>WOXC01005544.1:0-339576 GCA_011680675.1 Gymnobelideus leadbeateri
GGAGAGAGAGGGAGAGGAAGAGAGGGAGAGGGAGAGAGAGGGAGAGAGAGAGAGAGAGAGAGAGAGAGAGAGAGAGAGAGAGAGAGAGAGAGAGAGAAAGAAGAAGAAGAAGAAGAAGAAAGAAGAGGAAGAAGAAGAAAAAGAAGAAGAAAAGAAGAAGAAGAAGAAGAAGAAGAAGAAGAAGAAGAAGAAGAAGAAGAAGAAGAGAGGGAGAGAGGAAAGGAGGGAGAAAGTGATAGGGAGAGAAGGAGAGAAAAGAAGGAAAAGGAAAAAAAAGGAGAGAGAAGGGAAAGAGAGTCAGTCCAGCCCAGGGGAGGACATTGATCATTTTGTGTAGAATGTCTATCACCAACTACTAGCATTGTGTCTTTGACATAGAGTCAAATCTATGATGAAATGCAGCATTAGTACCATTGTGGTACAGTGGACATTAGACTTGGATTCAGGAAGATGTAGGTTTAAATCCCACTTCAGACACTTAATGTTTGACCCTGGACAAGTCTTTTAACCTTTATGTGCCTCAGTTTCCTTATCTAAAAATCCAGTGGTTGAATCTGATGATATCCAAGGGCTCTTCAAACTCTAAATATGTGATCCTGGGGTCTTATACTATAGCTACAGGGAAATGCCACAGAGCACAATAGCTTTGCCTTAATACATATTTCATAATATTAGGCATATGAGCATTGGGCATACAGTGTTGCTCATGGGCACGGTCCTGCCAAATCTTGGATAACCATGTCCGAGTCTTAAGTCCAAGTAGCTCACAACTGAGCTGTTGTGTCAGAGGAAGCATAGTCTGTTAATTGGGTCTTGCCAGTAAGGATATACAACTATAAACAGATACCAGAACACACCCCAATGCACCGTTTTTTGTAACATATGCTGAATCTGTTGGGAGGGAGAATAGCTGGGTCTAAGTATAAATGCCATTTATTGCTTTTCATGGATTAACTTTGTTATATCTGGTTGAGTTTTAGAGATTTATAAATTTATAGTCTTTAGAAGGGTCAGTCAGGGTGATTGAGCTACCAGTTACCAAAATTTTGGTTTCTGTTATAGTGCATGTGCCCATGGATTGCATTGTTTGGAAAAATAGGTGATAGAAAAGTTGAACCTATTAAAATAGTGCCCAAGGGTTTTGACAATGATTGAACTGCCAGAGCATGTGAAGGTGCCCTTGGTTTGAATAGTTTCTGTGGATGATGATGGAGTACTGTGTTCCCCAAAGATGAAAACTTCATGTTGAAATGTAGCTTTGACTGTGAATTGTGCTCCTTCTTCCATATTGCCTTTTTCTATAGTTCTTAACATGGTGTATGTGTGTGTGTGTGTGATAGACCTTCTTGGCAGGTTGGTTAGGTCTATAGACCTCTTTTAAAATGATATATTAGATGTGAAAAATAAAATACATTGAATTATAAAGGAATACAATTAAATTGAAATTCAAGTATAAACATAATATTTTTTGAAAGTTCATATATCCTAGATTAAGAAAATCTCATCTAGTTCTTTTCTGTGATAGTCAACATGCTGGAGAAGCATAGTGAAGCCTGAGCCATAAAGGTTGATGACTCTTGAGAGAATGGACTCATGGTAAAGTTGGGTGCAAGAAAGACATTAAAGATTGTAACAGAATGTTGGAAACATTAGAGATGATACTTACTGAATGGAAATAGGAAGGAAAGTAAATACCACTTAGCTATACTTGACACCATTCAAAAATATATCATTATTCTAATAACAGATCCAATTATTATTTAATAAAGGGTCCTTAAAGAAAGAATTGAAAAGTAATAAGAAATAAAATATCACAATTCTAAAGAACTAGTGGGTCAAAGAACAAATTATACAAGCAATAGAAAATTTCATCAATAGAAATTTTGATGATGAGACAAAATATCAAAACTTATAGGAAGCAGTTGGAGCAGTTCTTAGGGGAAAATGTATATCTCCAAACACTTTTATCAATAAGAGAAAAAGAATAAAATGATAAATTGGGAATGCAACAATAACAGCAACAACAAAACCCTGAACAACAGCAAGTCAAAACTCTCCAACTAAGCAATAAAGCAGAAATTCTGAAAATTAAAAATTATTAATAAAATAGAAAGCCAAACACCCCATTAAATTAATAAATATTACTAGGAGTGTTTTTTTAAAGGTTGCTAATCTTATTTTTAAAAAGAGAGAAAAAAATGAAATTGTTCTTATAAAAATGAATAAGAACTCACAACAACTAAAGAAGAAATAAAAGAAGTTATCAGAAACTGTTTTTCCCAATTATATGCTAATAAAACTGAAAATATAAAGGAAATAAATGGATACTTAGAAAAGTATAATAAGTCCTGATTAACAAAAGAAAAAATTGACTATTTAAATAACCCAGTGTCAGAAGAACAAATTAAATAAGCCATAAATGAACTCCCAAAGGAAAACACTCCAGCACCAAATGAATTCTATCAGACGTTGAAAAATACAAAAATCTTCAGGAAAATATTAGCAAGTATATTGCAACCACATATTGGAAAGAATATTTACTATGACCATATTCAGTACATACCATAAATACTAGGTCTAATGCAAGGAAAACTATAACTGTATTAATCCATGTTATTAGTGTAAGTAATGAAATCCATATGATTATATCAATATATGCTAAAAAGGCTTTTGACTTTTTGGTTTTTTTTATTCTTTAAATATTTTTAAATTTTAGACAAATTCTAAAACTTAATTACATAATAAGAACAGAAAAAGAAACATAAACTTAAATATGAAATAAAAGATGAAAAATGTCACGTGCACAACAGAACGTAGGAGAGGATTCAGAATATATAGCAATAACTTATCATTTCAAGAAAGCCTATGTATTAGATACTATATATTATGTTGAAAGCTGTTCATCTTTGCTTCCTTGTGGGTTTTCTTTTTTTTTCTCTGCTATTCACTTTTTACTTTGTTCTTTTCCCCCTTTTTTCCTCCCTACCTGCCACCCCAAGGCTACAACTGAGCATGGATATATTTATATATAGGTATTGATATACACATATGTATATACACATAAATACATACATACACACACACTATAAATAGTGTGTGTGTGTGTGTATAAACATATGCTTTCTCTAAGAGATTTCTAACCCCAACCTCTAATCTTGTTTCTATGTTTGTGCAAATCTCTTTTTTTCCTATCTCACCAACTCTTCTACTTTACTTCTATCTGCTACCTTGCCTTTCTATTACTTAACCTATTCCTACTCCAGCAATCTCTTCCTTATCATCCCATTTCCCTAAATCTAAAGACCCTTCTATATCCCCCTTTTAACCTATTCCCTCACCCTCCCCTCTAAAAATCCCTTCTTTATCCTCTTCCGCCTCCCTATCCCCTTAAAAGTTTTATTTCTTTCTAAAATCAAAAGACTTTTACACTCTTCTAGATTTATATATATTTTCCCCTTTTAATCCCATTCCTAATGAAAGTAGGTTTCCAGGATTAAAGCCCCCTTCCTCAGTCTAATTCCTCCATATTGATCCTTCCTCTTGCACCTCATTTGTATGAGATAATGACTCTTTCAGCTGTTCTTGAATGGTTTGACTTTTTGAAGTCATATCATACTTAGGTCTACCCCAATCTTTCTTATAAGCTACCTAATTACTAGGAACAATCTTAGACATAGGTTTTGCATTTTCTATATGTAAAAGGTTAACATTCTATTCTCATTGAGTCCCTTGTAATTGTTTGTTGGTATATACCTTCTATTTCTCTTGGCTCTTATATGTCAAATCTAGTGAGTTCAAGGTTTTTTTTTTTTTTGTTTTGTTTGTTTGTTTGTTTTTTTTGCCTTTTTTTTTGGAAGGCAATTGGGGTTAAGTAACTTGCCTAAGGTCACATGGCTAGGTTTTTGTTTGTGTGGCGTTAAGTGTCTGAGGCTGGATCTGAACTCGGGTCCTTCTGACTCCAGGGCTGACGCTCTACTCACTGTGTCACCTAGCCGCCCCAGTTTTGTTTTGTTTTGTTTAAAGAGAGTCCTCAAAGTCTGACAGTTGATCAAATGTCATTTTTTTTTCATTCAAAATTATGCTTAGCTTTGCTGGGTATGATATTTTTGGCCCGAGGCCCACCCAGTTCTTTTGTTCTTCGATATAAAGTGTTCTAAGACCTGTGATCTGTTCATGTTGCCAATGCTAGGTCTTGTGATGCTAACTGTGATACCGTCATATGTAAATTGTTTTGTTCTTGTTGTTTTTAATATATTGTCCTCTATCTAAGGGTTTCAGAATTTAACTATAATATTTCTGTGAGTTTTCCTTGTAGGATCTCTTTCAGGTGGTGATGGGTGGATTTTTTTTTATTTCTACTTTCCCCTCTTGTTCTAATGCTTCAGGACAATTTTTAAAAATTATTTTTTGTATTATTGTATAAAAATTCTTTTTTTATATCAGAACTTTCAGGTAGTCCAATTATTCTTATATTTTCTCTTCTTGATCTGTTCTCTAATCCATTGTTTTTGTTATGGGATGTTTCACATTCTCTTCTGTTTTTTCATTCTTTATATATATTTTAAAATGTCTTTATTTCTCATAACTTCTCTGGCTTTCCCTTGACCAATTCTGATTTTCAAGGAGTCATTTCCTTCCTTTAAGATTCTGGATCTCCTTTTCTAATTGGTTGGCTTTCTTGTCATAATCTTGTTTTTCTTGTATTATTCTTATTTTTCCTCCATCTCTCTCATTTGATTTTTAAAGTCTTTTTTTAAGTTCTTCAATGAATTCTTTTTAGATAGGTTACCATTTGACAAAACCCTTTGGAGTAGAAGAGGGTTTCTTTGCTTCAGTATCTTCCTCTGAAGATAAAACTCTTGTCTTCTCTATTTCCATAGTAACTTTCTGTGGTTATATTCTTTCTTCTTTGCCTGTGCATTAAAAAAAAAAATAATTTAGTTTTTATAATAACCTCTAGTCTTGAGGTATGGGGGATGGTGCCTCTGGCCTCTGCTCTTTTTCAGTACCTCTGACCTTGAATTCAGGCCAAGACCTCTAGCCTCCTGAAAGTGACCACAGTCACTGCCCCACTGCTTCTGCACACATGGGTTCTGGTTCCTTCTTGCTGCCCCTCCCACCCCCCTTGTTCTTCACTTTCTACTTATTGTTTAAACAACTTAAAGTTAGTTTTTAAAGCAGACCCTACTCTGGAGGTGTTACTCTTCACAGGGAGGACATCTCATCCTGGGATTTTTCTTCAGTTATTCTCCAATTGTTCCAAGAGAACCCCTGTTCTGCCCCTACTCTTACTTATTTCACACCTCTATGTTCTCCGAGAGGCACTATTTTTTTTCTTTTGGTGGAGGAAAATCTTGAGAGCTAGAAATTTTCTGACCTACTTCACCATCTTCCCAGAATCCTCTCCTTGACTTTTTAAAAGTAAAAGGCTTTCCCATGAGATAAAAGGTAAGGCAAAGATTCTTATTGTTAACACTATTTTAAATATAATGTTAGAAATGCTAGCTATAACAACATAAAAAAGGAAAAAGAGACTAAGGAAATAAGTATAGGCAAATGTAATGGAAATGCAAATTTAAAGATCTTCCCTGCCCCTAGCTTAAGTGCACCTGGAGCCTGTGGTGGGAGGCTTGTTTTTCAGGAAAGCCCATACCTTGATACTTTGTGATTGGGCGGTGGGTCCAGAAGGTTGTTACATTCTCCGAGCCAGGAGAAGGCTATATAAACTCTGATGAGAGGCTTTGCTTTGGGGCTCACTTTGAGAAGTGTTGTGTGATTTGACCAGATGAGACTCTGGGAAGCCGTTGTTGAGAGCCCCACCCCCCCTCCCTCTTTGAAAACCCAGATGTTGATGCTTCCCTCTCTGGTGACTGTGATTTGGTATTGACATAATGGGTGGACAGTTTGGAAGCCTGTCTGTTTGATCTGTAAGTTCTGTAACTCTGAAGTTTGGGGTGCTGACCTTGTTCCCCTGAACTAGGTAATATACGTTTGTTTGATTAAAGTAAGCTTGTTAACCCATTTTGAGTTGGTTTCCTTTACAAAAGCAGATCTAAGAACCTGTGTTGGCAGTCACCCTGGGGATATTGGGGTGCTTGCTGCTACAGCAAAGAGGAAACAAAATGATCATTTTTGGCAAATGATAGATAGATAAGTACTTAGAGATCCTTGAAGAGTAACTAATAAATTATATATTTAAAAACTTCATCAAAGTTGTAGGATGTAAAATAAATCAACATAAATCATTAGAATTCATATAAAGCAGAAAGATCTAGAAAGAGAAATTCTATTAAAAATAACTATGGAAGCTATAATATTGGGGAATGTATCTATTATTGTATATATACCCAAGGATTATATGAATCTATATAAAATTATAAAATGCTCTTTGTAGAAATATAGATCTAAATAATTGCACATGTGTAGGTTGAGCCAATGTAATAAAAATGACAATACTTTCTAAGTTAATTTATTTATTTGGTACTATACTAAAATGCTAAAGAATTATTTTATAGGTTTGGAAAATATAATTAAAATCAGTATGTCAAAAATATCAAAGATATTAATAAAAAATAGGAAGAAAGGGGATTTATCAGTACCAGAGTTCAAATTATACTACAAAACGGTAGTCTCTACAACTATTTGGTGCTAATTAAAAATAAATAGAGTTCTATCAGTTGAACAAATTAAGTAAGCAACATTCAGAAGTACACAAACATGGTAACATTAAGTTCCATAAACCCAAATACTCCAGTTACTGGGGGAGGGGAAAGGGAGAAGGAATTCATTATTTGGCAAAAATTACCATCAAAACTGGAAAGCAATTTAGCAAAATTATGTATAGGCCAACATTTTATACCACATTCAAAGATAAACTACAAATAGATGCAAGGCTTAGACCTAAAAGGTGACAGTATAAGTAAAGTAGAGGAGCACATAAAAAGTATCTTTTAGATCGATAGATAGGAGAAACATTCATAACAAGAAGTTGTAGAGAGGATCACAGAAGTAACAATTTTGGTTTTTGAAAATTGAAATTATTTTGCACAAATTAATGTAGTTAAAAATACAAGGGAAATTCAACTGAAGAAAAATCTTTGTATCATATTTCTCCAAAAAAAAAAAAAGGCATTATATCCAAGGTACATAAGAAAGTTAAATTTATAAGATTTATAAGAAAGATTAAATTTTATTAAATTAAATTTATTAATTTTAAAATGTTAACCAATATTAATTATGTATAATTGTTAATAATAAATTTATTTTATATTATACGACATGATATATAATATGATAAATAAATGTATTAAATTTTATTAAAATAAAATTTATTAAATTACATAAGAAAGATTAAATTTATAACACTAATAACCATTCTCTAATAAAGTATCAAGGATATAAATAGCTCTCAAATGAATAAATTTAAACTATCAATGATATATGAAAATATGCTCTAAATCATTAATAATTAGGGAAATGTAAATTAAAGCAAGTTTGGGCTTCTGTTTTATACTCATTAGGCGGGCAATGATGACAAAAGAGGATGATGACAAATGTTGGAGGGACTTTAGGAAAGGACTCAATCATGCACTACTGCTGAAGCTGTGGGTTTGTCCAGCCCTTCTGGAAAGCAACTAGGAATTTTGACTAAAAGATTATAAAACTCTGCAAACCTTTTGACTCAACTATACCACTACTTGGAATATACCCTAAAGAGACCAAAGGAAGAGGAAAAAGGCTGAGATATATAAAAATATTTATAGTAGGTCTTTCCATAGAAGCTTCAAAGTAGAAATTAAGATGATGCTTATCTATTAGGGAATAGCTTTAAAAGTATTGTATAAGGGAATATTATACATCTATAAGATATAACAAAGCGGATAATTTCAGAGGAAACTAAGAGTACCTTTATGAATTGATGAAGAGTGAAGTGAGAAAATCAGGAGAACATTTTGCATCGACAACATTATAGAAAAGATAAAACTCTGGGGGTGGCTACGTGGCGCAGTGAATAGAGCACAGGCCCTGGATTCAGGAGGACCTGAGTTCAAATCCGACCTTAGACACTTAACACAAAAACTAGCCATGTGACCTTGGGCAAGTCACTTAACCCCAATTGCCCTCCAAAAAGCAAAAAATAAAATAAAACAAAACTTTGAAAAAGATTAGAACTCTGATTAATATAATGTTAAATAAGTCCAGAAGATTAAAACTGAAACATGCCACTCACCTCCGGCTAAAGAGGTGATAGACTTAACATTCAGAATGAGATAAACATTTTTTGGACACAGCCAGTGTGGGGATGTGTCTTGCTGGACTATACATAATTGTTATTAGGACTTTAGTTTTCATTTTTAAATTGTTTAATGGGAGGTGTAGTGGAAGGGAGAAATAATAAATGCTTGTAAAACAAATCAATACATTGAAAATAGAATTGTGAAATAATT
Organism: Gymnobelideus leadbeateri; assembly: GCA_011680675.1. Taxonomy (NCBI): domain Eukaryota; kingdom Metazoa; phylum Chordata; class Mammalia; order Diprotodontia; family Petauridae; genus Gymnobelideus; species Gymnobelideus leadbeateri. The sequence goes on from WOXC01005544.1 coordinate 8,448, forward strand.
ATTAAGACTCAAATCATCCTGTAAATTATGTAAGGTGCTGCCTTTTTATGTGAATAGTTTGATGCTCTAAAGGAGACAGAGTTTTTACCTATTAAAATGAATAAAATTAAAGCATGAAGAAAAAAGTTGTCAGAGGCAATTATAATTTGACCTCTTTGAAGGCTATGGAATGGCTGAATTCTGAGGACCATTGTTCTCCCTTCACTCATTTGGATGAACTTATTTTAAGGCTTGTGTGCCAAACTTACAAAATGAAAACTTCATATAAATTATCTCTTAGAGACTACAAGATGATTAGAAAATGTTTGTTGATTTCATAAGGGAGATTTACCAAGTTTTTACCTAATAATGGAAAAGCAGATCACTGTCAGGAAGCTCTTATTTAAATCATTGAGAGTAGTGTGTGAAGAATGAAAATCGAAGAACTTGGCAAGTGAAGATTGAGTATTGAGGTAATAGAAGGTGAAAGGCAACCTATGTTTCAGCTCTGTGAGGAAACAGTAACCATATCAAGAAGAAAGCTTTAGTTACAATATTCCTTATTGGCTGAAGAGAGATTGGATCTCCCTGGATGAGAGAGCTTTCTTTGATTGGCGAGGGTAAGGGAGAAAGGAAAAAGCCTGGTTTTGCAGTTGCTTGCAACAGGAAAAGATGTTGAGATCTAACTGGATTATACAGAATCTTGATAAGCAAAGAGCTGTCTGGACTTCATTCCCCAGTTCAAGGAGTGACCTTGAGTTTCTTTGCTGAGAATTGTGTTTGCTACCAACTGATGCATCCAGTTAGAGAAGTGAATAGCTAGTGAGTGAATATCTGGCTGATCTTGACTGTATGGCCCAAAGAGAGGAAGCTTAATGTGCTTTGTTGCTATCTGGTTTAAAGGGAAGTTAGCTAATTTAAAAATCTGATACTTCACCAGTGTTCTTTTAAGAATGACTATAAATTGAAAGCTTTATGAATGCTTTATTAGTTTGATAATAAAAGAGAAGAGTTATCCAATTGCAGATTAGTAAAGAACACAAGTGGAACAGTTAGCAGAGAAGCAGATTCATAAGGTAATGCTGAATGGACCACTGATATCAAAGCCAGAAGTCTAGCATAGTGAGTTACCCAAAGCACACAAATTTCCCTTATTCATGTTTTTCCCTGCTATATATTTGGCAAGTGTGTGTTCCCCTCATATCCCTACCCTTAATACATGGAGGGGCATGTGTGAAAGATGTGACCTAAACTTATGTGTGGATTGTGATATATTTATTATTTCTCCATTTGCTTTAATATAATAATAATACATTTGGTGTTATTATTATTATTTCTTTTGCCTTAGTGGTAAACAAATGATTATGTTTAAGATATAAAAGTTTCTGTATTCATAAACACGGTAAGTTACTAGTTTGTGCAATTGCAAGTATGTAGATTGGGGCTCAAGAGTTAAGAATGCCTTACTCCCACAAAAGAGTGACTCCTGGGACTTCAAGGACTAAAATGGACTAAATACAGTGGTGATCCTTCTCTGGGAACCAAGACTTGCAATTGTGATGTCAGGTTGGAATGAGTAAGCCATTCCAGAGAGTGAATAGGTATCTAAATTACCTGTGTGAGGGATGTGAATTCCATGGAGTAAATGAAGTTTCCTCTCATGAAATCTTTCTATCATCTGTCTATCTATCTATCCACTCTATTATGTATACATATATGAATATATAGTGTATATGTGTGTAAAAGTGAGCCCATTTGGGGTTTTCTTGACTAAAATATTGGAGGGGTTTGCAATTTCCTTCTCCAGACCATTTTACAAATGAGGAAACTGAGGTGAACAGGGTTAAATTACTTGCTCAGGATCACACTGCTAGTAAGTTTTGAGGCCAGATTTGAACTCAGGAAGATGAGTCTTCCTGACTCCACCACTGTCACTCTATCCACTGTGCCACCTAACTCTGTGTATACATAAATACATACATACATGTATGCACACACACATACACACATATATGTACACTCATATGTGTAAAAATAATATATGTATGTGTGTGTATATATATATATATATTCACAATATGTGTTTTAGAAAACTGATCTTGGCACCAGCAAGACCTGGGATTAAACCCTATCTCTAATACATACTAGGTTCTGTGCCTTTAGACAATCACTTAACCTTTTCTTCCCTAGGCAACTCTCTAAAAGTATAACAAAAAACACCTTAGAAGGCATTTACTACAATGAAATCACAGATCCATTCCCTTCTCCTTTTCCTTTTTGTTCTCTTCCTTCTCCTCCTTCTGCTCCTCCTCCTCCTCCTCTCTCTCTCTCTCTTTCACACACACACACACACACACACACACACACACAGTATGATATTATATAGCACATTATATATTATATGTAACATAGTTATAAATACATGTATCTATTTGTATGCGTGTATGTATGTATGTACATACATTGAGACTATAAGGAAATATTTCTAACAGTACCTATGCCTAAGATTGTCTCATTAGAATAAACCAATGACACCTGAAAATAATTTCAAAGTTCTAAGAAAAGAGACTAGTTCTTTAGGTGCTACTGTCTGAGACTTGTATTTCTTCACTTATGAAGTGGAAAACATTACACAACACTTGCTTTCTTTTATGGTTCAGAAAGCAGGAGCCTGGCTATTTCACTCTAAAACTAAAGAATGAATCTCCCCACAGAAATAAACTTTCTTAGAAAGCAATGACAGGTTTTCTGAAGATTTATTAGTGGGAATGGGGTGGGCTGGGGGAGAGGAAGGTAGGATAGAGAGGGTGGAATATGGAGAGACTTTCTTCTCAACTGAAGGAATATGGTAGCAGGTATTCAGAACCCTGCAGGAGGCATGCTCCCTCTGTTCCTATGGACATTCTCATATGCCCTTTATGGCCCCAATAACATTTCTGTGCTGCTCTCCAGAGAATTATATAGAAAGGTATTGGAGTTGATGGATGTGTTGATTTCAGGGTAATAGTTCAAGGGCTGGAAGAGGTCTTCTTCCTCCCACCCACAAAGGAATGCAATTTTATCATTGTTTAGGGGCAGAATTAAGCCAAAAGTTCTTCAAGTGTTTGTTTCCCCTAAATGGTATCGTTGACTTGTTTCATGAGACTGTATGCATATTTTCCCCATATGTCTAAGGAATGAATTTTTGGTTTTGTTATTTTTCATTTTACCAAACCCATGACAAATGTTCTCTGCATCTCTTTTGACACAATATGCTTGGGTACACTGTGATCATGGAAGTAATAAGCTGCAAAGTTGTGATTCATCTTTCTTGTGTCATTAAAGTCATAATCCACTGATCTTATGTCTAAATGATGGATCCAGTTTTTAAAAATATGTATTCTGCAGATATTAAGTGGCTCTATGGGATTTGTTCAGTTGTTTTGATTAAGAACTTGAAGGAGATTAAATTGTTTTCACAGCAACAGAAAGGACATGCAGTTAGCCCCATGAATATCACAACCAAACAGGGGAAATGAACATCATTAACCTTTGTCCCTCCACTTGGGTTGAAAATGCAGGCTCCACGTATTTCATTATGGAAGACGCCATTCAACAATGTTTTATCAACAATGGATGCCTGTTTGGACTTAATATCCTTATCACTAATGTGGTTTAAGAATGATTCATCTCTCTCTGCAGTTCATTCTGTACAGTGCTCCCCTCTGAGCTGGTAAATATCTTGAAACCAGGTAGCCCCTCAGATTGTCATTCCTCGTTTTAACAAAAATCACCTTCAGGGTCATACAGAAACAGCAGTATTTCTAAAGCACAACAGGGCCTGAAGTTGGGAAGATCTGAGTGTAAATATGACCTCAGATATGTGTTAGTTGTAGAACCCTAGGCAAGACACTTAAATACTGTCTATCTCAATTTTCTTATCTATAAAATGAGGATAATAATAGCCCCTATCTCCCAGGGTTACTGTGAGGATAAAATGAGATAATATCTGTGAAGTGTTTTGTAAACCTTGAAGCATTATATTGTTGTTGTTGTTCAGTCATTTAGTTATGTTCAACTCTTTGTGAATCCGTGGACCACTGTCCATGACAGTCTCTTGGCAAAAATACTGGAGTGGCTTGCCACTTCTTCCTCTGGTGGTTTAAGGCAAATAGAAGTTACATGACTTGTCCAGGGTCACACAGTTTGTAAATGTCTGAAGCTGGATTTGAACTCAGATTCTTCTGTCTGTAGGCCCAGTGTTCTATCCACTGAACAATCTAGTTGCCTTGAAGCACTATATAAATGCAAGCTATTGATTAATTAAAACAAATCCTACAGGCATTTTTCATGATAAAAATCGATGCTTCTCTATCACTTTAGGGTTTGTCCAGTGCTTGTACATACATTTTCTCCTTTGAAATTTACAAAACATGCATAGGTTGGTACTGTAAGTATGATCCAACCCATTTTATGTATTAAGAAACTGAGGTTCAAAGGAACAAAGTGTTTGTCCATGGCCATATAGCTAGTAAGTATCAGAATTTGATTACAAACACAGTTTTTCTTGACTCATAGTCTAAGCATTCTATCTAATATACTACATTGTCTCATTTTTTTATTCTTTTAAAACATATTATTGTCACATAAAATCATAATAACCACGGCACTTTATAGTTTGCAAAGTGCTTTACATGTTATCTCATTTGATCCTTACAACAACTATATGAGGCAGATGCTATTAATAGCCACGTTTTACATGTGAAGAACCTGAGACTGAGACAGATCAAATGACTTGCCCAGGGTCATACAACTAGTAAGTACCTAAGGCAGGATTTGAATTCAGGTCTTCCTGACTTCAAGTCTAGGACTCAATGTTCTGTGCCATCCAGCTGCTGTATCCATCAAACACATGCAGCCTTCTATCGCCAGTCTTCCCTCAGTCTAGTGAAGTTCCCCAAAGCTCCATTAAGAAAGGCCTATTTGTTCAAATCTATCTTTCTATGAGTAATAGAGAAAGAAGGATATTTCTTACCAGTAAAGACGAGTGAGTGTTTTTGGATCTGTTTCATCATAAAGGAGAGTATAGAAAGGCCACAGAAGTGAAACTGGGGTGGGTGGGTTGGCTCAGAGACCTCATTCTTCATCAAACTGCTTGAAAATTTGTCTTAACCTTTCCCTTTGACTTATCCTGGGAATGTATCTTGGGAAGCCAAAATACCACTTTCCAGGCTGCATGCAAGGTCAAAATACAGGTATAACTTGACCTCCAAAATGATGCCACTTTTGGAGATATCTATTATTATCACATTAAAGATGTCAGGTCAGCTAAACTATGGGATCGATACCACAGCAGTTGTAGGCAGGAGTCCTGATGGCTACACAATGCCTATCTCATTCTGAGGATGCCTGTAGGATGGAGCTATAAAAACAGTGAGCTGATATCTATAGGCTGTCCTATATTAATGTAGCTTCAGACCAGGTTGTCTTGGATATAGGAGCCAGAGAGAATGAGTGAGCCAGCAGCAAAATTGTGTAACCTCCTGGGGGAGTTAGTGTTCTTGAGTGATCTTTCCCTGTGTTGAATGCTTTCTTGGGGAAGTCATGTGCTAGGTTGTAAAGCAAGATGTCCAAAATCTTTGGCCCAGAGAACACCAAAAGGCTTTGGTGGAGATAAACCACTTTCGGAACCCTTCTTTATTAAATCATATATTTCTGTCAATAATCACGGGAACTTTACCTCTGAAAGATTAAAAAATATTTCTTTACTTTTGCATCATTTATGTTTCCTAATATATTTTCCTCTTCCTTTTCCAGAGACCTATCCCTTATAATAAAGAAGTTTTTAAAAAAAAGATTAAAAATCCGTTCAGTAAAATTTACTAACACATCAAAAAACTTTAAGGGATGAGTTAAAAAAAAAATTATTCTGTGAAAGAAGACTACCTGGTGGCCCAGAGGAGAGATAAGGTGACAAGCAAACCACTGAAATATCCTTAGGAGGACTAGCATCATCAGAAAGAAAAAAAGTCAATTTCACAGCACCAGTTGAACCAGAAGGTAAGATAAACATGGCATTGTATTTGTTAGTAAGACGTCCTGCAGCAAACTGAACCCACTACCATCAGTTTGTCTTTGTATAGACATAGACCAATGTGTCTTTTCACTACCATTATGCATAATTACATTTGGTTAAGTGCTTTCTTAAAAGCTCTACTTTTCAGAATGACTATGGAACAGCCACTAACTGTGATTGACTGATGCTGTGGGGGTCACCCTGTGAATTGATTATGTAGCATGACATTATGCCTATGGGATTCTAGTTCTGTGGTGCTCTTGGAAACCTGGGTCTATAAATCAATGGGTAGAGGCACTAATTACAATATTCCCCTGCTATTTCTGTAGCACAGTACCTTTTTGTTATATCATCAACATTTTATCTCATTACAAGTTGGCATGTTAGGGACTTTTGTCAATATGGTTGTCCCATGGTCTTCTCAAAGTTGCTATCTGTAGCTGCTTGTTCATGGTTCAGGAGTAATTACTTTGTGAAGCTATGGTACCAAAGGATCTTTTATTTCATAGTCTCGTATAAAATTAGAGGAAAATTAGTTGAATTGGGTGAACTGATAGACATTTCAAATGAAATCTGGGGCTGAGAAGAGTGAGTCAATATTAGAGATCTTCAGAAGCTCACACTGTATAATTCATTCAGATAACAAATAGTTAGAATTTATATAATGCTTTAAGGTTTGCAAAGTGCCTTATATGTGTTATCTCATTTCATCCTCACAACAACCCTGTAATGTGGGTGCTATTATACACATGTATAAAATAGCATTAAATATTATATCATTGGGGCGGCTAGGTGGCACAGTGAATAGAGCACCGGCTCTGGAGTCAGGAGGACCTGAGTTCAAATCTGGTCTCAGACACTTAACACAAAAACTAGCCGTGTGACCTTGGGCAAGTCACTTAACCCCAATTGCCTTCCAAAAAAAAGCAAAAAAAATTCACATTATGTAATTCACAGTATGTAATATAATCACATACTATATGTTTTGCATATCATATATTGTAGAGTTGCATAATAACTATTACACAATTATAGAATGCAAATATACAATACTAGTATAAAAATACAGAAATTCTCTCAAAATTGATTCATTCATATGTTAGAACTGGGAGAATCTTTTCTTTCTTGGGCTGTCTTCCCATCTTTCAATTTTATATAGCAAATTCATAAGATTAGATAAAATTAAATGCTATGTAATTTATAAGCATTATTAAAGAGCATGGAAAGTAGATAGATATTGAAACAAGGAGCAGGAGGCCAAAACATGGATTGATATTGGAGTCTCTCTCATTACTCTGTCACACTGGTATATGTGGGGATCTCAGTTCAAACCAATTCAATCCAATCTTAGACAAATCAATTAAAAAAGCATCAATTAAGAGGCTATTTCATACAAGGAACTCTGCCTTGGTGATATCAAGACAAAAACAAACCAATCTCTGTCCTCAAAAAGTTAATAGAATTCTTAGTTTTCTCTTAAAGCTTAGCTCAGGAACCTTTCTTGACCATCCTAGTTGTTAGTGCTGTATCAGTCATCAAATTATTTTGTATTTATATGTTTACCTGTTTAATTCCTCAGTATAATGTGAGCTCCTTGAAGGGAGTGTCCATTTTTTTTTTTGTCTTTGTGTCCCAAGAGTCTTCAAATCAATTCAATAAGTTATCTTCAATGATCCAGGAATACCAATGTGCTAAGAATATTGTGACCAAAACCAGACAATGCTTGATTAGTGCCTGTAGAATCGAATTGAAATGTCTGAAGACAGCTATCATATTTTACATATTTCTCTCTGTTGAACTTCTCCAGTTTCATCAACTGTTTCTAGTACATGATTCTTAGTTTTGTTACCATTCTGGTCAGTCTTTTCTGGAAATGATTAATCATTAGTGTTCTTCATAAGATATGTGGTATGACCAGAGGAAAATTCAGTGGGATTTTCACCATCTTCCCGATTTTTCTGCTAATGCACCCTAAAGTCATTTTAGTTTTTCAGGCTGCTTTAATCTTCCAGCCCAATAAAACCCAAAGACATTGTTTTCCTGAACTGTGATCTAGTCACATCTCTTCCATCTGGCACTGGAACATTAGTTTTTGAACACACATGAAGGACTTTGCATTTGTTCCTATTCTATTTTATCTTATTATTCCCACTTACAGAAAGCTTTTTGGGTCTAGATTCTACAATTCAATATATTTTTGCTATCCCTTACAAGTTTATGCTATCTTATCTTATCTGAAGAGGGAGGGGCCATGGTGGAATATGCAGGGTAGGAGATATGGATGGGGAAGGAGGCAGGAAATGAGGGGTGTTAGGTTAGAGGAAAGGGGAAAGGAAACCAAGGTGAAAAGGATTGGGGAGAAGCAGGAAGGGCTGCGGGAGCTTCCTCGAGGATACCCATGACTAGGACCTAAGCAGAAGTCACCAAGGGGGGAGGTGCTGGGGCCAAAGCATAGGAAGGGGGTCATTTAATTGGCTCTTATTGCCCCTTTGTGGAGGGGCTCTAGCTTCAAATATCTCACAATCTTTCCTGAGAACCATGTTCCAAGTAAGTTCAACAAAGGCCATTATATAGACAACTTTTATCCATCTTCCTCTGCCACAGTATAATTCTAACTGCAAGATAGTATTATCTTTTAAAGTCCCCAAAACAGGCCACGCTTCGTGGTCCTCTAGGTGATACTGAGGCCAAATAGTGTTGCAAAAGAAAACCAACTTTTTCTTTTTAAGTTCTTTAGAGATACTAAATTTTTCCCAATGTTGTAAAAGACAACCCAAAGGTGAACTTTTGGGAACTAAAAAGGATTGACCCAATACAGGCATAGGGGCTGGAAGTCCCTTCCTCCATAAGGGAAGATCTGGGAGTAAGCCTTGAAAAACAAACAAAACAAGACAGAAAAAAACCCCCACTAAAAGTTACCTGAAGTTTTCCCAATTCCCTAGTACCAAGAGAACTGAAAGAATCTGGCTTATGCTTCCAGATGGGGCATCTCTCCTTGTCCTCCATTCTTCAGAAGCTGTGCCCAGGTCCAACATAACCTAACTGGACCAAGAACCTGAGAGCATCAGGCTGAGTATGAGAGCCTCCTAGCTATCTGACCTAATGGGGCCTGTAAGGTCAGGCCTCCCCCCCACCCCCCCACAAAAAAACCCCAAAAAAACCAAAAAACCAAACAAACTACTTCTAAGGTACTTGGGAGAGCATGAAAGGAATAGGAAAAGAGAGACGTTTACGTACCTTATAGTCCTGGCTAGAGAAGAAACTGAGATTAGCAGTGTTTCCCAGTATCAGGGAACCACAAAATAATGAGGTCAGGGAACCATAAAAATGTAGAGGTATAGGGTTAGGGGTGCTCAAGGCTCCAATATACCAACACTCTGGGTCCTGCTGAATGAATTCGAGTCAAATCTTCTCTCAGCCAAAGAAAAGCAAAGTTTATTAAAAGTTCGCCATAATGTGTAGACTCTTAAGGAGCCTCAGTATCTGTGATGCTTGTACTGGACAAGCAGGACAGAATAATCTGACACAGAGTGTGCTAGATCATTCTCCAGCCTATCTTATCTTATCAATATTATATTACCTTGCTGTATTAATTATTTAGATGGACATATAGATGGTATACTGTATGAGAGCCAAGGATAAAGACTGGTAGCTGGGCTAAAGACAGAATCTTGTAGCATATCACCCAAAACCATCCAATAAACTGGTACTGATCCAATTCGTTAACGTTGTTTAGATACAGTTGTTCGGCAAGCTCCATATTCACTTAATTTATATGTTGTTTTTCCCATTAGAATATGAGCTCCTATTAAGTGCCTAGATTGTCTTGATTTCTGTTGTATTTCCTGCACTTAGCACAGTACTTTGCCCACAACAAGCGTTTAATAAATGCTCCTTCCTTCTTTTCTTCCTTCCTTCCTTCCTTCCTTCCTTCCTTCCTTCCTTCCTTCCTTCCTTCCTTCCTTCCTGGTTCTATCAGTTAACCCAGACACATTACTCTCTTGTCTCTCAAAAAACATCTTAAACATCCCAATCTAGGTTACTGAGAAATAAAATAATTTGAAATGGACTTTAAAAGAAAACATAGCCATTTCCAATAAAAGGAACTCACAAATTTTCATCTAAGCCTGAATATGCAATGCAACCTCAATATTTTTATATAGTAGTAATACAGTTTTTTTGAAATGAGTCAATAGATGCTCAATGACACTGACTGGCTTTTTGGGGGAAGGGCAGAATGGGGTGGGGGAGCAGAGATGTTTATATTTCAGTATTTATTGTCTATGGAATACAGAAAGCTAATCGTTGTGTGATGTAGAAAACCACAGAAAATCTCTGTATAATATTTATTATTAAGTATAATAAATTACAAAATATAACAATTTATTTTAACCAGTACTGAATCATATAAAAGAGTGAGAAGTGAGTCTCATTATTGTAATGATTTTAATTAATTTAAATAAAACATAACAGCAGCTATAGCAGCAAGATGGAGGTGATGTCAATGCCATGCTACAATCAATGATAACACAGACAATTCTTTGAGTCCAAGGCCATGTGTTTTTTATTTTATTTTAAAACTTCCAGACCTTGTCAGCAGAGGGGTAAGGTGTGGTTCTTCTCTCTCTAGATCATCTAACCTGCCTGTATCTTCACAGTGGGGATATAATTTTACTTTTTTTTTTTTTGGAGGGGGAATGCAACGCAGTTGGGGTTAAGTGACTTGCCCAGGGTCACACAGATGGTAAGCGTCTAGTGTCTGAGATAGTAAGTGTCAAGTGTCACATTTGAATTCAGGTCCTCCTGACTCCAGGGCTAATATTCTGTTCACTGAGCCACCTAGCTGCTCCTGGTATGTAACTTTTCTTGTCCCCTTTCTCTATATGCCCCACCTTTCTATCTACAGATGAAATGGGATAGACCCTAGACTATAATGGCATAGTAAATTGAACGAGTGCCACAGTATGAGTCTGGAGACCTGGTTTTAGATTCTGGCACTAGTATAACCTTGAGCCAAGGTTCCTTCATTTATAAGATTAGGACAACAATACTTATATCATCTACCTCTAAGGCAATTAATTGTTCTCTTTTGACCTCCATCTTTTTTTGTGGTCCACTTCTTTATAGAAAATACACAGCATAGACCAAAAAGCATATTATCTTTGTCTGGAGACAAAAATCTCTTATAAAATACAGAAAGCAAATAAGCAAGGTTCAAATAGAGCAGGAAAGTTCAGAGGTTAATGGTGCCAGGTGGCTAGGTAGGGAAGAGAATGGAGAGGAGAGAACTTCACCGTGTCCCACATTGGGAAAAACAGCAAATTCTATGTAGGCAGATGAATGAGCCAGACAATGCTACGTCTGCTCATGTCTATATTCAGTTTATGGTAACAGAAGGATTCTAAGAGGTAGGGGTAAGTAAGTACTCTATTCTAGGGATGGGGGACACGTGCAAAGGAATACACAGACATTGGAGATGGTCTTGTATATGAAGAAGGACAATAAAGTAATTTTGGCTGGACCATAGAAGGTATGAAGGAGAGTGATGCATAATAAGCCTAGAGTCAAGTTGTTAAGACCTTTAACTGGCAAAAAGAAGAGTTTGTATTTGATCCTAGAGGTAATAGGAAGATAGTGGAGTTTATTGCGAAGGGATGTGTCATGGTCGGATCTGTGCTTTAAGAATCACTTTATGAGACATAGAACTAAATTGGAGAGGTTGATGACATTACTATGTGCTCTCTATTCTCCATATCCACCCGCCTTTAATACAAATGAGGAAAGATGTTATGTGACTTAGAGATGTTAGAGATGTTATGTGACTTAATCAGAGTAACCCAGTGAGTAAGTACTGAAGGCATAATTCAAACCCAGGTCTTTCCAATTTTAGGTCCAGTGCTGTAGCTACTATGTGATTCTGTCTTTTGAAGAAATGAACCTTGAATGCATGGTAGGTTCAATTTCTTAACTTCTTTTTCAGTGAATTTAGCCATAACAATTTAAGGTCATAGGCATGTCTGACACATAGGTTGTATCTCCAAATATAAAACATGACGCAAATTGCTAAGCAATTTATCCTCTTTTTTAAAGGTTTGGAATCATTAATTTTAATGCTAACCTTTGATATAGCATATAGACTTTATCTTCATTTATAATGACACACAGCACCCACCCTCCAACCCCAGAGTCCCTTCAAATATATATCCATTTATGTTTTCAATTTGCTTCACACTATTTTTCAACAACTCAGGTCAAGACCTAATTTCTGAAGCAATCTTCACCGTGTTTTATTGTTCACCAGTGACTTGTGTATGATTAAGGAATCCATCAGGAATTTTTTTCATTCTTTCTACAGCATCCCCTTTGCCAATAACTCTTTCTCCATAGTTTTCCATTCAGCATCTTGAATAAAATTTCATGACAAGAAATGGGTGTTATACTTTAGAAAATGGCAGTTCCATTTCAACAGCCTACATAATTTCTTAGAATTTGTGCTTTCTTATTGTGAACCTCAATCATCTAAATGTAAAGCGTCATTCAAACACTTGCAGGCCAATATCTACCTGAGATGTAATAAGACCCTACAGTTTCCTTTCAGTCATAACAATAGTACCCAAACATCTACTCCCAGCAAATATTTGATCTAGCTAATTCATCAAAAAAGAAAATCAAACCAAAGGTCTGCCACTTGAACTCTAAGATTACACAATAGGACATTTTAGTAGACTTTTTTTTTTCTTTTCCCATGGGCCAGTATGAATGGAATAAAAAGAAACATATAAACTTGAAAAGGTAACAGGCAATCAGGCAAAGAGTATTTCAGACTATGGTTAAGCAAGAAAACAAAATAAAGCAAAACGACAACCAAATGCTGGAAGAAAAATTATTCTATCCATTTGTTCACCCCTAAATACTCAGTAGAACAAGAGGCAAATACAAGGTGATAGGGAATGGACATAGAAAATTAAATTATTGTTAGAAAGTGATAGTACCCATTAAACTCTCCATATAAATGACACTGCGATGGGTTATAGAGAAAGTTGGTGCATTTAGGAGCTTATAGGCTCAAATACAGAAATAAATCATACTTACCAGTGAATAGACACAACATGAAACACAGAAGAGACAATTGTAGAACATACACATGGTGAAGTGGTATAATGGGACATGCACAGAGTTGCTCTCCCTGCTTCTGTCCAACTATATGTACTAGCTCAGAACTTGATCTTCAGTCAATACTGTATCCTTTGGGAAACAAGCTAAAAAGCCAGGTGATCACCACTGTTATATTCTTCTGAGACTGTGGTTTAAAACCATGGAACTATAAAGCATTCCTTGCAGAGGCTGAATAGGCACTTTGCATTTTGCCCCAGCTTTGCAGTGCCTTCTTGTGTTGGAAGTGTTTTAAATTGTTTTTTTAAGCTTTATTTTTTTCAGTTTGATGTAGGCATGTATGTCTTTCAGGAACCCCAATAACCCAAGTCCCAGGGTGGGGAGTCTGGAATGATTTCACAGGCTCAAGCATCTTTAAGTCAGGATGGTATAAGTTTATTGTTACGCTTTACAGCAGGCATGAGTTCTTAGGGAACCTACAACCTTAAAAGGGTAGAGTTAAAGTTTTTATAGGATAATCTTTAGTAAAACTCCTGCCAATTATGCTAACTAGATATGTAAGGCTGGGATTAGGGAGGAGTTAAGGAGTGCTTATTGCTTAAAGGAACACGCACTTTTAACATCTACTGCATAGGCATATTGTCCATAATTCACTGGGAAAGAGCTAAAGAGGGGCTGCCTGGAGGTGTGGTTCTAAGCTTGAAATGTCACTAAGTCACCCATCAATGTCATGTTTGGCAAGATAAGTGTTGGGAGTATACATATGTCCCAAACTAACGAGGGATCCAGGATGTGTATACTGGGCTAGGGAGTTACTTATAGATAGTCCAGGAAGGATTCACAGCGAAGCTGGTCATTGTACTAAGGGGAGATCAATATTTTTCTGAGGCCTGATCATGAATGGTTGCTAGGCAGAGTACTGGCAGCGGGGGGAAGGGGCAGAGATAATGCTCTGAGGTTGGGGAGATTTGAGGCTAGGGAGAAATGTGATTTTGCAAATTGATGTTCAAGCACATCAAGTTGACATTCATTTTCCCCATTCCCATCTACCCTCTTGCCTTCAAAAAACAAAAACAAACAAAAACCTTGTAACAAATTTGTATAGTGAAACAAAATAAATTCCCAAATTGGCTTTGTTCAAAAATTTATGTCTCATTCTACTTCTGGAATCCATTGCTTCTCTTTCAGGAGGTGGGTAGCATCCTTCATCACTGGTCCATTGGAATCACGGCTGATCATTGCACTGATCAAAATTCTCAAGTCTTCCAAAGCTATTTGTCTTTACAATTATTTTCTTTTAACAAAAATTTTTTTCTAGTTTCTCTGAATCTGTCTGTTCTATCATTTCTTGAGCAATAATATTCCATTACACTAATGTACTGTAATTTGCTCAGATGTTACCAAATTGAATTAAGGCAGCTAGGTGATCTGGTGGATAGAATGGTAGGCCTAGAGTCAGACCGATGGGCTTCATGGGTTCAAATCTGGCCTCAGAAACTTACTAGCTGTGTGACTGTAAATCACTTAATCCTGTTTGCCTCTCTTTCTTTATCTGTAAAATGAACTGGAGAAGGAACTGGCAAATTACTTTAGTATCTCTGCCAAGAAAATCTCAAATGGGGTCATGAAGAGTCATACACAACTGCAAAACTACTTAGCAACAACTACCAAAATGAAGGGTACACACTTAATTCCCAGGATTTTGTTACAAAATGTTTTTGTTCAATAAATCTTCTTTTACTATTCTCTGTAAAAAACAAAACAAAACAAAAAAAAGGTTTTTGTTCTCTTCTTTATCTGATCTTTTTGAGACTAGGACAATAGATAGACAAAGTTTAATAACTTCGGGGGCATAGTTCCTAATTGCTTTCCAAAACAACCAATTCACAGATCTAATGACAGTCTGTTTTCCTATACTCCTTTCAGGAAAAATCATTTCCCCCCACTTTTTTTTGGTCACCTTTGCCAATCTGATTGGTATGAGGTGTTATTTTAGAGTGAATTACTTAAAAGCTAGAGTTAATTTGATTAAAATGTTATTTCAGAGTTATTTTAATTTGCATTTTACTAATTATTAGTGATTTGAAGAATATTTTCATATGCCAATTGGTAGCTTGCATTTCTTTCTTTGAAAATTGCCTGTTAATATGTTTTGACTATTCACCAATTAGGAAATTGTTTTTATTCATATAAATTTGAACCAATGATTTCCATATCTTGCAAATGAGACTTTGATTAAAGAAACTTGCTGTGAAGATTTCCCCAAATTTAGTGTTTCCCTTCTAATAGTAAGTGCATTGATTTGCTTGCGCAAAAAAAAAAAATAAATTTCATGAAAATTTTCCATTTTATCTTCTGAGATCTTTTTTATTGCTTGAATGATTGTACTTTCTTCCTCTATCTATAAATCAAAATATAGTTTCTTCTTTGTTCTTCCAATTTGTTGATGATATGATCTTTAATATTTATGTCTTGTACCCATTTCAAGTTTATCTTTATATATTTTCTAAGACATTGGTCAAACTTTATTTGTTAGATTGCTTTTCAGTATTCCTAGCAGTTTCTGTCAAATAGTAAATTCTTACCCTCATTGCTGATGACTTCAATAAAACCCCAGTTTTATTGAACACTAGGCTACTAGTTTATTTTGCGTTTGTATGTTGTGTACCTAATCTGTCCCTCTGTTTTAATTAGTATCAAATTGTTTTGAGGATTGCTGCTTTGTGGTATAGTTTGAGATCTAGTACTGCTAGGCCCTTTTATCACTACATACACACAAACATACATAGACACATGTGTGGATGAATGTATGTATGTGTGTGTGTGTGTGTGTGTGTGTGTGTGTGTGTGTATAAAAAACTTTTGAGATTCATGGTTTTTCATTCCTTCAAATAAAGTTTATTATTTTTTCTAGCTCTATGAAACAATCCATTGGTAGTTTGGTATATGAACAAATAAATAAATTCATTTACAAGTTTTTAGAATAAATATTGGATATTGGATCTACTTATCCACGAACCATTAATTGTTTCCAATTATTTAAGTTTGTCTCTAGTTCCATGAAGAATGGCTTGTAGGTGTAATCTTATGATTTCTATGTGTAGGTAGAATACCAAGTATTTTATACATTCTGCAATTATTTTAAATCTAATTTTTTCTCTCTCTTTGGGATAGGTTGTATTGGTATTAAACACATGTACATATATATATATATATACACACACATATACATATATATATATATATATATACACACACATATACAAGCAATTTCTTAAAATAAAACAATTATGGAGTTTGCATAAAATTTTTAAAAAATGAAATTTGCAACATTGATTTTTCCTTTTACTTTGAACACTTAGAAGCCATGGTAGGATGACTAATTGGCCTAATTTCAATATTATTGTGGCTCAGGGAGGGAGCCCGAGGAAAGGGAGACAGACAAGGGAATGGGCAGTCAATGGAGTAATCACAGCACATACACATTTATCAATTAAGTTCACCACCTTATATGGGCACAGTTCATAGTACCTCATAATAATTATAGTAGTAACATCAAAGATCATTGATCACAGATCACCATAACAGATAGAATAATACTGAAAAAAGTTTAAAATATTGAGAGAATTGCTAAAATGTGACACAGAAACATGATATGAGCACATGCTTTTGGAAAAAGCAGTTCTAGTAGACTTGCTTGATGCAAGGTTGTCACAAACTTTGAATTTGTAAAAACAAAAATGTAATTCTTATGAAGTGTGATAAAGCAAAGCACAATAAAATGAATTATGTCTGTATATTGCATTGATTATTTCTGTGGATTTGTTTTATACCCTGCATCTTTTGTTGAAGTGATTGTTTTAACTATTCTTTTAGTTGACTCTCTAGAGTTTTCTAAGTACTTTTAAAGTGTTCTTTCTATAAAAGTTGTAATTTTTTTTTAATCCATACTTATTGCCTCAAATTCTATTTGCTGTATTTTGTAATAACTAGGATTTCTAGGCCTCTGTTAAATAGTAGTGGTCAAAATGAAATACTTATATCTTACCCTTGATCTTATTGGAAAACCTTTGAGTTTACCCTCCATTGCATAATGCTGCATGTTGTTTTATATAGATATTACTTAACATAGTAAAGATCCATTTATTTCTATGTTTTCTAATTTTTCTCTGTGTGTTTTCTGATTTTTAACAGAAATCAGTATTGTATTTTTGTTAAAAAAACTTTTTAGGTATCTATTAGTACAATATTTTTACTCTTCTTATTAATATAGACTGTTACATTGATTGGTTTCTTAATATTAAATCAACCTTGAATTCTTGGTTTGAGTTCAACCTGGTCATATTATGTAATATTTTTGATATATTGCTGTAGCCTCCTTGTTAATATTTTATTTTAAATTTCTGCATCAATATTTCTTTAAAATATTAGTATATAATTTTAATTCTCTGTTTTAATTCTTGTTGGTTTAATTATCAAGATCATATTTCTATCATAGAAGCAATTTGATAGGTGTTTTTCTTTTCTTATTTTTGCAAGCAATTAATACCACTTTAATTGCAATTTTTATTGGAACGTTTGGTAGAGTTTGCTTACAAATCCACCTAGTCTTGTTTTTTTTTTTTTTATTTTGGAAGTTCATTTATGACTGGTTCTACTTCTTTTTCTGAGATTGGATTATTTGAATTCTATATTTCTTGTTCCATTAGGGCATTTTATATTTTAAAATTATCCATCCATTTTATTTAAAATGTTGTTTTTATTGCCATATACTTGAACAAAAGTTTCTCATAGTTTCCTTTGCTTTCTTTTCATCTGTTGTGAACACTTTTCATTATTATTCCTGGTAATTTGATTTTCCTCTTTAAAAAAAAATCAAATTAGTTAATTGTTTATCTGTTTCTTCCAAAAAAACTAAATCCCAATTCTATTTATTAATGCAATGGCTTAGAGGCTTTCAAATTGGTTAATATCTTTGATTTTCAGAATTTTTGTTTTGTTGTTTAGTTGATTTTGAAAAGTTTTTGGTTTTTTAAAGTTTTTTTTTCAGTTGTATGCCCAATTTTGGTCTGTTTCTTTCTTTCTTCTTGTTGTCAATGAATGTATTTAGAGACATACATTTTCCCATAACAATTGCATTTGCTAAGTCTTGCAAATTTTGGTATGCTATATCAGTATGGTTTATGAAAATATTATTCTATATTTAATTCTTTGACTCAATAATTATTTGGTTCAAGTTATTTAGTTGGCAAATAATTTTAATCCTTAATTCATCATATTTTTAATTTGAAATGTTAGTGGCCTTTTAATATTTCTTTTTCTGTATTTATTTTATTCAGTATTTATTCTTATTCTGTATTTATTTACACCCTATTATGTGATCAATTTATGTAAAAGTGTCATTTACAACTGAAAAATTTATATGTATATGTACCTCTCTCTCTCTCTCTCTCTCTCTCTCTCTCTCCACACACACACACACACACACACACACACACACACACACACACACAATCTATATTCAGTTAATTAAATTCTTCCCTAATTTTTTAAGTTAGATTTGTCTATGGCAGAAAATGATACATTGAAGTTTACCACTCTCATAGTCTTTTTCTTCCTATAACGTATTTGATTTTTCCTTTCAGAATTTAGATGTGATACCATTAAATACATATAGCATGTGTGTGTTTGTATGTGCATGTGTGTATGCATATTTTTAGGAATATCCTATTCCAATATTTTGTTTCTTTCATGTTAGTTACTACCAAGTCTTTTGTGATCCTGACTATGGTTCCTTGGTACTTGAACTTGTACTTTCTGGATTTTTTTCTTAGACCTGGAAACTCTGGATTTTGTCTGTGGTATTCCTGGGAGTTTTCATGGTGGAGTTTCTTTTAGGAGTTGACTGGTGAACTACTTCCGTTTTTATTTTGTCCTCTGGTAATAATAGATTTGGAAAGTTTTCATATAAAATTTCTGAAAATATAGTGTCTATGCTTTTTGTTCATTTGTGATTTTCAGTTAGACTTATGGTTCTTAATTGTTTCTCCCCCACTTACTTTCTAAGCAAGTTGTTTTTATTAGAATATACCTTATACTTTCTTCTATTATTTTTTTTTCTTTTTGGAGAGCGATTGTGGTTAAGTGACTTGCCCAAGGTCACAAGCTAGTTTTTGTGTTAAGAGTCTGAGGTCAAACTTGAACCTAGGTCCTCCTGACTCTAGGGTCAGTGCTCTATTCACTGCACCACCTAGCCACCCCAAAAGAGAGTCATTTTTTTTTTTTTTTTGCTTTTTTGGAGGGCAATTGGGGTTAAGTGACTTGCCTAAAGTCACATGGCTGGTAATTGTGTCAAGTGTCTGAGGCTGAATTTGAACTCAATCATCCTGACTCCAGGGCCAGTGCTCTATTTGCTGTGCCACCTAGCCGCCCAGCTTTCTTCTATTATTTACTGTATTATAATTCTTAGGTAATGAATTCCTTGTTTTTCCTATGCTATTTATTTTCTCTGAAACCACATTTTTTAGCTTTTGGAGAGTTACTTTTTCTGGGTTTTCTTGCTACACATCTCTTGATCTAACATTTATTCATAGTTTTTGGTATCTCTTTCTATGTACTCACATTTCCAGCATAATTTTCTGATGTGAGACTTTTTTTTTCTTTGCCAGGATCAGTCTTAATTTCCTTCCTTACCCTAGGATGAGTCAGAGACTCTTGTTTCATCCTCACCTAGTTTTTCTTAGCTTCCACTGCTTGATTCCACACCCTTGGTGTGTGTATATTTAGAACACTTAGAGTATTTTTTTTTTTACCTCCCTACCACCTTGAATCTTCTGGATTCAGAGTTCTATGATATATTAATATCGCTTGGGGTTTGAGAATTCTTTTCTGTGCCCTTTTGTCTTCTTGTCCCCTGTCCTTGGTCAAGGAGTTGTGGGTTTACAAACTACAGGAGCTTTCCTATCAGAGAACTGTATGATTCCTTGCCCTTTTACCCTACGCAGGAAGCAGGTGCCTGCCCCTGGATCTCTGGTCAAAGAACTGTTAGGCTTCCAGCTTATTTCTCTATGCTTGTCCTGGTGTCTTTGGTAGTATCCCCTCTTTATTACTCTCAGACTTCCATGTATATTCCTTTTTTGTGCAAACCTGGGCTAGATGAAGGAATTTTCTGTTGTTTTTTCTTGGATTTCTTGACAATTATTATATCTAATACCCCATTAAAATCTTTGCAGCAGTATATATGATAGCTAGTCTCTGTGATTTGACCAATCTTAACTGGAAATTTCCTACGTATCTTTCCAGGTTGATTACAAATTACACCCTTCCCCAACATACAGACACTCTCTCTTCTAGTCAAACTAGCCTTCTTGCTGTTCCATTTACACAGCATTCCATTTCCCATCACCATGACTTTGAACAATCTATCCCTCACTCCCAAAGAGCTCTGCTTCCTTACTTTTGCCTCTTGAAATGCCTAACTTCTTTTAAGACTTAGTTCAAGTACTGCTTTCTATAAGAGACTTTTAGTGATTCAACCAATTGTAAGCGTCACACCCCTTCCCATTTCCCTTGTATTTATTTTATACATAACCTGTATTTTTATGTGTGTTGTTTCACCCAAGAGAACTGAAACTTCTTGAGAACAAGGACTGTTTTCATTTTTGTCTTTGTATTCTTAGTATTTACTACAATGCCTAGCACATTGTGGGAGCTTAATAAATATTACTGGAATTGAATTGATTGGAACTGAACATTCAGAAGAAGTGAAGGGAAAATAGTGCACCATCTTTACAATATACAACTGCAGAACATCTTTGGGGAAAGTTATTTCAAAGAAGACAAGAGTATAAACAAAAAAGAGTGTTATTGAAGAGCCAAAACAATATCTGAAAGTATTGACATTTCCCATATAATCATTCAATAAAAACCTGTCAGTAAGCAAAAGAAGAAACAGAAAAAAAAACCATTCTTGGCAAAAAATACAGTTGAAGAAGATAATTTAGTAAAGGAAGCAGTGTAGCTGAGCTCAACATGACTATTAACACTTGTTTGACTGTTTCAAGGGAATAAAATACTGAGAGCTAGAGCATAAAGTGAATAAAACTGTATTAAATTTATGATCAAATGGAGACCATTGGCCCATAGCCAATTTTTTTAAATTTAGACTTTTTTCAGTGCCTTTATTTTAATCAGCTGGAATTACCTTCCTTTCCCTTTTACTCCTTTCCTTCCATTTTCATTCTTTTTCTTTCAATGAATGAGCCCCCTTTTAAATCTCGTGAAAGTCAGAATTTTCTTTTTAAGGGTGAAATATGTACTTCATGGTTTCATAAAAATCATTAATAATTGTTAAGTATCTTCCAAATGTAGTCTCTGCCCAAAGTATTATAAAAAAGAAGCAAGATACAAAAGAAATTAAAGAAAGGGTTCCTGCCCTTAGGGAGCTTATTCTTTAAGGAAAAAGGAAAGCATATATGAATACAGAGCGTAAGAACCCATATGGAACAATACAACATTACTGTGGGAAGGGGCTCAATTCCAAACCCCTTAAATTTCCTAAAAATCATAACAATAATAGCTAGCATTTATATAGTGCTTCAAGGTTTGTAAAGCACTTCACAAATATTATTTCATTTTATTCTCACAACAACCCTGGGAGGTAGGTACTCTTGTTAACTCCATTTTATATCTAAGAAAACTGAGGTAGACAGAGTTTTTAAGTGACTTGCCCAGAATCACATAGATAGTAAATGTTTAAAGCTGGATTTTAATTCTGATCTTCAGAACCTAACTCCAAGTCTCGTGCTCTATCTAAATACAATTTGTTGATGTATTTTGTCTCTATCATAGTAATTTTCACCATGCTCCCAAGACTAAATCGTATGTGACAAAATCATTAAGCCAAAGTATATGATATAGTGACACTAAATAATACTAAATCTTAGTGGTTCCCCAATCTCTTTGCTATAAAGGGGAGGTCATTTTATGATCTATTCCTTGGGACCTTCATTTCCAAACCCCATCAGTTTATAGAGTTTACAAGTGAAATGTAGTACAGCTATGCAGAAAAATATACATAAATACCAAAGGTCTGTTTTTTGGAATCGAAAGTATAAATCCTGAATCTTGCTTCTGACCACCTCAGGTAGGTCATTTTAGCTCTCAGGGCCTCAATTTATGCATTTCGCAAAACAAATGTAGGGAGAAAACATTCCCCTGATCAATTGAATCCTACAGGTGACAGAAACAAGAAGTTTCATTCACAACTTACAAAGGACATAAAACCTTGAACATAGTGCCTGACAAATTATGAGCATTTAATAAACACCCTTCCTTCCTTCCCTCCTTCTTTCTTTCCTTCCTTCCTTCCCCCTCCTTCCTTCCTTCCTTCCTTCCTTCCTTCCTTCCTTCCTTCCTTCCTTCCTTCCTTCCTTCATTCCTTCCTTCAATAATATTCCATTTCATTAATTGGAACCTAGAAAACTGAAGGGAAGTGCCGGTGGATGAGATACACATAGAAGAGTGGGTATGTGTGTGACAACTCTGACATATTCAGTCTATAGGCCATGATTAAGTGTTTGGGGGTTTGCACCACCTCTTCATGACTAGTTCAAATATTGTACCTTGAGTTAAATTCATCTTTCTTGGCAAGATAATTTGCTCAGCAATCTCTATCTCTCTCTGAATCAGAAGAATCAGAACCCAAGCCAAAACCACATACCATACCTCCTTCTTTATAACAAAATGAGATTACTATTTTGTGGTGGTTCAGCTCTGTCGGTCCCTCATGATCAAGTTCTAAAGATACGAGGAATCTTGTGATTATACCCAATCTTGCTCACATAGCTAGTAAGCATCTATATCAACAATGGAGTATTCACAATGCCTACAGTAACTATAAATATGCTGATATGGTTATTAATCACAAAATATAACAGACTTTCTACATGGGGGTCAAAGTTGGGACATTTATTCAAATACCAGAAAACTGAGTCCCCAAACCAGAAAGTCAAAGCCATCACAGTAGCTATGGAGTTGGCACATGTAGTTAATGCAGTAAACAACCACATTCTCAAGCCTTCAAAACAAAACAGGCTACCTCAGGCAAAGATCCTCCTCTCCTCACTCACAGCAACTGCTCAGCATCCATGCAGCTTGCTCACAGCAGCTCCACCCCTCCCCCTGAAGTTCCCCTCCCAACAGTCCTCATCAGAAGTCCTTAGCAGAAATTCTGGCTGGCTCAAAAATAAAAGAAGTTCCTGCCACCACGTCACCATCTTCACTGCTTCCAGTCACTGCTCTGACTCTAGCTTGGCTCCAGCTTCCTCCTGCCCCACCCTTTCCTGCTATATAAGCAAGTTCACAGGGCATGGAAGATCTTAAAATCCCATAACCATTACAGCATCAGACAGCAGAAATAGAACACAGAACTCTCCCAATTCCAAGGCCAATGCTTTCTATAAAATCCCATCCCTTCCAGTTCTAAATTCTTTGATCTTATGTTTGAAAATGGAGTAATCTGAGCCAGGTAGGATAAGTCAAGCTTTTGAATCAGGGGCAATGAGAGGTAGTAAGACTTGGAAGAAATAATGAGCAAATCCTGTGCAGGGAATAACAAACAGTTTGATGGCATGGAGAATCCAAGTTAGGTAGTAATAGAGGATGAGGGTTGTTAGATAGAGGGTGTCAATTGGCAGAGGAACATAAAGTACATGCCAAGGAGTTTAGATTTGATGTGGAGCCAGGAGTGATTGCGGGAGAAAGGAATGACTCTCCAAATGGCTCTTCGGAAAATTGTTTTTTGCTTTTTTGTGTGAGTGCATTGAGGAGGGATTTGGGGGAGAAAAGGGTGAGGGGTAAAGCATAGCTTCAGGGGCTGAGAACAAGTAGAGATTTGCAGTAGTTTAGATATTAAAGGAGGCTGATCTAGAGAAAGTGACTGTAATAAATGAAATACTGCATTCTTTTACAAAACAATATTCATGTAAAGGTGGGGTGGTTGATTGAATACATCAATCAAATCTCCTCCCCACCCTTAAAGTAAGTGGCGACATGCTATACCTTGATATGTTTATCACAGGAAAATAATCTCCTTTATTCAGTAGTTGTGGACAAGACCTGGGCATCTCCAGCATTTCAATTTGATGAAACAGGAAATCTATTTGGATTGGTTGGGAGAGACTTGGTCATACCCTATGTAGCTTTCATAAAACCATCCTTCTAATTTCAAATAAAAAAATTCCAATATCAGTTAGCTTATGGTGGGAGTCTTCCAGCCAAGTTTTTGAGAAGGAATATCTTAAGAGAGGAAGAGAAGAGCCCCAGCCTAGCCTCAGTCTCTCCCTCAGGTCTCTTCACTCCCCTTGGCTGGAGGAGGATTTTTGTGAACTTTGGAGGGTTAGAGCATTTGAACTTCTTTATGGAAGTTCTAGCAATATTTCTGGGACAGCAATGGTTGAAGATAGTGTACTGAGAGTCTAAAACTGACTGGGTGTGAAGAAAAATGGAAGAATCAAGGGTCAACAAAGAGCCAGCAAGAAAGGCTATACTAGACCTAAGAGGAATCTTTTTAGGATGCCAGTAAAAGCCTTGCCTAGAGCTGTGAGTTACCCATTTGACATGTATTTTAAGCCTGATTCCCCTTTCCCTAGATTCTATGTATGTGTCAAAGAGCGTGTCACAGAAAATTTTTTGGAGGGGTGGGGGACAGTGATTTTTTTTACCCACTTTCCCATGGTAATAAATGTTTGTTTCTAAAAATTCAGTTTCATTTCTGAATGTATTTCCTCCCCTTCCCAACTCAAGGATTTTTCTCTTAGTAATTAAAAAAAAAAGGAAAATAGAATCTCACCGCATATGTAATGTTCCAATTCCATAGTCCCAACCTCTGCATAGAAGGGAGTAAATGGTACTTTCTAATTTCTTCTTCAGGATCCAGCTTGGTCATGAAATACAATATTCTTGGCTGATTTTTTTTCTCTAGAGAAGCTAGTTATTTTTTAAAAAATTATGTACTTAGCACTTAGTAGAGGAATAGATTCTTGGTGTAGTAGAATGGGATGTATGTGTGTGTGTGTGTGTGAGAGAGAGAGAGAGACAGAGACAGAGAGACAGAGAGAGAGAGACAGAGACAGAGAGACAGAGAGAGAGACAGAGAGAGACAGAGACAGAGAGAGACAGAGACAAAGAGACAGAGAGAGACAGAGACAGAAAGAGGCAGAGACAAAGACAGAGACAGAGACAGAGAGACAGAGACAGAGAGACAGAGAGAGACACACAGAGAGAGACAGAGAGAGACAGAGACAGAGAAAGAGACAGAGACAGAGAAAGAGAGAGAGAGAAGACCCTCTACTTCTCTCTGGTTATCATGAAAACATAACATTTTGGAATTAGAAGGGACCTTAGAGAATAATTTTTGTTTGCTTGTTTGTTAGTTTTTGCTTTTTGGAGGGCAAATGGGGTTAAGTAACTTGCCCAAGGTCACACGGCTAGGTTTTGTTTTGTGTGTGCATTAAGTGTCTGAGGTCGGATCTGAACTCAGGTCCTTCTGACTCCAGGGCTGATGCTCTACTCACTGCGCTACCTATCCTCCCCAAAGAATTTTTTTAAGGTAAAGAAAGGAAAAAATCTCTGATGATATCACTGATACATAGGTCTGAAAATCTCTTCTGGGTCAAGATCAAGTTATCACCAGCATATAGTCCTTAGTCATTGGGTCCCTAGCTTAGTTGATCTTTACCTCTTCTTCTGTGCTCTGTTGTTCCCATTTCCCTGACTCATTTGCCTGTTTTTTAGCTCCATGAATTGGCTCCTGATTCTGCTTTAGTTCCTGTTTTATTTATGAAGGAACTCATGTTTCTTTTCCTCCCTCCCCTCCTTTTCAGTTACCTTCCTTCCTTGGTTCCATGCATAGCTAGTAGAGTTTTAATCTCACTGCTTTTGGCAGTATCACAGAGCTGGAAGGGACCTCAGAATTCATCTAGTCCAACTAAGTTCTGGGGAATGCTTTCTACATCATTCCTGAGAAGTGGTCATCTAGTCATTGCCTGAATTCGTCCATGAGGGCAGTCACCATTATCTTCTGCAATACTGCCTATTCCATCTTGTGATAACTCTAATTGCCAGAGATTTTTCCTTACATTTACCTCATTACAACTTTCTTAGTTCTTGATTGTTCCCTCTGGGGCCAAGACTTTGGGAGTTTATCATTTTTTTTCACTAACACTCCAATCATAGGGAAGAGATACACTGAGGGCAATGAGAAGGTGTTGAGCATCAAAATCAAATCAATCTCCATGATCAAGAGCTTCAGATGTTGAGCTTTCCTGAGCAAGATGTTGGTTGCTACAGATGTTGATTCTTCTGGTGGTCTAACTGCCCTGTGGCTGTAGTTGCCATCTTCCCTGGGATAGACTGGAAAAATGCTGGCACAACTACAGCTTGGAAGAGGGGGAAAGAGGAGAGGAAGAGAAAGGAGAAGGGAAGAGACCAAGGGGAGGTCACTCTCATCTAAAGATCCCTGTTCTCCTGCTCAGTGCCCAAAACACAATCCTTCAGATCTGATGGAAAGTAGGCATCCCTTCCTACAGAAAGCTCATTTACCAAAATGTGGCAAATTGAATTAGGGAAACAATTTGCCCAGGACCTTTTTCAATTTCTTGTATTTTTTTTAAAGTATGCTATGGTGGAAGGACTCTTGATCTTCCTATCTTCATAACAAAGGAAACTGTCCTGAAGACAGAAGGGACTCTGTAGACATTGTCCATTTGACAGCTGATACATGATTAACTTTAAATTTAAAAATTAAAACTAAACATTAAAATTAAACATTTGAACATTAAATAACCAATTACACCTGTAACTGAATATAACAACTTCATTCTTTATTTCATTTAGAACTAAGAAGTCAGTCACGTCATAGCAACCTGAATATTCTACTTATTAGCCATGTGACTTCAAATAAATTACTTCACTGTGCTTAGTCTCAGTTTCCCCCTATGTGTAATGAGAGGATTGCATGGTTCAGTGGATTTGGAGTCGCAGGACCAGGTTAAAATCCCATCTTTGTGACATACTCCTTGTGTGAGGGAAGGCACTTAACCCTTCTGGGCCTCAGTTTCCTCATTTGTAAAATAAGGAGATTAGATTAGGTCCTTTCTTGTTGTTGTGGTGGTTATTGTTTGTCCTGTGTTGTCAAAGAGGACTGTGGCATCAAGAAGATGATGCCATGACTTGCAGGTGAATTGCATTTAAGCGAGGGAAGTCTATGCAAAGTTACCAGCCTCATTTTCTCTTCCAGAGTCATCTGAGTCCAATGGCAAGATATAGATCAGGAAGACTAGAGATGATCCAAGATGAAGTGGGAAACCTTGGCTTTTTTAAGCTAGGGTCTTTCCCTGGTCTCAGTGTGACTGAGGCAATGCCCATTCAATTCCCTTTCTAGCTCTAAGTCCTATGATTCTATGAAAGATCAGGGAGCCTGAAATGAACAACAAAAAAGCAACTGAATACTTTGTAATCATAATGACCAAACCTGGCCTACAATAAAAGCCATGGGAACATACCTCTTTCTTTTCTTTGCTGGGTTAGAGGATCTGGTGACTAACATTGTTTATACTATCAGCATTATTTGATGTGTTGCTTACTTTGGCTGGACTGCCTTTTTTTTTTTTTTTGCTTTTTGGAGGGCAGTTGGGGTTATGTAACTTGCCCAAGGTCACACGGCTAGGTTTTTGTTTGTGTGTGCATTAAGTGTCTGAGGCCGGAACCGAACTCAGGTCCTTGTGACTCCAGGGCCTACGCTCTACTCACTTCGCCACCTAGCCGCCCCCTTTTGTTTCTTTTAATATATATTTTATCCCCCTCCCCCACAAAAGCATGTTAAAACAATTTTTTCACTTTTATTTTTTTATTTCAAATTCCACATTGTATCCATCTTTCCCTCTCTCCCCTCCCCTGCCCCCTTTCTGAGACTGTAAATAATCAGATATAGGTTATACATGTACCATCATGTGAAGCATTTCCATATTAGTCATTTTGTATAAGAAGACTGGAATAAAGTGTAAAGAGTGGAAGTAAAAAAATAAAATTCTGTATTCAAACTGCATTCATGTAGTCTGTACTCAAACAATATTCCAGAGAATGGAGTGCTTTTTCCATTACATATTTTTTTAAACAAATGCTTTATTAACTTGTTTTACATCATTCATTTCTGCCAGATTTTGAGTTACAATTATTTTCCCCCCTGTTTTTCCCCTACCCACCTTCCCAGAATAGCACTCCCGCAAGATATCGATTCCTCCAATCTGCTCTCTCCCATACCTTCTCCCATACCCCCTTCGACTTTTCCATTAGAGGAAGGTGAATCTTTGTGTCCCAATGCCTGCACATCTTATCTCCCAATTACAAGCAAAAGAGTATTAATAATAGTGTTTATATATATTTGAAACATTTAATGTTAAGACCTCGAATTTCAGATCCATTTCCTTCCTCCCTTGTCAGCCATTCCCTCTGGGGAGATAAGTAATTCAGTATATGTTGTACATGTCTAGCTATGCAAAACATTATCACAGTAGATATATTGTACAAGGCTGCTTATAATTCCCTCCCACTCATCCCACCCCCCACCTGGTCCATTCCCTACATGATCCTGTCCCTCTTCTATAGTGGGTACTTCCAACCTCCCCTTACCCCAAGGATGCCCTCCCATCCATCATCCCTCCTCTCATCCCCCTTCCCCCTATCCTGCTGCAGGTTGAGATATCCCATTTAGTATGTATGTCATTTTCTCCCTGAACCAAATTCAGTGAGAATGTGGTTTTGCCTTTTTAGCCTTCCTATTCTCCCCCTCCCTTGCAACCACTTCCCCTTGCTTCTTCTACATGAGATAGTTTACCCTACCCTGTCTCTCCCCATCTCCTCTTACCACTTTCCTCTCTCACCTCATAATTTCATCCCTTGAGTATTCTCCCTTCCCAACAAATTCAACCTATGCCCTCTATCCATATATAACTGTAACCATATATACACACATTCACATATGTATTCATATGACCACACACCTTTCTCCCATTATTTTCATAGTGAGAAAGATATCATCAGTCACAGTTATTGCTTTTCCATATAGGAATGTAAATAGTTCAACTTTGATAAGTTCCTTTTGATTTCTTTTCCCTGATTACCTTCTCAGGCATCTCTTGCTTCTTGTGTCTAGATGTCAAATTTTCTATTCAACTCTTGTTTTTTTCCTCAAGAATGCTTGAAAGTCCTCTATTCCACTGAATGACCATATTTTCCCCTGAAACAAAATACTCAGTTTTGCTGGGTAGGTGACCCTTGGGTTCATTCCCAGCTCTTTTGCCCTCTGGAATATCATATTCCATGCCCTTCGATTTCTCAGTGTAGAAGCTGCCAGGTCCTGTGCTATTCTGATTGTGTTTCCACAATATTGAAATTGTTTCTTCCTGGCTCCTTGTAGTATTTTCTCCTTGATCTGGGGATTCTGGAACCTGGCTATAATATTCCTGGGAGTTTTCTTTTTGGGATCTTTTTCAGGAGGTGATTTGTGGATTCTTTCAACCTCTATTTTGCCCTCTGGATCTAAAACATCAGGACAATTTTCCTTGAGAATTTCTTGAAGGGTGATTTCTAGGTTCTTTCTTTGATCATGGCTTTCAGGTAGTCCAATAATTTTTAAATTGTCTCTCCTGGATCTATTTTCCAGGTCAGTGGTTTTCCCATGAGATATTTCACATTGCCTTCTAATCTTTCATTTGTTTGGATCTGCTTAACAGCATCTTGATTTCTCATAAAGTCATTAGCTTCCATTTGCTCAGTCTAACTCTGAAGGAATAAATCTCCTCAGTGAACTTTTGAGATTCTTTTTCCATCTGGCAAATTCGACTTTTTAAGGCATTCTTCTCCTCATTGCCCTTTTGGGCCTCCTTTGCCATTTGAGTTAGTCTATTTTTTAAGGTGTTGTTTTCCTCAGTCAGGCTGTTGACCCTCATTTCATACTTTTCCTGCATCCTTCTCATTTCTCTTTCTAATTTTTCCTCCACTTCTCTTATTTGATTTTAAAGTCCTTCTTAAGGTCCTCTATGGCCTGCAACCCGCTCATGTTTTCCCCTGGGGCTTTTGGAGCAGGACTTCTGACCTCACAGTCCTTTTCCGCTCTATGCCCCCAAAATAGGAGTCTAGGGTTGCATTTTTCTGTTTCCTTTGCCTTGGCATGTTGCCACTTAATTACTTGACTTTTGGGCTTGTTGCCACCCTATCTATGGCCTGGTGCCAGACAGGAACTTTCACCCCAAATGTGTGAGGGGGCTAACTTCCATTTCTGGCAGGCTGTAAACCCACCCACATCCTCCACCCCAGATCACAATCCAGATCCAGGGAGGTTAAAGCAAGAGCGATTACCGCCCCCAAGACTGATTGCTGGATCTCCCTACAGTTCGCAGGCCAGGAGCTGGAGCTGCCTCTGAAAATTGCAAAATGGCATGTCTCCTCAGTGGCTTCTAGCCCCCAGGGGAGGAAGCTGACGCGTTCCCCAAATACTGGTCCCAAAGTCCATAGAGCACTAACCTCTTACTTTGTCCTAGGCATGTCTATGTTGATAATTCTGGAGTCGCCACAGCTGCTGGTGTTCTGGGGTCTCTCCAGCCGGCTGCTGGCCCTGACGCCCTGGGGCTAAAACCTCGGCTCACGGGGACCTCGGCTCCGCTCAGCTTGGCTCGGCTCCCCGCGCTCTGCATGCTCTGAGCTGCCGGCTCCCAGAGTGCTATGCTGGTCCTTCCTGCAGAGCTGCTGGGCTGTCCTCAGTGGGAGGTTAGCTTCTCTGTGTTGTTCTGTGGGTGCTGGGGCTCCAGAAGTTGTTCAGAGTCCCCTTTTACATAGTTGGGGGGAATCTGGGGGCAGAGTGGCTTGGATGAGCTGTTTCTACTCCGCCATCTTGGCTCCTCCCCCTCTCCATTATATTTTTTAAAATTATATTTTATTTTCAGTCTTGAATTCCCCTCCTTCCCATTGAAAAAGAAAAAGCAAAAACCTACCCATATAACATATGCGTCTATATACATGCATGCACACACATTACATATAAGTGTATACATATGTATGTATCATTGTTGTCATTTTTCAGCTGTTTCAGTTTGACTCTTTGTGACCCCAATTGGTGTTTTTTTTTTTTTTGGCAAAAAATACTGTAGTGATTTCCCATTTCCTTCTCCAGTTCATTTTATGGATGAGGAAACTGAGGCAAACAACATTAAGTAATTTGCCCAGGGTCACACAGGTAGTAAGTCTTCCTTACTCCAGCCCCATTATTCTACTCACTGCACCACCTAGCTACCCATATGTAAAGAAATTCACACATTATTCATGTGCAAAAATATAGTCTGATCTGCATAGTCTATCACATTTCTATCTGGAGGTGGATAGCATGTTTAATCAAAAGTTCTCTGGAACTGTAATTGGTTCCATTGTATTAATCATGGTTACCAAGTCTTTTAAAGTTGTTTTTCTTTAAACTCTTGCTGTTACAATATAAACTATTCTGTTGATTCTACTCACTTCACTTTGTATCTGTTCTTATAAGTCTTTTCATATTTTTCTAAAATCATATACTTTATCATTTCTTGTAGCACACACATTCAATCACATACAAATGCCTTAACTTATTCAGCCAGCTTGCAATTGAAGCTATTCCTTCAGTTCCCCATTCTTTGCTACCGTGAAAATAGTCGCTATAAATATTTTCATACAAATAGGTCCTTTTTCATTTTTAAAATCTCTTTGGAATACAGACTTAGTAGCAGTTTTTTTTATATTTATTTACTTTTAGTTTACCACATTCTGTTCCACAGTCCCTTCAGTTCCAAATTTTCTTTTCCTCCCCTGCCCCCATGGTGGCATGCAATTCAACATAGGTTCTACAAATACCTTCACATTAAACATTAGTCAAGTTGCAAAGAAGAATTATAACCAACTGAGTGAACGATGAGAAAGAAGGAATGAAACAAAACAAAACACAAAAGAGAGCAAGTAGTTTACTCCAATCTGCATTCAGACTCTAGTTCTTTTCTCTGGATTTTGACATCCCTTTCCGTCATGAGTCTTTTGAAGTTGTCTTATAACCTTGCATTGCTGAGAGGAGCCTACTGTTAGTAGCAGTTTTGCTGGGTAAAAGGGTATACCCAATATAATTACTTTTGGGGCATAGTTCAAATTGCTTTGCAGAGTGACTGGACTAGTTCATAGCTCTACAATAGTGCATTAATGTCCCTGTTTTCTCCCAGCCCATCCAGTATTTTTCATTTTCCTTTTTTTGGTCAACTTGAATAATTTGATAGGTTCTCCCATTTTAAAGTTTTTATTATTTTTATTTGTTTTTTAATTTTATTTCAAACTCAAGGGCCAGAACACAGATACAGAATAGAGAAAAGAAACAAAAGCATATCATAAACTTAAATATTGGAACTTAAATACAAAGAAAGAAAAAAATGCATGATGTGGGCATAGCAGAACACAAGAGAGGATTCAAAATATGTAACAATAAATTATCATTTCAAGAAAGCCTGTATGATAAATAATACATGTGTTGAAAATTGTCCATCTTTTCTTTGCTTCCTTGTAAGTTTTCTTTTGTTCTCTCCTGTGCATTTTTTTACTTTGTTTTTTTTCCTCCCTCCTCCCACCCCCCAGAAAGCTACAATAAACTTTATACATATTTCTCTACAGTTATAGATATATACATACGCACGATCATATACATAGATATATATGTATATACTCTCCCAAACATTCTACTCCTGATCTTTCTTTTTATGTTTGTGCATATCTATTTCCTATCTTTCCAACCTCTGTTACTTTACTTCTACCCACAGCCTTGCCCTTCTATCATTTGCCTACCCCCTCCAAGCATCCCTCCCCATCTTCCCATTCCTATAAATATAAACACCCTTCTATACCTCTATTTTACCTATTCTCTCACCCTCCCCTTTAAAGATCCCTTCCTTGTCCTCTCCTCCCTCCCTATCCCCCTATCATTTTATTTCTTCTGTATTTAGAAGACTTTTACACTCTTCTAAATATACATGTATTGTTCCATCTTAAACCCATTCTTGATGAAAGTAGGCAACCAGAACTATCAACCCTCCCACCCATCTAATTCCTCTGTATCAATTCTTCCTCTTGTACCTCATTTGTATAGAATAATTACTGTTTTTAGCAGTTCCTAAATATTCTAAAACGTTCCTTTACTTTTTAAACTCACATCATATTCAGGTTTACCCCAGTCTTTCTTATGAGTTTTCCAATTTAAAAGAAATGTGGACATTGTTATGTGAATGGAAATGTGAAGATCTTCCCTGCCCCTGGGCCCTTTGATAGGCTTCAGTGACTCTGAGAACCTTTCTTGATCTGAAAATATACTCTGTCCTCTAATAGGCTATATGTGGTCACATGGAGCCTGTGGCAGGAGGCATGAGTTTCAGGAATGCCCACACCTCGATACTTTGTTATTAGGCAGTGGGTCAAGAGGGTTGTGATTTTCTCTGAGCCAGGAGAAGGCTATATATATTCTGATGTGAGATTTTTCTTTGGGGCTGACTTTGAGAAGTGTTGTGTGATTTGACCAGACAAAACTCTGGGCAGCCATTGAGGCCCCGGGTTTGAAAACCCAGATGTTGGTGCTTCCCTCTCTGGTGACTTACTAGGTATGGATGTAATGGTCAGACAGTTGGAAGCCTGTCTGCTGATCTGTTTCTCTGTCTGCTTGTAACTTGTTTGTATTCTCTGAAGTTCAATGTGCTGACTTTCCCCCCTGAACTAGGTAAATGATATTTTTGATTGATTAAAATAAGATTCTTAACCCATTTTGAGTTGCTTTCCTTTAGAAAAGCAGATCTAAGAACCTGTGTTGGCAGCCACCGTAGGTATACTAGGGTGCTTGCTGCTACAGACATATATTTTGCATATGTAAAAAGTAGACTATTTGTCCCTATGGATCACTTATAATCAGTCTTTGTTATGTGCCTTATATTTCTCTTGGTTCTTGTATGTCAAATCTTCTTTTAAGTTCAGGATTTTTTAAAACAATGTCTTGAAAGTCTGAGAGGTTATCAAATGTCCATTTTTTTCCTTAAGGGTAATACTTAACTTTTTAGGGTATGATATTTTCAGGTGGAACCCCTTTCCTTTTGCTCTTAGATACATCGTGTTCTAAGACCTGCGGTCCTTTAATGTCTGCTCCTAGGTCTTGTGTAATTCTAATTGTGGCACCATCATATTTAAATTGTTTTAATCTATATGCTTTTAATATTTTTTCCTTGAGCTGAGGGTTTGGAATATGACTATGATATTCCTATGAGTTTTCCTCATAGGATCTCTTTTAAGTAGTGATCAATGGATTTTTTCTATTTCTACTTTCCTTCCTTGTTCTAATGCTTCAGGACAATTTTCTTTAATTATTTTAAAAATTATTTTATCAATATTCTTTTTCTGATCATAACTTTCAGTTAGTCTGATTATTTTTATATTTTCTCTTCTTGATCTATTCTCCAAATCTGTTGCTTTTTATAAGCTGTTTTATTTCCTCTTCTATTTTTTCATTATTCATATTTTGTTTAATTTTGTCTTAATCTCTTATAATTTTGCTGGCTTCACTTTGCCGAATTCTACTTTTGAAGGTATAATTTTCTTCCTTAAGGTTCTAGATCTCCTTTTCTAATTGCTTGACTTCCCTTTCATACCCTTCTTGTTTTTCTTGGATTCTTCTTCTTTTTAGTTTTTCCTCCATTTCTATCATTTCATAAAGTCTCTATCCATCATAAAGTCTTTTTTAAGATCTTCTATGAATTCTTTTTGGGCAAGTGTTCATTTGACATTACTCTGTGGAGGTTTCTTTACTTCAATATCCTCCTCTGAAGATGAACAGGTTCCCCTATTTTTAAAATTTTTGTTATAAAAGATGGTTTTTTAGGTACATAGAGCAAGGGGTATATTGGGGAATAAAATTAATGTAAAAGGAAAAAAAGAGATATTTAAAAAGAAAAATATGCAGGGTTGGGTTTGATACTCTATAAGATATCTTCTAGTATTGTTCCCCTAAGACCATTTAAACTTTGTACTGTCCCAGGGCTTAATACAGAGATTGGCACTCAATAAGTATTTCATAAAGCTTTTTTAAAAGTCCTTTTAATATCCCAAATACTATTATTTCTTAATTGTTCATATTTCCTACATGATTCAGAAGAAATTACCTGATCATCTTATTTGTCCTAAGGGCACACCCAACAACCTTAATTCTCTATCTGAAACAAAGCCAAGAACCAAAAAGAAAGCAACATAACAATGTAGTCCTTTGGGCTACCAATATGGAGGTGACCAAGCTTAGGAATAGTATTTTGAGCCATCTCTGTCTCTCTTTGCTAAAAGTCATGATCATAGCTCCATAGGAGAGCCCCCATTTAAATCCTCTTTTTTAATTTACACAAAATTTGAACAAACTTGGGTAGTTGGCTTTCTAACTACAGTTGATCAGAAGCAGCAGATCAGAAAGGAAAAAGGGATTGGTGAAGATTGGTACATTGACAATAACAAGAAGAGGTGGTTGATAGTTGGAATATGAAGAAGAATATGGAAAGAAAAAAAACCTATGAAAATAAAGCTTCAGAAATCTGATAAAAGTATTCAGTATATGGATCAGCTGACTATGGCACTCTATTCTGTAATCCATCCCACTATTACAACATAATACAATAAAAGATGTTTATAATGTTGACACCAAGTCACAAGAAATAGTTGAATTGTATTTCACATATTCTAATTCAGAAAAGCAGGATAGGATGTAAGAAGTAAATATTTAACATTCAGCTCTCTGAAAAAAATATATGCTGGACACATTTAATCTGTGTTAAACTTAATTTGCATTATTAACATCTTAACCATCACTTTCTTAAGTCTGGATAATCAAGTTCTGATTATAATGTTTGGTGATTTTCAATCAATCAATCAACATTTATTAAGCACCTTCTTTGTGCTAGCCACTATAAATGCATAACAATTGGCTCTTGTGAGCATATCCCTGGAACTTAACCCATGGTGGAAGAACACTGGTCCAGAAGTCAGAGAACCTGCTTTAATTCTGCTTCCAACTTACTACCTGAGTGAATTCAGGTCAGGCTATTAACATCTCTTGGTCTCAGTTTCCTCAACAGTAAAAGGAAGATATTGGATTATGTGGCCTCTGACATCTTTTTTGGCTCTAGACCTATAATCCTAAATTCTAACCATTCCCTCTCTCAATTGTCTTTCCCTTATATCTCCTATCCTCTTCCAAATTTCTTTACCACTTTCAGAGAAAGGTTTGAGGGAGATATAGGTGTGGTTGCTTGAGTCATTTACTCTGGGAAAGGAAGTTGATAAGTATATCAGTATTGCAGAGGTCATGGTAAAGTCAGCTTATGTCTATCTAAGGAAGGATTGACCCATAGGATGGACTTCAAAGACCTGGGTTGTTTAGAAAACTTTTCTCCATTCTCCCTCCCCTCCAGTCACAGGCAGAAATGGATATTAATGTGGATTTCTCATGCCAAGCATGCCTTTAACGCAGACTGCAAATTGATGGTGGGTCTATTCTAGGCCAAGAATTCACTTCTGGGCCTTGAAAAAAATGACTTTTTTGGCTCTGCAGTTCTATGGAGCCAAAGGGAATTATTCATTAACATTTGCAAGCTGTTCTCTAGCATTCACAGGGCTGGCAGAAAGAACACAGGGCACAGGCGTAAGGAAATGTGAATTCCAGTCCCCAGCTCTATCAGTGACCCTAGGTTTCACCTTGGGTACGTCGCTTAACCTCCCCAGGTCCAGTTTCTCCATCTGGAAAATGGAAGTTGCAATAGTAACAGTAACATGACCTATGCATCATGTCATAGCTTTCAAAATGCTTTTCTATACAATACCTTATTTGATTGAAAAACACACCAAACAGCATTGCCCTACCTACCTGGAGGTTACTGAGGAGAATAAAATGAGGTAATTGATATGAATATATTTTGGAAAATAAACATATATGTATATATATGCATATATATGTATATATGCATATATATGTATATATATGCATATATATATGTAACTGGAAAGTTTACATGTGTGAGAGGGATTGTATATAAGATTCACTTGAAGGAATCACTTTTATTCTGGGAAATTTGGCTATAAAATAAATCCCATTTTTCCCATGAATAAAATTAAGTTATCTCCTTGGGAAAAAATGGCTGGATTTCACATATAGGAATAATTAAAATAGAAGCCTCTGACTTTAATACTTTTATGGATCTCTGATCTCACTGATGTAGATAATCCCTTTTAGTACAGATCCTAAACCATCCACAGTTTTTCAATCTGTGTATTCTTATATGTGTCCTCTCACAAATCATCCATAGAAGTTCTATAGTCGTTTTGATCTATATCTGGCCACTGGACCCAGATGGCTCGAGAGGAGAAAGTGAGGTTGGTGACTTTGCACAGCCCTCCCTCACTTAAATCCAATTCACTTTTATGTCATGGCATCATCTTCCTGATGTCATGGTCCTCTTCAAGAACAAAGGACATATGACACCCCATTGTGCTAAGGATGCTCCTCTAGTTCTCTTAGATTTGTCTTGGATACCAATGTATCCAATGAATCATGAACTATCCATCTATGTTCTCCCTTTCTCTGACTTCCTGACTAGCCTATCTCCTTCTTCAGACCCACCTTTTGTTCAATTCTTCATTGGTAATGTGTTGTATAGCCTATTCTTTTCAATCATAAAACTCCCTATTGCCCTTTTGATGTCCTGTAACATAAGACTTTGATGAATACAGTATTAATATAATTATTATCATATATTAATTATTACTTAACAATTAACTTTTTATTAATTATATAATTGTTATTATAATTATACAATATCAGAATAATTTGATGTTCAACATGTAGTTTTTTGTTTGAGGGAGAAACTTGGGATCATCCATAGTACTACACCAGGTGCCTCACAGCTCATTTTTCTCTTCCTATTCAATTCTAGGGGTCTAATTTAGTCCCCAGAGAAGCTAAGTGCTACAGTGAATAGGGTGCTGGCTCTGGAGTGAGGAATACTCATTTTCCTGAGTTGAAATTTGGCCTCAGACACTTACTAGGTGTGTGGTCCTGGGCAAGTCCCTTAACCCTGTTTGTCTCAGTTTCCTCATCTGTAAAATGAACTGGAAAAGGAAAGGGTAAACCACTCCAGTATCTTTGCTAAGAAAACCCACAACAGAGTTGAACATAACTGAAACCACCGAACAACAACAAATTCATTTCCCGTCCAGAGTGTCTGTGTATATGTATGTGTGTATGTATGGACATACATATGCATGTAGTAAGCAGTTATGTATATGGTCTTATGTGTATGTGCATCTGCATTATGTATAATGCACACACATACATGTGCATAAACATAGGTATACACATATGTGTACACATCTAACTCTCTATCCCAAAAAGTCATACTGCAGTTTTAAGCTATTAAAACTTCAAAGAATGCTTTTATTAGTTTAAAATACATACATACATATGTACTTAGTCATTCAATAAGCATGTATTAAGTGCTTACAATATACTGGGCACTATGCTAAGCAATGGTGATGCAAAAAGAGGCAAGAAACAGTCTTTGCCCTCAAGGAGCTTATAATTTAATGAGGGACAAAACAAGGAAACAAATATGATGGGATAAATAGGAAATAACAGAGGGAAGGCACCGGGAATAAGGGAGATTGGGGAAGGTTTCTTGTAGAAGATGGGATTTTGGATGGGGCGTTAAGGATGCCAGGCAGCAGAGATGCAGAGGAGGGGCTAGTCAGAGAAAATGCCAGAAGTTAAGAGAAGGAGTATTTTGTTCATGGGGCATCAAGGAAGCCAATGTCACTAGACTGAAGAGTACATGTTGGGGAATAAGGTATATGAAGACTGGAAAATTGTCGGGGGAGATGGGACAATAGGTCTAAATTAGGAAGGGCTTTGAATACTAAACAGAGGATTTTGTATTTGATCCTGTAAGTGAGCCACTGTAATTTATTAAGTAAGGGGTTGGGGGTGGGGGGCATGGAGTGTGTTTTAGGAAAATCATTTTAGCAGCTAAATGGAAGATAGATTGGTGTTTCTCACATACACACACACACACACACACACTATAGTACAGGTATGTGTTGTTCATCCAACTGCAAATCATAGTCTGTACAATAAACATTCTTCATCCATCTGATTTTTCCTATGTGAATAATGAAATTTAACTCTTTGGGTGATTTTGGATGTCTTCCAGAAGTCATTGCAATGTTCTCAGGCTTGATACAATCAGCATAATGTTTTCTGCAATCAGGAGCATCTGGAGGCCCTCATCACCTTTAGGGAATGGCTTTTTGATTTGGACTTTAAGCCAAACAGCCTTCATGACACTGGCATTGAAATTCACTTAAAGATACTATAATTTCCTGACAATACAAATACATCCTTCTGTGAGAAACCCAAAGCAATAGAGGTCCTTTGTAGCACTGGTTTTGTTTGGTTTCTTAGGCATGTGTTAGTTTTGTCCCCTGTGCTCGATTAAACATTTGCTTATGTAGTTATTATCTCTTAGAACCTTTGTGATAACGTTTCAGTTATGATGAAGTTCAAGTGAATAAGAAAATCCAAACTGAAAAGATTGGATAGAATAAGGGGTGTTATTTGTATCTCATAAGATTTTTCATTTTGTAAGAGGATCCCATTGGGTTCCTTTTAGTAGGAGCTTTCCATGATTTACAAAAATGAATTTACACACAACATTTAAGCAACCCATCTGTTATATAAAACAAGAATCATTCTGCACTCAAAATAAGTCAAAAAATAAAAATACTGTTCCAGAAACTATATTCCCCTGGGTTTATATTTTTAGGAAAGGAAAATCCATTCTGTGATTTAGTCCTTTAAATTAAAGGAATTCCATTTAGAAATAGTCTCTAGACCTTTTGGTATTTCAAGTAAGTATCCTCTTTTATAATACCAAGTATGTGAGAGAAGCATTTGATTTTTTAGCACCCCTCAATCACTTTTGAATCTAAAAAATGTATTTCTACCACTTCCTATTAACTCCCCCAGCCAAAAACTTTATCTGGGTTCAAATTCTTCCTCTGAAACTTACTACTTGTATGACTTTAGCGAAATCACCTAACTTCCTTCATCTTTAATTTCTTCATCTGCAAAATGAATGGGGAGGATAAAGTAACACCAGATTTGGAGTTCAGAGACCTAGGTTTGAATCTTTTGTTCTTACACTTCCTGGATTGTGTGAACTTAAATTATTTCCTTTTTCATGGCCTCAGTTTCCTAATTTGTTAAATGAGGAGATTGTACTAGGGGATCTTCTCAGTCATTTCCAAGATTGAAAATTTGTGATCTGCCCTGTGTTTTGCTAGAGAAGTGTCGGAAAGGACACTTCCTGGAATCTTTCTCTTATCTTAGATGGACAGTTTCTATCACTTTTCCAAGCTCTGCAGAAGTTATGTCATTTCCCAACAAACAATAATCTGTCCTTATATAATATTTGGAGATTTCCAATGTGCTTTTTTTACAACATCCCTGTGAATTTAGGTAGTAGAAGCATAGCCCAAATGGGGCAGGATCACAAGAAGCTTTCAGGGGCATGCTAGAGTCAGCAATGACAAGTTTATGAGACATGATTGTTAAATGTCCAATGTGAGCATTCATACCTCAGAAACTGGTGAACACTACAAATCAAGACTTGATTTGTTTTTTTCTTAGTTGTCTAGACTTAAGAAAGTGATGAAGAAAACAATAATGCAGATTAAGCTTTAAAATGTATTTTTAAAATTTTTAAAATGTATTTAAAAATTTTTTTTTTCTTTTAGAGATCCGGTTGTTAAATATTTATCAGCTCATCCCTTACTTTGCTTCAGGGCAGGAAATGTAGGTGGCACTAATAATTCTGACTTGGAGTTCACTTTTTCCCCATTGCCAACAGCTACACTCTTGTAATGGTTATTAGCAGTAACACTATCCACCTTCAGCAACTGTCAGTCAGACAGTAAATATTTATTAAGTACCTACTAAGTTCAGGAACTGAGCTAAATCCAGGGGATACAAAAGTAGGCAAGTGATAATCCCTGACCTTAAGCAACAGTTTAGGCTCAGCAGCTTAGAAGCTTTATGTGGTCTAGAGAGTACTTTATCCCAGATGCCATATTTTGAGTGGGCCTGCTCCCCTACTCCATGACTATCAATGCTACTTCTTTTGTGCAAAAGCCATTAGTTTCAGCTCTGAGAGCAAGTACTATTATTCCCATTTCATAGAGGTTCAGTGTGGCTAAGTGACTTTATTCTTGGCCACATAGCTAGTTGGTGGCAGGTCTTTTGGGTCCAAATCCAGTCCTCTTTCTGTTATACCATTAAGTTGCAGGCCGTCAATCTCCCTAAAATCTACCCTGCCCACCTCTGCAAATAAATAGCCCAGACTAAGGAAGTATATTTTCTGGACCATAAATCATCTTATAAAACCTTTCTATGAGAACAGCCATTTGTAGTCAGCCTAGTTTCCAGTCCAAGGTTGTTGTTGCACTGGAACAACATACATGAAGCCATATTTAAGACATTAGTGTGTCCCCTCATTGCCACAGCCTAGCATACTATAGGCTTGGCCTGAGTGAGAGGCCAAATCCTATTGGCCTCTTGCCTGTCCTCTGCATCTGCATCTCACACAGAGACATTATTTGGGGTGAGCAAATGTCCAATTAATTGGTGTGTTCTTCAGAGAACCAGAAAATCATCATCATTGCCAAGGTTCAGCCCCAGGTGCCTTCTTGTCATAAAACACAGGGTAAGTCCCTATTCTCCAGTGGGAATTTGAGATGAACTTTTAAAACATTTGTCTTTTTTATTATGAACTTAACAATCATCAACAAACACAAACAGTCCAATATCCACAGAAGAACCAAAAGAGAAATACATATGGAACAGTTTGCTTTTAAGAAGAATCTAGTAAATTTAACAAGGTATTAACAGAATTCCACTGTTTCCTTGTGTCCCTTCTGAGCTTTCTTTGTTTACATCTGTGTATTTTTAATGTTTTATTGATGTTCTTTCCTTCTTTTCTTTTCCCCTCATCTCTAACTTCCCACTAACTTGTCCCTACCCCAATCCAGGGGCCCTGCTTTGTAATAATAAGTTGTTAAATTGTTTCCAACTATTCATGAACCTGCTTGGGGTTTTCTTGGCAAAGATACTGGAATGGTTTTCTTCTCCAGCTCATTTTACAGATGAGGAAATGAGGCAAACAGGGGTAAGTGACTTGTCCAGGGTCATATAACTACTAAGTGTCTGAGGTTAGATTTGAATTCAGGAAGATGAATCTCCCTGACTCCAGGCTCAGTACTTCTGCTCATAACAATAAGTACAGTGAAGAAAAAATAAAAAACAAAAACAAGACCCAACACATTGTCCATGTCTGAAAATGTTTGTCTAATTCTGTAGCTCTAGTTCATTTCTCCTTAGGAAGAATTGAGAGGCATGGTGCATCACTGGCCTTCTGAAGTTATCTTTGGTCACTGCATCTATCACAGTTCTCAAACCTTTCTAAGTTGCTTTTGTTGCATTTTGGGGGAGGGAGTTACTTAGCAATTCTCCAGCATATATGAAGACTACCCACTGCTCTTCATGTAGTCAGAAATTGATAAATGCTTCTTAAACTGAACTGAAGGAAGAGGTTGTGTGATTTCTTACCCCCTACAATGCTCTGCATGTGTGCAAAGGTGTCAAATAATAATACGTTATTATTGGTGCTTTATACAATTCTTCACTTTCACAGTCACCAGGGTGATAACAAGTACTGGGTGAGTGGATTTAGGGCTTTGTCTCAAATCATCTGAAGTGGGTGGGCAACTGTTTACTTTTCTGCAATTATCATCTCTAGCTTCCCCACTGGGTTCTCTGAAAATATGAAAGACAACTGCCCCTGTCCACCACACATTAAGTCCTCTCTTGAGGCTGCCTTCACTCTAGTTTCCTTTATGGATGTGTGAGGGATAATTTGCAGTGAAGTTTCCCCATTCTGAAAAATCAAATCAGAGTGGCTTCAGCATCCACTAGGCTTAAGTTTAGAAGTCACATGACCTTGCAGGAATCTGGGACTTAGAGCAATGGAGACCCTCCCCAGTGCTACCTCAGCACAAGATATGCCAAATAAGGACAGAAGTGCTTTCTCAAACGTACATAGGGTGACCTACTGTTTTCTTGTTCCAGTACTTGAGGTAGATTGCCGAGCTTAGATTGTATTGTACACCTAACTTCCAGCCAATGGAAGAAAAGGGTCAGGAGGGGTGTGGGGGAGAATTCCGCTTTAGGGCTTTAGAACTTGGCCATTTCCTTTTGTAAATTGCTTCTCCTCCCTGACCATTTGTCAGGAGGGTGGCCTTTTCTTGAGATCATATTAAATCACTCTTTTCTGCTTCCTACCTTGAGAAAGCTCTAAGTATTATTTGGGTAAGGATTTCTGTTGCACACAGTTTGGGGTGCACACAGTTTTAGGGGTGCAACAGATGGAAGCCAGCATGGTCTGGAGAATGAGTTGCCCCTTCAGGACTGTACTCATGGTGGGATTTTCCTCTTTCCAGCTCTGGCTACTACCCTTTAACAATTACTGTTCCTATGGAGGGATTGTCTCCACCGGCCATCCCCCTTCCTCTCCTTCATTCTGCATCTCTGCCCCTCCCACCAGTTATACTCTAACCAAATTTGCCCCAGGCATCTTTTCAATTAGTTATGATTCTTCTCGTCAAGCAATAGTCCAGGGCCCCATTTTTTTGGCACGTAAAATAGAGATCATAACACATGGCCCTTCCTCATAGAGATTTGTTGAAGACAGATGAAATTGTGTCAAATGTAAAACATGACACCCTTCCCCCATGTCTCCACACTCAATTTCTGCTCCTTTTGAATTGCCTCAATGAAAGGTGCTAGGCATAATCACCAAGCTGCTGCTTCTAACTGAATTTAAGACTTACTGTACTTTGTGTTGATTCACAGTATTCTCTGTGAGTAAGAAATGGAGTGCCCGAAAAATTAGCATGTCTTGGCTTCCCCAGCCAAGAAACACACCAAGGGTAGGGGTGGGCTATCAATTGACTAAGAGAGGCTGATAGGATTCCATTCATCCTTCCTTTCCACTTACTGACAGTGAAATCCCCCCCCTCCCCCAAAAGGCTTAATCTTAGGGAAAGAGGTTTTCCTGATTCAGAAAGACAGGTCTTTATATTCTGCATACTATAGGACCTTGTATGACACTCCCTGCCCCCAGGGTAAGAACTGTCACTGCAGCCTTTCACAATTCAAAGGGGAGAGGAAAAGAGCCTGTCTTTCACAGTGCTGAGATTTGAGAAAGTCAGGAATCAGATCATGAATAAATAAATAAAACCACCAACAGCTGTGATATTTAAAACAGACAATCACGGGAACAGCAATTGACAACCCCACAGCCTGCGAAATCTGCTAATAAACTGTCTTCTTCAACCGTTATTAAAGATAAACTTATGAGCCATGATTATTCAACCATTAAACGTAAGTGGGAACTAACATGAAGATCTGTGTCAGATGATATTTGGATGCTGCCTGGCCTGAGAAAATTACTCATCAAATTTGATTTCTGATGCTTCTGTCCCCTGAAGATGAGGTCCCTGGAGGGCTGAGAATCATTAAAGCAGTATCTCTCTTCTCTTTGGCTTCCTGTG
Organism: Gymnobelideus leadbeateri; assembly: GCA_011680675.1. Taxonomy (NCBI): domain Eukaryota; kingdom Metazoa; phylum Chordata; class Mammalia; order Diprotodontia; family Petauridae; genus Gymnobelideus; species Gymnobelideus leadbeateri. The sequence continues at coordinate 53,392 of WOXC01005544.1, forward strand.
GCAATTTCAGCAGATGATGGTGTGATTTTTTTAATTAAGTTGCTGTGTTGAGTGTGTCTCATTGTTTTTAGAAAGGGGGGTGTCACTCTAACCTGGGGGGGAATCTACTCAGAAAGGAAATTGGCACTTTTAGATACCACCTGCTTATAAGTGCAGCCTCTGTACTGGCCTTTCTCCAGTCCCATTGCTTTACACCGATAGAAGTGAGACTAAAAGAGCTACGAAGAAGTAAGTCCAAAGGGTGATAAAGAATCTGGGAATGTTTTCTGTCAAGTATATTACCTAATTAAGCTTCAGAGGAATCCAGTTTGAAATGAGAGGCCAGCTGGCACTTGCTTGTCTTGGGCATGAACCATTGTCATCAATACTGATAACAACATGGCTGACACAAAGAAGGCACTTTTTATAAAAGAAAAATTACCCCCCCCCAAGTTATGCAAATAGATTGCTATGTTGGTATATCACCATGAAAGCATAGCATGCTATTTATTAAAAAAAAATAACCTTCATTTAATTCCTAATATTATTATAGGATGGATTTTCTGGGGTGCATAAATAACTTGCTTTGGAGTTGGAAGACATGGCTCTGCCACTGACTAGCTGTGTGACCAAGGGTAGTCACTTAATCTCTCTAAGCTTCAGTTTCCTCATCAGCAAAATGGGGATAATACCTCCTCTACATAACTGAATGCATTGTTATGAGGATTCAATAAACGGATACATGATAGGTTGAAAAGTGTGAAATGACTGGAAATAGGCATAACAGTTGGAAGAGAAGAAAGAATGAAGGGGGTGTGTGTCTCTAGTCTTCTTCAAGACTTAGCTGTAATAACTCCTTTTACATAAGGACTTCCGTGATTCCTTCCAGCTATTAGTGATTTCTGTCCCCTCCAACTGAATAACTTTGTATTTATTTTGGGTATGTGTGGATATCTAAATATCTATATGTGTAAAAGTGTATATATATATATATATGTATATTATATATACATATTTGTGTATATAGAGATATATCTATCTCTAGCTATGTATACATCAATATTCATATAATCTGTACACCTACATTTATCTAGGTATCTCTCATCATCCGTCTATCTATCTACCCATCTGTCTATCTATCTATCTGTCTGTCTGTCTGTCTATCTATCTATCTATCTATCTATGGTATAGGGTGCATTCAGGGAAGACTAGTACCTCTGGCGTGAGGGTTGCCAAGCACTTTTCTGGGCTGCTTTCCAACTTTGGTGTCCATCTGATCCACCTAACTCTCACCTGTGGTTCCAAGAAGTTGTAGCACACCTAGTAGCCATACCCTGGTAAACTGTTTCAGCAGATGGGCTAAAAACAGGTTGAAGGTAACTGAAAGGTCTCAAACAGTTGGTGAGTTAGTGTCTACCCCAAACATGTGAAGACTTCTGCTGGTGGAATGGGTATATGAGAATAATTTGTTTCAATGGATATGAAGGTAAGCTGAAGCAGGCACTGCGGAGTATTTAGAGCTTGGTTAGACATTGAAGATGCCAAGGTCATCCACTGCATCTTGACTCATCACTAGTTGTCTTGATCTATCCTGCCACTGGACTGTGATGACTCTGGAAGAGAGAGTGAGGCCAACCACTTTGTGCAACTCTGTCTCATTTAAATATCATTTGTGCATGAATTAAAAGACATCACCCAAGTCAATCAATCAATCAATCAATCAATCTGTCTCTCTCAATCTTTCATCTCTCTGTCTCTGTCTCTGTCTCTATCCGTCTCTGTCTTTCTGTCTGTCTCTGTCTGTCTGTCTGTCTCTCTCTCTCTCTCTCTGTCTCTCCACCTCTCTGTATATCTTTGCCCCAGAGAATGCAAACTATTTGAGGGCAGTGTCATTCATTTTTGTCTTTGAATCCCAATGTTAGCTGCTTAACAAATACTTGTTGCCTGATTGACAGGGAGGAGGAAGGATTTGGAGGTGGGAGGAATATAAAGGGGAGACAGATTTCCCAGATATTCTCAGTTTTGCCCAGGGCTCTAGGCTCATTTTCTTTCTAAAAAGTCTAAATTCAATCAGGATTTTTCCAGTTCAATTTTTTTTTTTCTGAGCAGTGACCTTCTAGAAGTTTGAATGACCTTGGTTGTTTTGGGTGACTGACCATGTCATTACCAGGAAGGTGGGAGGTTAGGGCTGTGGTGGGAAGGTAGAGGGAAATACTCACTACTGGATTATCAGCAGCAGTTTTCAGCTTTCCTGTCTTTCAGTATGTGGTTTTGCAAAGTCACAGTAAAACCCAATGTACAATCATATTTCAGAAGTTAATGGTGAGTGCTGAGGATTACGGGGTACTCTAATTTTTACAGTTGCTCTGCTAATATCCTTATCAAAGCTGTGAGCATTAGCAAGTGCTATTGATGGGGAAAAGAGCCAGTGCCACTGCTTCACATTATAAGTCCTCCACCTGGCACATGCTGGACAGCATCCCACTAGCAATGCCTCCCTTTAACCAGCAGCCAGACCCTCCTTGCAACTCTGGGAAAACTGATTTTAACATCCCTCATAACAACCCCTTTCATTTACATAGTTTTGCATGTCATTTAGGCCTGACAACAACCCTGAGCTAGGACATCCTGTTATCTTTGTGGTGTCCTACCTTCTTTGGCTAGTGTGTGTGTGTGTGTGTGTGTGTGTGTGTGTGTGTGTGTGTGTGTGTGTGTGTGTGCGCGCACTTGCATGTGGTTTAACCATCTGAGAGAACTAGAGATTTAAAATGAGGTGTAAATTAAAATGGGTAAGGGAGACCATAAATAGGAATCTTTGTCCCAGGGCAGACTAGAACCACAGACTAGGCTGAGAAGGTAGGGTAGTAATGCAGGATGGGCACCATCTTATCTGGGATGAAGTATTATGAAGATAGAGATAACTATATCTTAGAGCTTCTGATTTTAATCAATTATTCTTGCTAACATGGAGCAGAGTTCTATTGCTTTTATATTGCCAAAGAGTTGTGAATGCTCTCATGGTCCTCTAAATTTGACACTCTGGAGGCAAAGACATTGCCAAGAAAACCCCAAATGGGGTCACAAAGTGTCAGACACAATTAAAAAACAATTGAACAACAATAGGACTTTGAGGGGAGTCAAGTGTAAGAACTGGAGACATAGGAAGGGATCAAGTTGTGAAGGACTTTAAAAGCAAAACATAGGATTTTATGTTTCATCCTGGAGGTAAAAGGGAGCCATTGGAGTTGATTGAGTAGGCAAGTCACATTATTATTAGTCTCCATATTAAAGTGCTGCTTAATAGGTGAGAAATAGTGGAAAGATGATGGGATTTGGAGTCATAACTTAGGCTCAAACTCTGTCTTGTCATTTCCTGTCTGTACAACCTTGGGAATGTCACAACTTTCCTCTAGTTTCCATATATATAAGATGAGGGTATTGAGCAAGATGACTTCCAAAGTCCCTTATAGCTCCAAATCCATGATCACATAAGCTTAATTTCAGTTCATTCAACATGGAATAAAGAAAATTGTCATCCACCAACGTGAATCTTTTTCTCCTAGGTACATACAATTCTATGTTGATACATTCCAACCATTGTTAGAATTAATGAAGAAATGGAAGTGTGTGTGTGTGTGTGTGTGTGTGTGTATTGCAATAAAACATGGTCTTGTTCTCTCTTCTCAGGGTATTTCAACTATGGTATTCCTGTAGATAAGATGGTAATGATAATTATCATGGCTTCTCTTAGTTTAGTCTCCTCCAAGATAATATATAGTTAGTTCCTTTGGCAGTTATTTGATTAACATGATTTCTAAAGCCTCAATATTCTGATTTTTTTTCTTAAGAATCATCTGGAATGATATTTAAAATGTGGTTCCTAGAACTGAAAATCATACTTTAGATGTTTTGTGACTAGCTGTAGACAATAGGGCTGACATATTTTAGGAATTGTGGATTTAAAGCTGGAGGGGACCTTAGAGGGCATCTAATCTAAACAACTCCTTCATTTTACAGGTTAGCTATTCAGTAGATAAGTGCTTATTAAATATCTTCCATGTGCTAGTCACTGTGCTAAGTGCTGGGGATACAAATAGAGGCAAAAGACAATTCCTGTCCTCAAGGATCTTACAGTCTAATGGTAGAAATAACATTATATCAACTATGTCCAAACAAGATATATACAGGATAAATTAGAGATAAGCAAAATAATTCTTAGATAGAGTTGTCATCCATCGACAGTCACTTAAGGAATAAGTGCTAGAGGTAGGATTTGAGCTCAGTCCTCTGACTCCAAAGTCAATACTCTTTTTACTATACCACACTGCCTCTCTAGTACAGTGTAGATACCATATTTCCATCAATGCATTCCAAGATTGTAAAACTTTTATAGTACCTGAATCATAGTTTTGGCTTATAGTAAACTTTAGTTATCTACACCCTTTGCATTTTATTTCCTATGAACAACATCAGATTAGGTCTTCCACAAAGAATAATAGAATATTAGCATAGAGAGGCTTTTGGGATTATCAATCTCACTATCCTAATTTTACAAAAAGGAAGCTGTGACTCATAGTGTTTTCAGATTCATTCATCAACAGTTTTTAGGCAAGGATATGTAAACAGCTGAAGAACTTGCCTAATATGACCATATTTTACCATATTTGTTCATAAATTGGGAACATTTTTTCTTTAATTAGCAGAATATACTAAATCTATCATGTATCTCTATAATCCCAGCTAAGTGATCTTAAAAAAAAAGAAGGAAATGAGGTGAATTTTGCATGGTGCATTCTTAGTGACCGTATGTTGGATCCTAGGCATTACCACATTCTTTTTAAAATCATTTTAATAATCTGTTCTAGAACTGCAGAGGATGAGAAAGCATTAAGGCATTCCAATCTGCTTAGAGTATCCCCAAGTGATAAAATTCCAGCTTCATTAGGGTAAGTGTCAAGATATCTGGAATTTTTTACGGAGATTGACATCAAACTTACATGTCTTTCTTTTCTAGAATCAGCCCTTTCACTTTTTTTTCAATTTATTAATTTCACTTTTTAAAAAAAATCCTCCTCTCAAGTATCTCCTAACCTCTTCCATTAACCAAGATGTGAGTTCACAAACGTCAAATATGATCCTAGATCATAAAATCTATGTCATAGATCTTGAACTAGGAAAGTACCTTAGAATTTATCTATCCCAATGTCCTTACTTCATAAATGAGGAAACAGGCCTAGAGAATTTTTACCTGATATAAAAAGGGTAGTAAATAGAAAAACTGTGATGTGAACTCAGGTCCTGTGACTCATCAGTCTGCCTTCTCAAGCCTTTTACAAAAAATTATATAAATATATGATTTAAAAAAGCTCTGTGGATGTAACAGAATCTTGGTGACTCTAATTACTTGGCATCAGAGGATGTGTTCTATTCCAGCTCTGCCCCTAGCTATCTCTGATTTTAATCAAATTCTTTAACATTATTGGACCCCATTTCCTCATCTGGAGAAGATTGGACTCAGAAATCTCAAACATCTCTTCCAGTTCTATCAATCTGTTGTTATTCAGTAGTTTTGGTCATGTTGACTCTTTGTGACCACATTTAGGGTTTTCTTGGCAAAGACACTAGAGTGGTTTGCTGTTTCCTTCTCCAGCTCATTTTACAGATGATGAAACTGAGGCAAACAGGGCATTGCATAGACTTGCCCAGGGCCACATAGCTATAAATGTCTGAGGACAGATTTGAACTTTCTGACTGTAGACCCAAACTCTTTTCCAGGCTGACTTCGATGATGATGCACAGTATACACTCATTTAAATTAGGCGATGATGATGATGATGATGATGATGATTGTGATGTCTGTTTGGGAAGGGAATCCAGGATTTGGGGGAACTTACTTAAAATTCATACCTTGACAACTTAGGGACAAGGATAGATATGAGCCTGTCTTTCTATGAGGTCTAATATAGTATAATTCACTTAAGGACAAAGAAAAGTAAGACACAAATAGCGTAAGCACTTAAATGCTAGTTAACTTCTTGGTATAAAATGGGAGTAAGACTCATTTTGTGAAAACACTGAAGAAAAATAGGTGGAATTCAAAGTGAGTGAATCAACAATACACGCCTGCAGCTTAAAAAGCGAGGCTTTACTGACATGTTTAAATGGGAAGCAAGAAAGAATCCTCTGTCTACATTGCACATTTGTTAAATCTTTAGTGGAAACAATAGTGCTCTATACATTTTTAGTCTTCATACTGATTTAAGGAATGGAGAATTGGAAAAGGTCCACAAGAGAGTAAGAAAAACTGATTAAAAGTTTGAGAAGTAGAGAAGATTAGAGAAAATGGGATTATTTGGTTTTGAACAAGCCTGAAGAGGGGCTTAATGCCCATTTTCAAGTAGCCACATAGGAAGAAATACTTTATAATTGCCCATGCTTAACTGTTTTTGCTGCCATTGAAGACAGGACACCATTATCCAAGTACAGATTTAGTTTGGATGTTGAGAGGCTTTAAGGGTTCTGAGACACTGTAATTTGTTCCCAATTATGGAATGCATCATCACCAGGAGAAAGGGGCTGGGAACAGTTTCCCCAGAAGAGTCTCACTCATCAATAGAATTGCAGAGCAGGAAAAATGAGACGGGAAATGAAGAGATCTCTGCCTATCAGTCACACATGAGTCAATTGCCACCAAAATAATGATGAGAAAGCCATGTGCCTGATAAAAAACAAGCAGCTTCTCTTCGGATAGAAAGCAATACGGTTCCTAGCCTGTCCTACTGGACTAGTGGAATCCATCCCTTCCTATTTGTTTTGGGGGTATTGGGTAAAGGCCAGATGGTAATGGATGCAGTGTGGTGGGCAGAAGATAAGACAGTAAATGGATTATTTGTATTTAAAGACCTCTTTGTTTTCGATGCTGACTGAGTCATTGGCATCTCATTCTGCAGATCAGCTCAAACTGATGGAAAGTATTTTCCTATTGTTCTCAAAGACTCCATCTTGAACTGTAGCTCAATCCTTTCAGCTGCCTATCCTTAAAATACCCAAATACCAAAGTTGTACTTATTTCAGTTTTAAAATAGAAGGGGGTAAGGATTGGGGCACAATTTCTCCACCAATAGCATGAAGTAATTCCTTCCATATCATGGGGTTAGGGGCGTGCCACCTTTGCAATCTGGAAAATCTGTGTAAAATGTTTTGCTTCTCTCATGATATATTGCAACCATGATTGGAAAGTCACCATGTGGAAGGGATAACTGTAGCAGTCACTTTTGTAATCTATGTCCAAAGGATCATAGGATTATAGATTTAGGGCTAGGAGGTACTTTTGAAGTTATCCAGTTCAAATCCTCACTTTACAGATGAAGAAACTGAAACTCAGAAGGTTTAGGTGACTCCCTTGCAGTCACACAGATGATACTGCTAAGATTTCAATCCAGAACTATAATCTTAACATTCTTTGTACCTCTACATACTAATTTAATATTTTAGTGTATTAAGAATAATGCAAACTTAAAATTCTATATTTTTATAGCTTTCAAAGTCCTTAATTTTAACCATAGTTCTGTGTGATTTATGTACTATGTAATTATTGCCATTTTATAGTTGAAATTGGCTCAAAGAAATCATGTGACTTGCTTGGGGTCAAATTGTTAATAAATATCAAGGCCAGAACTTAAAATTCAGGTCTCTCTACTGCTATGCAAAAGTTATTTTTATTATACCATATGTATTATCTCTGCATCCACTTAACACTTTAGTACTGTCCAGTCAGGGCCCTGTGGGAAAGTAAGTGGAGTCAGCACCCATAGGCATCTTGCATATATTCCCTGGTCTCATGTTTTAGCAAAGGATATGCTTTTCTGGAAGTGTTCCTTGAGCACGTGTCTCTTGAATACGTGCCCTCCTGTGTTGATATTCTGATGATTTTTGAGAGTGTACCCCAAGTGTTTATTCAGGGAAGGGGAGGAAATCTTTTCTTGTTACTTAATTTACTACCTTCTTTGATTTAAACTAATGTGTTTCCTGGCTTTGTAAAAGTAACTACATTTTGGGGGGCCTGATGAGTAATGGTTTTGAGTGAATGTTGACCCCCTCAGTGAAGGGTAATTGCTTGGTAATCCACATGTGAGAATGTTCTTGGATCTTTCATTTTTAAAAGATTTTGAGCAACTCAGTAACTTGACACTGTATAATTTTGGACCATGTCTTTTAATAGCATTTTTCTAGCCTCTTATACAACAGCCAAATTTTAGTAATTCTTTTACTTTAAACATGATGAAAGTATTTTAAAATGAATGAGTTGACAAATAAAACAAAAGCAAGTATAATTAAGGACTTTGGACCAACAGAGGCGTGGGGCAGTTTTACTCCCAGGCAGTTAATGTGTGTGTGTGTGTGTGTGTGTGTGTGTGTGTGTGTGTGTGTGTGTGTGTGTGTACGAGCATCTATTTTTAACAAAAAGCTAAATTTTTCTGTTAGGACATCTTCCAAGGCTATAGAAACAGAGATTGAAATTTAAATGGAATAAATTGTGGAAAATAGAAACATTTATTATTGATTTCATATGTCATTCGAAGTTTCAGTCCAAAATTATGTGATTAGAGTTTCTACACATTCTCAAGAGTAACTGATTTGACTGGAAATTTTTCACTTTTTTCTTTTGTTAAACTTATCACACACAATGCTAACTGCCACTGTAGCCCAACCTCCCACATTATCCTAACCAAGTCTAGTAAATCAGTGAAGATTCTGTATGTCTCAGAATCCTCAGAATTCTTGTTGATTTGTTGGCACTGGAAGACCACTCAAGGGAAGTACCTGAAGGTTGTCATCAAAGAAAGAATTAGTATTCCTAAGGTATTTAATGTGTGGGCACCCAGAGGGAAAGGCAAATTGACAATGCCTGATCTTTCCCCTATGAGAAATTTCTTCACAGAAATAAATACTTAAGGTTATCTTCTCATTCCTTTGTCAGTGCTTCAGTTTTTACAACCCCATTTTGACATAGGTTTCTGACACACACGACTTTAGAAAGGCACATGTTTTTTATTCTCCCTCCAAACTTAACTTTTAAAATCAAATTTAAATAATGTGATTTAGTTTTCAAACGATGACATTCAATTGTTTCTCCACAGCTATAATCTACATAGCCAAAACCTTATGTAGACACCAAAAGTATATGGTTCTTGTCTTTGGTTGATCCCTGGTGAACCACAAAAAAGAAAAATAACAAAGAGTTGACAACTTTAGTGAGAGATAGAGAACAAAGACTGAGCAAGGACTGAAAATGAATAAACTGTGACATGCTGCTGTTTACCTTTGAAGATGGGGGCTTAAAGTCTATTGAGAATAGTAGTCTTCCTGGTTCACAGTTATGGAGCTCATTTGTCATAAAGAAATTTATAACAAAAACTATTTGAATTATGGCAATGGTAACTTTAATAGAGTCCTTGTGGCATAGTGGATAGAGAGTCAGGCTGGGGGTTTAGAATGACCTGGATTCCAGTCCTGCCTCTGACCCATAATGGCTTTGAGGCTTGTGAGCAGCTCATCTCACTTTTCAGCCTCTGAAGCAGTTCTTTAAGATAATAAGAAATAGGGGAATTATTAATCTTTGTTAGGGAGTGAATTTCCATATGGAGATTTACCACACCCAAGAATTTGAAATTTTGGACAACCCCCCCCCCACTAAAATCTGTGGTAGACAAATATATGCAGAGATTTGAAAGGATAAAAGATTATATTTAACAAGTAAGCTTAAAGGTTTACTTGTGACCTACCATATTCATTTATCACCAAAGAAATATATTTTTATAAAAGATAGGGTTGGTCACAGGGCAAGAGGGAGAGAGAATCATTCTAAAGAATTCAAGGGGGTGGTTAGGTGGTGCAGTGAATAGAGCACTGGCCCTGGAGTCAGGAGGACCTGAGTTCAAATCTGACCTTAGACACCTAACACAAAAACTAGCCATGTGACCTTGGGCAAGTCACTTAACCCCTATTGTCCTCCAAAAAGCAAAAAAGCAAAAATAAAAAATTTAAAAAAAGAAAAAATAAAAAAGAAGTCAAGGAAGACTGTTAGCATATTGGTTTAACACCCTGTGAAGAGTTTGTGGGAGAACATGAATAAAAGGCACAAAGATCAATTAGGCATGGACGGGTTGTAATCTGAATCATTAGAGAGAATGATCACATTTCCGAGGTCAAAGTTACATTTGGAGTACATTTCTCATCAAATCCTGGAGCACTGGGAGGTATCCTGGCTTAGTGGATAGAGGTTTAGCTCTTCAATAAGGAAGACTTGGGTTCACATCCTGCTCCCACATGTATTAGCAACAGTACACCACTTAACCTTGTTTGTACATACTTGATCCTTTGTTGACTGTCCATTAAGACGTAAGCTCCTTAAGGACAGTGGCTTTCTTTACATCCCCATCACTTGGTGCCTAGCATATATGCTATGTGCCTGATAAATGTTTATTGACTGTCTGTGGAAAGTTTAGAGGGATCAACATTCCCTGCAACTTTCTAAGACTGTAAAATTGGAGATAAGTTGCTAAGCTGTAACTTGTGGAGGAAATTTCCACGTTAGTTCTCCATACTAATGAAATGATAAAACTTCATACATATCTACACAAACTTACACACACACACACACACACACACACACACACACACACACTAATGAAACATTTCAACCTAGAATATTCTATATTGGATTAGATCAGTGATATAATCATCTTCATTTTATTTTAATAGAATACCAAGGAGGTATTTCGATGGACAAATGTGATTGTCCTCTTATGTTACAAATTTAGAAAGTTAGGTATGGATGCTGATCTTTCATTTATCATCTGATATGGATTGGTTATTTATCTAAACTTTTCTTGAATTTCTGTATTTTCAGCTAGAAGCACGTTTTATATATTATATATTATATATATATATAAAATTATGAAACTCCACCTATATATATGTATATATGTATGTATGTATATATATATATATATATATATATATATATATATATAGTATAAAACAAGGCATCTAGATATCACAGTGAATAGTTTTGGGCCTAGAATCAGGAAGACTCATTTTCCTGAGTTCAAATCTAGCTGTTTCATCCTGGACAAGTCACTTATCCCTCTTTGCCTCATTTTTCTCATCTGTAAAATGAATAAGAGAAGGAAATGGCAAACCACTCCAGTATCTTTGTCAGGAAAGCCCAAAATGGGGTAATTAAGAATTGGACACAACTGAAAACTGGCTGAACAGTGACAACAGTGTAAAAACGGTACTATCCTCTCTTCCTCTCAAATTTTTAGGCCTAAGTCGGGCTGGGGGGGGGGTGGTGGGGTGGCAGCTAGGTGGTGCAGTGAAAGCCCTGGAATCAGTAGGACCCGAGTTCAAATTTGACCTCAGACACTTAACACTTACTAGCTTTGTGTGACCTTGGGCGAGTCACTTAACCCCAATTGTCCTACCTTCCCCCCTCAAAAAAAAAATAATTTTAGGCCCAAATTGTTGCTCTGTTATTTTGTGCAAATCACTGTATGTCTAGTTCTAATTTTTGCATCTATAAAATGAGGGGGTTGTATTAGCGATTCACTAGAACTAGAAATACACTTGATCACCATCCTAGTGACCTTATAATATGAATTGTCCAAGATGAACCCTTGTCTGAATGTGGGCCATGAAAACTTCATATGGAGATAATGAGGTCATAGATTTAGAGCCAAAGCAAATTGGTATGTTCTCTCTGTAGCTTAGGGAAGGACTCCTTTTTCTTCATAGTTTGACTCAAGGTACCTGATTCTATTTAAAAGGGAAATCTCTATGCCTTGAGTTTGGATTACTTCCCATAATTCCTTTTGTCTCTTGTCTGGTCACAAACTCTTCCCTTATCCATAGAACTGAAAGTTACATTTTTCCATACTCCTCTAATTTACTTATGTTATCACCCTTTAGGTTTAAACCATTTATTTATTTTGATCTTATCTTGTTATACAATGTAAGATGTTGTTTTATGCCTAATTTCTGAAACTGCTTTTGAGTTTTCCTAGCAATTTTAGTCAAGTGATGAGTTCTTATACCCAGAGGTTAGATCTTTGGGTTTATCAAACACTAGATTACTATAGTCATTTACTACTGTGTAACATGTACTTGTGTAATCTATTCCATTGATCCACCACTCTGTTTCTTAGCCAGTACCAGATTATTTTTATGATTACTGCTTTGCAACTTAATTTGAAATCTGGAACTGCTTGTTCACTTTCCTTAACCTTTAAAAAATTCTCATTGATTCCCTTGATATTCTTGATCTTGAATTTTATTACTATTTTTTTCTGGCTCGATAAAATAATTATTTGGTAGTTTGATTGGTGTGGTACTAAATAACTAAGTTAACTTAGGTAGAAATGTCATTTTTACTATATATTTGCTTGGCATACCCATGAGCTATTAATATTTCTTCTACTATTTAGATCTGATTTTATTTTTCTAAAGTGTTTTGTAATTGTGTTCACATAATACTTATTGATTTCACCTTTGTAAAACATCTTGAATATACTCCATTCTCTCCTCTGACATTGCTACTACTCTAGGGCAAGCCCTCATCCTCTCATGTCTGGACTACTGCAGTAGCCTGCTCAGGAGTCTGCCCATCTTAAATTTCTCTCCACTCTAGTCCACCCTCCATTCAGCTACCAAAATAAACTCCAGTGGCTTCCTATTGCTTCCAGGAACAAATACAAAATCCTGTTTGGCATTCAAAACTTAGCCCTCTCCTAACTTTTCAGTCTTCTTTTACCTTACTCCTTGAAACATATGTTGTCTTTGATGCAGTGAGCCTGGCCACCTGGCTGTTCCATGAACAAGACATTCCATCTCTTTCTTCAGGCATTCTCTTTAGCTGTCCCCCATGCCTGGAATGCTCTCCCTCCTCTGCTCTAACTAGTAAAACCCCAGGCTTCCTTTAAGTCCCAACTAACATCCCACCTTCTACAGGAACTCTGCCCCAAGCCCTATCAATTCAAGTGCTTAATTATGTCCTATTTATCCTCCTGTGTTGTTTACTAGATTGTCAGCTTCTTAAGGGCAAGGGTTTGTCTTTTGCCTCATTTTGTATCCATACCACTTAGCATGGTGTCTGGCACAGACTGAAACTAGTCAAATTCTTCTAGCCTGTTGACAGTGCCAGCCTTCATTCTCCTTTTCTTTCCAATGCCTAAAGGAAAGAACACTTCCTCATCTCCTTTTTGGGCATATTTCTACCTACCTATGGGCCTATTGTCCTGAGTTTCAGACATATTCACATCTGTCAAGATTTTCCACGGGTTCAATCTCCATGAAAACTTTTCCAATTCAAATTTCAAGGTCTTCTTGAATTGTCAAATTCTCATCTGGTTTCTTATTTGGACTACAACCACTACACTTGAACAAATTTAGCTTAGCATTTTATTATATCCTGGTTTTGTATGATTTTCTACTTGTTCCACTTGAAAGGAAGGAAATAAAACCATTAAGTGTTTACTATCTAGTCAAGTACTGTGCTACCTAAGTAGCTAGAAGGCCCTACTGAGTTCTCTTACACCCCAGGAACCTCTTTATTCTGGAAGACTGCTGCAGTCTTGGAAAATAGACCTCCAAAATACCCTCCACTCCTGGCACCTCTCCCTCTGATTATGTGGCTCCTGCCATAACTTTCATTTAAGGAGGCACCCAGGCTAGCCATCTCTTTATTTCCAACTTGGCTGAATGCCTCCAGACTCCCCCATCCCCTTCCTTTTGTGAGCTGCCTTTCCCATTAGAAGGTAGGACCTTGGAGATAGGGACTGTCTTTCTTATTTCGTTGTATTTATATTCCCAGCACTTAGCACAATGCTTTCATACAGTAAGCACTTAATAAATACTTCTTGAGTGACTAAGTAGTACTTAATACTCTATTATCTATCTAATATTTGAAAGCACTTAGCACAGTGCCTGGGACATAGTAGGTGCTATATAAATAATTGATCTCTCCCCATATCCATCCATCCATCCATCTATCCATCTACCTATCTTTGTCTATTTGCCAAATCTTCCCTACTAATTATAAAGTTTATATCTCTGTATCCTCTACTACCTTTGATAATGCCTTGAACAATAAATATTAACAATCTTCTGTTGACTGAAATAATACTATACCTGCTTATTAGGAATTTCCTTTATGTGAAAAAGAAAATTTAGGGGGATGTGAAAAAGCAATGATCTGCCTCCTTGTTCAATTTCACTGTGTGTCCACTGGTCTAATTTGGATCAATTTCCTCTTCTGTTCTAGCACATATAAAAATGAGTTCTTAAAAAATAAAAACGTTGTAACTCCAACGATGGAATTATTGTTGGTGGAAATCCTGTTTATCACATTAATATAATAGAAACTCAGCATTGTCTTTTCCACTGTCACCTTCTTTAGTATTTTAAGGTTCTATAATTACATCAGTCTGTGCACTCCCTGTACCAACATTAATCTCAATGTCTTTGGCTTAGTAGACAGTATTTGGGAATTGCTATGGCCAAAATTTAATTTCTCTGAGGCCACCCTTCTGCTCATGAGTCTATTTGAACATAGCTAAATTGATCTTCTGGACCAGACATGAAGTTTATTACCAGACTCATACTTTGAGCCTTCTCAAAATCAAATCAAATCAAATAAAAAAAGATAATATAGGTAAAGTGCTTAACATATTGCCTGGGACATAGTAGGTACTATATCAATGCTTATTCCTTTTCCTTACCTTTCCTCTTTCAGCTTTGTAGGGCCTACCAGAGCTTGAACTATGTTGGCATAGCCTTCAAAAACCCAAACTTCTGAACCCAAGAACATGACATGACGATGCCATTGGATGCAACCTTAAGGAAGGAATACTTTAGTGGAAGATACTAGCAGTCAAACAATAGAAATCACAGGAATTTATAATTTGAGCATTGCTTACTAAAGCCCCCATCTGATGCTATGGATTATAGACAGAGTAAAAAGTGCAGCAAGTCTTACCAAGGTGGAAAAGCTTTGAGGATGAGCCCAGTCTTACTCTGTATCTATTGTGAGGAGCAGCCCAGCTAAGTTTAGGGAGGTTCATCTTGACAGAAGGATCATTCCTATTGGTAGAGGGAGTTTCATTATCAAGAATTCTCTATACCAGAGGGAACCTATCTTCAACCTATGATCCAAGGGGTAAATCCAGCTAACCTCCTACAAGCTAAGGATGGTTTTTACTTTTCAAAATATAAGAGAAGTTTATTTAAAAAATGTAAAAACCATTCTTGTAGACTATGCCAAAAGAGATAGTAGGCTATATTTAGTCCTCTTGTAATTTTCTGACCCCTGTCCTACACCAATGAAATCACAAGTCTAGTATAAATTATACACAGTCATGTATGCATATGAGTATAATGCAGCACATACACAGATATTTTCATATATGTATTATATATGTTTTATATATAAACTATATATGTATTATACATGTGCTAAATTATATATAAGTTTATACATACATATACACACATATGCACATACACATATACACATATGTAGCAGTGTGCATAATATTTTTTTTTTTTAAGCAATTGGGGTTAAGTAACTTGCTCAAGGTTAGACGACTAGTCATTATTTGTGTGTGGGTGCTCATTTTCTGAGGCCGGATTCGATCTCGAGTCATCCCAACTCCGAGGCCGGCGCTCTTACTCACTGTGCCACCTAGCCGCCCCTAGTGTGCATAATATTGAAGAATAATACAGGAAAATCAGCATAAAGGATATCATCAGAAAGATATAGAAATAGCTAGGTGGTGTATAGTTGGAACACTGGTCCTGGAAAACTCAAGTTCAAATGAGACCTTAGACATTTCCTAACTATTTGACTTTGGGAAAGTCACTTAAACTCCATTTGCCTCAGTTTCCTCACCTGTAAAATAGTATATAGAAATACTACCTACCTCACAGGGTTGTCATGAAGTTCAAAAGAGATAAAAATTGTAAAGCCCTTACAATATCTATACAGGACAGGAAGGTGTGGATGGGTTGAGATCTGCCCCATTTAAGGTAGTACCTCAATGAATGAATTCACAGATCTCATAGGTGTAGATATGTCTATTTTGTAAAACAGGACATTTATATTTGATATAGCATGGTTAGCTTGTGAAATAGGTTTAAGTCATATATTGAGGTTCAAGTGTATTTCTTGTTGTTAAGTCATTTCATTTGTGTCTGTCTCTTTGTGACCCTATAAGAAATTTTCTTTTTTTTTCATATGTTGGCATTTATTATTTAAACTGAAGAACAGATTATGAGGGGGGTGAGGGGCAAGGGAAGAGCCAGGGAGTCAAGAACCTCTCTTCTGTGTCTGCTCCAGATGGGGTTGATCCTGATTTCTGAGCCTTGGTCCAGGGCACACAAGGAAGTACACGATAAGATAAGGTTCCAGGGGTACAGGTTGAGGAAAACAGCAGGGGTGGCCAGAGCTACACATCCAGCCAGAGGTGGGGACTGGGATTCTCATTGGATCAGCAGCACTGCTTCCTTTTGGGAACTGAAGCCTAGTGATAAGTTCCATCCCACATATTTCTTATAAAACATTCTTGTAGTTAAAGTCTTTGTGCTAAAGAATTCTTTTATCACCTCTCTAACTTCTTCTACTTTGCTTCTAGTTTCTTTGAATATGCACCCAACTTGTAAGCTGCCTGCTCAAGAGCTGCTACTGGCTCCTCGATTAAAGTGATCTGATCCAGATAAGGCTGAAGGGCCGAATGTTTCTGGCTTAAGTCCTTTAGGTTTCTACGTATGTTTACAGCAGTATTTTTCATTTCTAGATACTTCAAGCTAGTCAGTTTGTTCCTAATTCCCAGAAGTTTATAATCTTCACTGGTGGCTGTCAGCTCACCTGTCAGGTACGTGGCCATTTTGGAGAACATGTCCTGGCACAGTACGGGGATGTCCACCTCAGCGGGCTCCATGGCCTCCTCGGCCATCTCCATCACAGCGTCATCTAGGCCAGGGAAGGGAGGAAAGAGAAAGAATGGAGGGAAGGATGGAGAAGGGGAAGAAGGAGGGGGAGGGGAAGGGAGAGAGGGGAAAGGAGGGGGGAAAGGGGAAGGGTGAGTAGTTGGAGAGGGAGATGAGGGCAAGGAATTTTCTTGACAAAGATATTGGAGCGGTTTGCCATTTGCTTCTTCAGCTCATTTTGCAGATGAGGAAACTAAGGCAAACAGAGTTAAGTAACTTGTACAGGGTCACACAGTTTGTAAGTAAGTGTCTGAGGCCAGTTTTAAACTGAGGAGGATGAATCTTCCTAACTTCAGGCCCAGCACTCTATCCATTCTGAGACCTAGCTGCCCAAGTATACTTCTAATATGTACCAATTTGGTATTAGTATCTATTGTGGGAATATTCCACAGATACAGCAAAAATCATTTTGAACCCTGAGCTATTCATTTTTATTCTGTGAAGCCGTATGTTGGAAGATGATTGGTTGTCATATCTTTCCCTTGTGACAGAAAGAAGTCAGTCACTTGTATTACTAATTTTTAATTCCACCCATTAGGAAACACTATCTTGCATAAATAATGACTGACTTTGCACCCCTACCTTTAGCAGCTAAATCTCATAATTAGAATCTACTACTACTTTTTAATACATTTCATTATCTGCTGATTCAAGTGTCTTCAGGTCAAAAACGGTGGAAAACAGCTAATTATGCTATTCCCATGAGTAAGAAAATCTTTAAATTTAATTAAAAGACCTTAACTCAACTCCTTCACATTAGGGTCTTGTTCCCACAGGATTTTCTATGGTGTGTCTTAAAATGACAGCAAGTAATCGTTGCTACTAATGTGAATTCGCAGCTACCTTCTTATTTTTTTTCAAAATCCATTTTTAGTTGAAGGATATTTTGATCACTTTAATTCCATTCTCTCTATCATGCCTACTATGCCTGCTGTTAAAAGCACAGACTAATTGGTAAAGCTCGTTTGCCAGTTTTAAAGTTGTTTACTTTCTATACCCTTGCTAGTAAAGCACCTTAAAACATGGAGAACGGTTTCTCAGCCTCAGTATTCTCTTTGACAGATTAATCAACACAGAGGCAAAGGTTTCAGAAAAAAAAAATCATGAAAGTGGAGGAAAAAAATGCTAAGTACAACTTCTGAGCTGCAGAAGGTTCAAGCATACAGTGCGTTGTGACTTTTATGGGGCTGAGACAGCCACAAAAATATATTTTTCTATTTTCTCTTCTAAATTGGAAAGTGGGAATAGAAGGAACTTCCCTGGCCTAATATTTTCTAGGAAAACATGACAGTCAAGGTGAATCACAGGCTTTTTCAATTGGAAGTTCAGTTCTTTGCCTTTAGACAGTTGTTGAAAACTGAACAGAAGTAAGGAAAGGAATTCTAAGATTATAGATTTAGAACTGGGAGGTATCTCAGAAGTCATCTGGTCCAGCTCTGCCTTCTTACAGGAGGAAACAGCCCTAGAGAGGCCAAATGACTTGTTTAGAGTCGTGTAGCCAGTATGTACAAAAAGCAAGGCAACTTGGATATTCTTGACTCCAAGACTGGAAGTCTTCATTATGATACACTATGATGCTCTCATCACATCCACACTTGTCTCTGCGTGTACGCCCATGTATTGTATATGTAGAACACACAGAAATGCCACATACACACAATGTACAGTACATGAACATATGCATGAATGCAGATCTAAGATTAAAGAGAGATGCATTAGGGGCTGTCATTTTTCCTCATTACAAAACAATATTTCCTTCCTGGGACCTCACATAACACTTTACACCATCAGGTGCTCTTCTCCTTATTCTATAATAAGCACGATTCTGTATACATGTATACATGTAGACAATGCATATATACATTCACACACATACAGCTAGTTTGGGGTAGAAAGATGCTGATATCTAAATGTGTATCTGCACACATACATATGGTACACATAAACATCTATACATTTATTTGATTAATTTGAGTTGGAGGGACTCTAATTCTGTATACCTTTATACATATCTGTATATATGATATAGACTATCCCATGAACACTACATAGAGTATTACATGAATATTATATAGAAATATTCCAACTCCGAAGGAATGATTATTTCTGACAGAGATATGATGGGTTTTGATGGGCCAACAACTGTATAGTAAAAAGCCCATTATCCCAGATCATAATGTGGATTTGGGAGTATACCCAGGCTGCCCAAGGCTAGATTAAGTGAACAGTAATTAAGTAGTTGAAATTTAAATAGTTATTCATTCATTCAATCAATAAGTAGGCAATGGGGAATCATTGGAGGTTTTGTGCAGCTGGATAAAATTGAGGTTTGAGGAAGATAGATCTGGTAACAGTGTATAGTATGGATTAGAAGCAGAGAAAACAGCCCAAATATAAGGCTGGTGATATATTATATATAGCTAGTCAAGAAGAATGAATATCTAAAGATGGTTCAAAGATAGTTATCCTAGATAACTGGGGAAATAATACTGCCATTGTCAAAAATAAGGTCATGGGAGAAGGAGAGTCAAAGTGGAGAGTTCAGTTTGGGACACACTTGATGTGATGTTGTGGTAGGGCATCCAGGAAAGAATACTGGACTAGTCAGAATAGAAAGAATACTGGTCAGAAGATATTAGTTTGAATTCAGGTCTTGCTACTTGGTGCCTATAAAACCTTGGATAAATCATTTAATCTCTCTGGATCCCAGTTTTCTCATCGATAAAATGGTATTGGATTTGATGACAACTTTTGATGTAATTTTGGGCTCTAAATCTATTCTTTTTGAGATGTAGGTAGACCTTTGGACAGTTAGAAGTACAGAGCTGAAACTCAGGTGATTGAGTTGGAAATGTAGATTTGAGACTCTAATATAATAGTAATAATTTGAACTCTAATAAAAGACCGTTTTACTGAAGGAAATTGTTAATGATGGAGAAGAATCTTGAAGATGAATCTTAAAGACTGAGCCCATTATGGGACAGGATAGGGAACAGAGTAGTAGGAAATATAGGTGGAAAACAAGTAAAATGTCACAATAGTGGACAATTGAAGAAAGAATTTCAAGAAGGAGGAATGGCCAACCATATCAAATGATGTAGAGGAGTTAATGTCTGTTTGAGCCAAGATAAAAGGCCATCTGATGAGAGCCTAGGAGAGCCGATACCTCAAAAATAAGGTAAAAAATACTGGGATCTGAGAATGGGAGGAAAATTTATTATTAATGCTAGTCCTGGAATTAGTTGCAACAGTGGCTGGTTGGAAGGAATGAAGATGCTGAAGGAATGTATCTAGCTCTAAAAGTTGAGTAGGAAGGAGGTTGGGAGGGAAGTGAGTTTGGAGAAGTTCCCTGGAAAGAATCCAAGAAGCCAGTGAGTCAAGGTTTACTTGGCTTCAAGGAAAGCTATTTTCCTATGAAAACTAAGGAGGAAATTGAAGCCAAGACAAAAGGATCATGTTTTACCTAAGGATCAAGGGAATTGAGAGAAATTGCTTTGTTTTTGGACTAAAAGGTAGAAGTGAGAATCAAAGGATAGAATAATAAAAAGGATTAGCCTGTAGAAGGGACTAGGCAAAACACAGGTCAAACATGGAGTACCATTAAAGAGAATGAAAATGCTCTATATTTTGTGAAGTCGAATTTAGTAATGTGAGATTATATTGACCTGTTACTTATTCTGTGCTTAATGTGCATACTCCAAAAAAGTTTTCTTGCTCTGTACTAAAATGGTTTATGCATTTTGGAAACAGTTGCTAGTGTTTTGTAGTAGTATGCTGGGCAGGACTGTATAGGAGGAAATGTGATCTGAAAATTGTTAAGACAATGGATCTCAGGGCGTTTGAAGGGAGAAATCCTTTTAATTTCTGCAGGGTGAGTGCAGGAAGTTACCAAGCCATGAGGGGGCAGAGAGTCATAAGAAAAGCCAGAATCACACAACAAAGGTCTGGAAATTAATTAGTGAAATAAGATGGCACATGTAATTAAGAAGTGGTCTAGTTCTAGGAACCCATAATGATTCAGGGGAATATTGGGAGAATCAAGAATTGGTATGGCTCCTGAGTCACTCCTAGGCTGTATCAGTAATGAGAGATAGGATGCTGCCTGGGAAAATCTTTAGAAACATTGTTCCATATTTGCTCTTAAAGAATTAGCTTCAGGAAAACCAAACAGTTCTCATAACTATAGGTGAGTCTGAGGAATCAGAGCTGGGAAGAGACCTAGTAATAACAATCAATCAACTGATCAATTAATCAAAAAGCATTTTTTAAAATGCTTGCTATGTGTCAGATACTTTGCTAGGTGATGGAGATATAAAGACAATGATGAAACAGCTCCTGCTCCAAGGAATTTACATTTTATCAAGGAAGATAATGTGTATATACAAATAATATAACAATAAATACAAAAATTTCTTTTGAAGAAGGAGAAGGCACCAGCTGCTGAGGGGATCAGGAAAGATCTGAACTGAGATTTGAAGGAAACTAAGAATACTAAGAGAAGGATATGAGGAGAGGATGTATTTCAGGCATGGGGCTCAGTCTGAAGAGGCACAGAAATAGGAAAACACATATAATGTGTATGGAACAGCAAGAAGGCAATTTTGACAACTACAGAGCACATGAAGGGCAGTGATATATAATAAGGATTAAAAGGTAAATTGGAGCCAGATTTTGAAGATTTTAAATTCCCAATAGAGAAATTCATATTTGACTCTAGAGGTAATGGGGAAACATTGTAGTTTACTATGTAGGGGAGTGTAATGGTAATGGGAATTTGAAGATCTTCCCTCCCCCTTATAAATCTAGGGAATTGGAAGACCTTCCCTGCTCTGAAGATCTTCCCTGCCCTCTAAAAGGTTGAATGTAATCACATGGAACCTGTGATGGGAGAAGTTTGCTGAAGGGTGGAGCAGGGAGAATCTGGGAGTCAGACCGGCTAGATGGTGGGAGAGAGAGGATACACCCAGGGGGGCAGCTAGGATTGTGAGTGTTTGCCCCCTGCTTTGGCATCTAGGCTTGTGAGTGCTGGTTTGTGGGAAGATTAAAGGATGGCCTGGTTCCATGCTATGCTTTGGTGTATTAACTTCTTTGCTACTATGATGGATTTGACTTTCTGGTGTTAGAATTTGGTTTTCTGTTGTCTAAATAAATGTTTTACTTCTGTCTTCTATATGTAGAGTCTGTTATATTTTGCAATTGAGAATTATGCCAGCATATTTAGAGTCACCATTGGCGCTGTGAATATTGTGTTGGTGCTACAGGGAGTGACCTATGCCTTAAGAAAGTCACTTTAGTAGCTATGTGAAGGATGGGTTGTAGCAGACACAGGCATGAGGCAGGGAGATGAGTTAGGAGGCTATTCCAATAGTCAAGAGGAGAAGTGATGCTAGCTTGAACTAGAGTGATGGCTATTTAAGGCACTTAGCAAGCACTTTTTAAGTGCTTACTATGTGCCAGGCACTGGGTATATAAAGAAAGGATACAAAAAATAAAAGCAAAAGAAAACCATCCCTGCTTTCAAGAAAGACAACATGCTAACTATACACAAACAAGATATTTCTGCACTTGAGGGGTTGGCCTCAGGAAAATCAAACAGATTTCATGTTGAGTCTGTGGAATCAGAGCTAGGTAGCTTCCTAGTAATAGTAAAAATTGACTGATAAGCATTTATGAAATACCACTGGGTGCTGGCCAAACAAGGATTATCTGTCTATCTATCATCTATCTATCTATCTATCTATCTATCTATCTATCTATCTATCTATCTATCATCTATCTATCTATCTATCTATCTATCTTTCTATCTATCATGGGGCATGATGAAGAATGAGGAATTGAGAATGACATCTAGGTTGTGAGCCTGGACAACTAGGAGGATGGTGGTATTCAATGGTATAGGAAAGTTAGGAAGAGGGCTGGGGGAGGTGAGAAGATAATGAGTTCAATTATGGATGTGTTGAGCTTAAGATGTCTTTGGGACATTCTGTTCAAGTTTACAATAGACCATTGGAGATAACAAGATTGGATGTCAGGAGAGAGGTTAGGACTGGTAGCTAGGTGACACAGTGAATAATATGCTGGTCTTGAAGTTAGGAAGACCTCAGTCAAAATCCTAATTCAGATACTTACTTGCTGTGTGACTCTAATCAAGTTAATTAGCCCTTGTCAGTCTCAGATGAGCTTCCTCATCTGCAAAATGAGGATAATAATAGCAGTGACCTCACCGAGTTATTATGCAAAGAAAATGAGATAATATTTCTAGTCTTTTGCAAACCTTAAAGTAATATTTGGATGCTTTTGTTGCTGTTGAGGCATCTCAGTCTTGGCTGACTCTGTTAGCCCATTTGGGGTTTTCTTGGCAAAGATACTGGAGTGGTTTGTCATTTCCTTCTCCAGCTCATTTTACAGATGAGAAAAGTGAGGCAAACAGGGTTAAGTAACTTGCCCAGGGTCACAAAGCTAGGAAGTTTCTAAAGTCAGATTTGAATTCAGGAAGATGAGTCTGCCTAATTCCAAACCTAGTGCTCTATCCACTGTGCCACCTATCTTGCCCTGTTTAAATGTCTAGCTAGTATTATATAGATTTGAGATGAAAATTGGATTCATGGGAGCTGATGAGCAAAGGGAGCATCATGGGAAAGATCTTGTGGAGATAAAATCATGACAAGATTTGGAAGTGATTGGGCATGCGGATAAAGGAGGTCTCATTTACAGAATTAAAAAATTATTTTATAAATTTCATAAATTATTTACTTATAAATAATATGAATATATTTTATATATTATATTAAACTTATTTATAATATATAAATATACTGAATAAATATAGTAAAGAAATATATAAATCTAATATAAATAATATATAACTATATAATACCTAAAATATAAATATATAAAATAATTATACATTTTATTAATTGTGAAAAATTTAAATTTTTAAAGGTTTACTTATAATAATAGTCAACATTTACGTAATAATTTAAGGTATATATGTGCATGTGTATGTATATATGCACACATTTATATACATATATATGCACATACCTATGTATGTGCATCTCTATGTCTGTGTGTGTGTGTGTGGGGTATAAGTAGGTACTATTATTATCCTCCTTTTACAGATGAGGAAATTAAGGCTGAGAGAGATTAAGCAACTTGTCTAGGTTCAAACAGGAACTAAACGTCTGAGGAAGGATTTGAACATAGGCCTTCCTGATTGGTTCCAAGTCTGATACTCTATTGACAAATGTTTTCCTCACACAATCCTTATGGGAAAACATTGCAAATATTATTATTCCCATTTTACAGATAAGGAAGCTGGGTCTCAGAAAGGTTAAGTGACTTATTGAAAGTCATAGGAGTCAGTAATAGAGTTGGATTTGAACCCATGTTTCCTAGAACTGAGCCCACTCACTCTTTTCACTTCACCATGCTTTTTTAGGAGGAAAGGGACATTCTACAGCAACAAATTCTAGCATTTCTGAGACTTTCCCCTAGGTAGTGTTGTAATCTGGTTTCCTAATCCGCCTAATCTGGTCTCCACTTTTCCTTGTTCCAATTAGCCCCTTTAGCTATTACATCAGGACCTTATTTATATCCCGAAGTTGCTCCCAGTTGCTTCAGTGAGATCCTCTTGAAGCCATTCCTTTCTCCTTTCAAGCTTTTTAGTTTCTCAAAGAAAAAGGTCCCTAAATCTTCTATAAATCACAGTTTAACCTAACAGATCCCTTTAACTAGTCTCACTGTCTTAAATTTATCTGCTTTCCAATGCATCCTATAATCCACCTCTGATCAGATTAACCTTCTAAAAAGACCACTTTAATCATGTTATTCATCCTGCTCAAAGTGCTACAGGATAAAAATCCAAACTTTGTAGCACTCTACAATCTACCCCATCTCTATCCAATCTCATCTTCCATTGCTTCCCCATTAGGATAGTCTTCTAATCCCATGAATATAATATAATATAATATAATATAATATAATATAATATAATATGATATGATATGATATGATATGATATGATATGATATGATATGATATGATATAATATAATATAATATAATATAATATAATATAATATAATATAATGCAATACAATACAATACAATATAAGATAATACAATATAAGATAATATAATACAATATAATATAATACGATATAATACGATATAATACGATATAATATAATGTAATGTAATGTAATATAATATAATATAATATAATATAATATAATATAATATAATATAATATAATATAATATAATATAATATATTTCCTAATGCAATCCTTTGCACATGTTCCTGTCACAAGCACAGACATTTCATCTTTTCTCTGCAGAACCAGATTCTACCTGTCCTTAGGTGCACAGCAGT
This sequence comes from Gymnobelideus leadbeateri, assembly GCA_011680675.1. NCBI lineage: Eukaryota > Metazoa > Chordata > Mammalia > Diprotodontia > Petauridae > Gymnobelideus > Gymnobelideus leadbeateri. Next base: position 78,792 of record WOXC01005544.1, read on the forward strand.
GTCCAAACTATTGTAGCACATTTCTTCCCCTTCCCCCTGCCCCCACATCAATACTAGCTCATTGCTTCCAGGATACCTGGGGGACTGGCTCATCTCCACTTGCTTTTTTTTCCATTAACTGTTTAATGTGTATGTGGCCTGTCCCCTCAGCTAGATCATAAGCTCTAGGAGAGCAGGGGCCATACCTTCTATCTCTTTTACATCTCCTCAGTGCCTAGCATTTTCCATATACATAGCAATTTATTTATATTCACAATCCACCTTTTCTCCTCCTGCCTGGGACTGACAAACACCAATAAAGTAAATGGTAAAATAATGTTTAAAATTCTTGATATTTACTGATGTACAATAATCTCTTTATTCATCTCTGATAAATCCCTGTCAGTCATACTCCTAACAGAAGCTATTCTAAACCTTAATTGCTGAACCGAATTGCCTTTTGTCAGTCCTTTTCTTTCACTCTTCTATAGACTCTGACACTATCATCCCCTCTTTATAGTACTCTGTCCTTTCTTGACACTGTTCCTCAATGGTTTCTCTGATATAGTTCCTTGACAGTTTCTTCCTGCTTTCCACTATTTCATATAACTCTCTTTTTCACCAAGTGTATGTTTCAAAATTGGCTTCATCCCTCTCTATTCCCTTTCCCTTGGCACTCTTATACACTTACCTGGCTTCTTCTATCACATCCCAGTGGTTGACAAATCCACAAATCCAACTCTTCTTTCTCCCCCTGTGCCCTAGTTCCTTTTTTACAGTTGTATGTTGGACAACTCATGAATGCCAGCACCTCATATTAAACATTTCACCATATCCATAGTGCAGTCAAGTGGCACAGTGGGTAGAATTCCTTAAGTCAGGAAGACTCATCTTCCTCAGTTCAAATCTGGCATCAGACTCTTACTAGCTGGTTGATTCTGGGCAAGTCACTTGACCCAGTGTGCCTCAGTTTCCTCATCTGTAAAATAAACTGGAGAAGTAAATGGCAAACTACTCCAGTATCTTTGCCAAGAAAACTCAAAATGGGGTCACAAAGTGTCAGGCCCAACTGAAATGATTAAACAATAACAACAAAACACATCCTGAATTTGTTATCTTTCTCCCAAAGATGATACTGAGATATGATTTGTCATCCATTCTCAAAATCTTTGCATCAACTTGGATTCTTACATATCCTTCAATGGCATACCAATTCAGTGATTAACAAGTATTGATTAAGTATCTACTATGGGCTAGGCACTGCACAAGGTGCAGGGTGATGCAAACACAAAGAATGGAACAACTCCTACTTAAATAATAATAAGCACATGTAAAAATATTCAGCATAAATATAAAGATGATAAATGCAAATAAACATAAAGTAAATACACTTTTGTTTGGGAGGGAAGTCACTAGCATTTGGGGATATCAAGAGAAAAATCTTCACACAGAATATGGTGCTAGAGTTTTGTCTTAAAGGAAAAGAGGGGTGCAGTGAGGGGCACATAAGCAGGGATCACATTCCAGGTATGGGGGGATCCAATGCAAGAGCAAGGAAATAGGAAACAGAGTCTAATGATTGAGAAACAAGAAAATTCTCCTGAACTAATGAGGCAGGAGGGAGAGAGAACCTGGAAAGATAAGGTGGAGCCAGTTTATATAGGGATTTAAAAGTTCAGTAGTGAAATTTATATTTGGTCTTAGAGGCAATAGAAAACTCTGTGGATGATTAAGGGAAGCACTTTTTCAGGTCTGCATTTAAGTACAGTTACTTTGACAGTGGTGTGAAACATGAAATGGATTGGGGGATGGTGCAGGGAGATCAGTTGGGAGGGTGTCTCAATAGTCTAGGTGAGAAGTGATGAGAACCTGAACAAAGGTTGTAGCTGCCTGAGTAGAGAGAAGGGGTCAGGTGCAAGCAATTTTGTAAAGGTTGAAATGGCAAAATTTGTCAACTGATTGGATGCATGGGCTGAGGGAAACTGTCAAGACAAGGATAAGACCCCAGTTATGAACCTAAGAGCTTGATGGATGTTGGTACGTTAGATGGAAACAGGGAAGCTTGGAAGGAGAGAAACTTTGGGGGAAAAGATGACTTAGAGATATTTGAATTTGAGATATCTCTGAGAAATATGGTTTCATATTTTCAACCAACAATTGGTGATGTAGGACAAAAGCTCCAGGGAAATACTGGAGCTGGAGTTAGATATATAGATCTGAGGATAATCTCCATAGAGCTGACAGTTAAAGTAATGGAAAGTGAGGTGTGTTGGGAGAGAGACAGAGACAGAGAGAGAGCCAGAGAGTAGAGGGCCTAGGATAGAATCATGGAACCTCCGGGAATACCCCCAGGGGACATGATTTGGATGATGAGCCAGAAGAAGAAACTGAGAATGAACAGTCATATGAGTAGAACCAGAAGACATTAGTGTGACCAATATGTAGAGAGAAGAGAGTTTCCAGAAAAAGAGCAGTCAACTCTATAGCAGATGAATCAGGAAGGATAAGGACTGAGAAAAGACCAGCAGATATGGCAATCAAGAGATTATTGGTAAGGTATGGCTAGGTAGCACAATGAATAGAGCACCAGCCCCGGAGTCAGGAGGACCTGAGTTCAAATCTGGCCTTAGACACTTAACACAAAAATTAGCCGTGTGACCTTGGGCACATCACTTGCCCCTCCAAAAAGCAAACAAAAAAGATCATTAGTAGCTTTGGAGGGTGGGGTATATTTTCTTTTCTTTTTTTTTCTTTTTGGTTTTAGTGCAGTCTTTATTGTTTTTAGATATTATTTATTTATTTTTAACATTCTTTAATTTTTAAATTTTGATTTCCAGATTCTCTCCTTCCCTCCTACCCCTTCCTCTGAAAAGGTATATTAGTCATATAACAAAAAGCAAGAAAAATAAAGAAAGCAGGAAAATTATACTTCAATTTGCATTCAGAGTTCACTAGTTCTCTCTCTGGAGGTAGATAGCACTTTTTTTTATCATGAGTCCTTTGGAGTTGTCTTGTATCATTGTATTGATCAGAGTGGCCAAATTTATTACAGTTGATGATCATTACAACAATGTTGTTACTATGATTAATGATCACCTGGTACTTATCACTTCACTTCGTATGAGTTCATATAGGTCTTGCCATGTTTTTCTGAAACTACCCCCTTTTTCTTTTCTGCTTTTTTTTTTTGGAGGGGGGAAGGCAGGGCAGTTGGGGTTAAATGACTTGCCCAAGGTCATACAGCTAATAAGTATTAAATGTCTGAGGTTGGATTTGAACTCAGGTTGTCCTGACTCAAGGGCTGGTGCTCTATTCACTGCACCACCTAGCCACCCCATCCTCTTTTTCATTTCTTATAGCACAAAAATGCTACTTCATTACAATCATATGCCTCAATTTGTTTAGCCATCTCTAACTGATGAGCATCCTCTCCATTTCCAATTCTTTGCCACCACAAAAATACTGCTCTAAGTATTTTTGCACTTAAAAATCCTTTTCCTTTATCTTTGATCTTGTTGGGTTACAGGTCTAGTAGTAATACTGCTAGGTCAAAGGGAATGCACAGTTTTATAGCCTATTGGGCATAGTTCAAGTTTGGTCTCTGGAATAGTTGGACCAGTTCACTACTCCTCCAAAAGTTCTTTAGTATATGTATTTTCCCTCATTCCCTCCATCATTTCTCATTTCTGATAGGTGTGAGGTGATACCTCAGAGTTGTTTAATTTGCATTTCTCTTATCATTATGATTTAGAGCATTTTTTCACATGACTATAGCTAGCTTTGATTTCTTCTGAAAATTGCCGTTCATATCCTTTGACCATTTATTAAGGAATGGCTTTTATTTTTATGACTTTGATTCAGTTTTCTCTATATTTGAGAAACTTTTTCAGAGAAACTTGCTGTAAATTTTTTTGATAATATTTAATTGTCTATGATACCTTTTATCAAAATGCAGTTTATCTGATTATCTCTCTTAATTAGGTCTATTTTTGCTTTTTTTTTTTTGTTTGAGTACGTGATTATTATCCCTGCCTTTTTATACTTCCCCGGAAGCATAAAAGATTCAGCTCCAAAACTTTATTTTAACTCTCTTTCTTTTTCAAGTGTTTTTCCTGTATACATCATAATTTTAAAAAATTATGTAGTGGGGCGGCTAGGTGGCGCAGTGAATAGAGCGCCGGCCCTGGAATCAGAAGGATCTGAGTTCAGAGCCAGCCTCCGACACTTAATCCGCACAAACAAAAACCTAGCCGTGTAACCTTGGGCAAGTTACTTAACCCCAATTGCCCTAAAGGGGCGGCTAGGAGGCGCAGTGAGTAAGAGCGTGGGCCTCAGAGTTTGGATGACCCGAGATCAGATCCGGCCTCAGAAAACGAGCACCCACGCATAAATCAAATGACTAGCCGTGTAACCTTGAGCAAGTTACTTAACCCCAATTGCTTTAAAAAAAAAAAAAAAAAAAGAAAAAAAAATTATGTAGTGATTTATTTTTTCCTAGTTACATGTTAAACCAATTTTTAACATTCGTTTTTACAACTTTGAGTTCCAAATTGTCTCCATTCCTACCCCCACCTATTGAGAAAGCAAATAATTCAATATAGGTTATACATGTGTAGTGATGCAAAACATTTCCATAGTAGTCATGTGGTAAAAGAAAACATAGACCCCCCCCCAAAAAAAAACCCTTAAGAAAAATAAGGAAAGTAAAATAATATGCTTCAATCTGTATTCAGACAACATCAGTTCTTTTCTCTGGGGATGGATAACATTTTTTCATTACAAGTCTTTCAGAGTTGTCTTGAATTAGTTGACTATTGCTGAGAATAGCCAAGTCATTCACAGCTAATCATCTTAAAATATTGCTGTTACATTGCATACAATTCATTTCATTTTGTATTAGCTCACACAAGTCTCCCTAGGTTTTTCCAAGAGCATCCCACTCATCATTTCTCATAGCACAATAGTATTCCATCACAGTCACCTACCAATCACAATGTTTAGTCATTCCCCAATTGATGGGCATCACCTCAATTTCCAAACCTTTGCCATAAGAAAAGAACTGCTATAAATATTTTTGTTCCTTTCCCCCCCTCTTTTGGGGTATAGACCTGGTAGTGGTATTGCTAGGTCCAAGGGTATTCATGGTTTTATAGGTCCTTGGGCATAGTTCCAAATTGCTCTACAGAATGGTTAAATCAGTTCAAAACTCCACCAACAGTGCATTAATGCCACATTTTTCCCACATCCCCTCCGCCTTTTGTAATTTTCTTTTTCTGTCCTATTGGCCAATCTAATAGGTATGAGATAGTAGCCCAGAACTGTTTTAATTTGCTTTTCTCCAATCAATAATGAGTTAGAGATTTTTTCCATATGGCTATACATAGTTTGACTGCTTCATTTGAATACTGTTCATATATTTTGATCATTTTTCAATTGGGGAATAAGTCTTACTTTTATGAATTTGACTATGTTCTCTTTGAGAAATGAAGCCTTTATCAGACAAACTTTCTTCAATTTTCCCCCACAGTTACTATTAACTGTATTTCCTTCCATCCTATTCCCCTTTGTTTATTCTTCTGTCTTTCTCCTTTTTCTCCCTGTCACTCCTCAAAAGTGTTTTGCTTCTGACTACCGCTTCCCCCAATCTGCCCTACCTTCTATTACCATCACCACTCCTTCTCTTTTCCCCTTCTCCTCCTACTTTCCAGTAGGGTAAGATAAATTTCTATACCCAATTGAATATGTATATTATTCTTTTTTAAATACAGTTCTGCTGAGAGGAAGAGTTTACTCACCCCAATTTGCCCCTCCACTTTTTGGTCTCTTTTATGTGAGATAATTCACCCCATTCTACCTTTCCTTTTCCCTTTTTCCCAGAACATTCCTCTCCTACCCTTTAATTTTACTTTTTTTAAAGATATAATCCCTTCATAATCAACTCACATCTGTGACCTCTGTCTATATATGACTCCTTCTATCTTCCCTAAAAATGAGAAAATTCTCATGAGTTACAAGTGTCATCTTCCCACATAAGAATGTAAACAGTTTAACCTTATTATGGCCCTTATGATTTTCACTTTTTGTTTATCTTTTTATGCTTCTCTTGAGTCTTGTATTAGAAAATCAAATTTTCTATTCAGCTCTGATCTTTTCATCAAGAACACTTGCAAATCCTTGATTTCACTGAATATCCATTCCCCGCCCCCCAAAGGATTATACTCAGTTTTGCTGGGTAGGTGATTCTTGGATGTAATCCTAGCTCCTTTGACCTCTGGAATATCGTATTCCAAGACCTCCGATCCTTAATGTAGAAGCTCCTAAATCTTTTCTTTCTAGCGGCTTGTAATATTTTCTCCTTGATCTGGGAAATCTGAAATTTGGCTATAATATTCCTAAGAGTTTTAATTTTGGGATCTCCTTCAGGGGGTGATTGGTGGATTCTTTCAATTTCTATTTTTCTCTCTGATTCTAAAAAGTCAGGGTAGTTTTCCTTGAAAATTTCTTGAAAAATGATGTTTATCTTTTTTTTTTATCATGGCTTTCATGTAGACCAATAATTTTAGAATCATCTCACCTGGATCTATTTTCCAGGTCAGCTGTTTTTCTGAAATATTGCTTATTGTCTTCTATTTTTCATTCTTTTGTTTTATTTTATTGTTTATTGACTTCTTATTAAGTCATTAGTTTTCATTTCTTCCATTCTAATTTTTAATCTTTAGTGAGTTTTTGGACCTCCTTTTCCATTTGACCAATTCTACTTTTAAAGGAGTTTTTTCTTCACCGAATTTTGTGTTTCTTTTTCCATTTAGCCAATTCTATTTTTCAAGACATTCTCTCCTCATTGATTTTTTGTATCTCTCATATATTTATCTTTACCAGTTGTTTTTAAGGTGTTATTTTCTTCAGTATTTTGTGTGTGTGTGAGTGTATGTGTGTGTGTGTTTCCTTTACCAAGCTGTTGACTCATTTTTCATGATTTTCTTGCATCACTCTCATTTGTCTTTCCAATTTTTCCTCTACCTCTCTTACTTGATTTTTTTTTTTTTTTTTGCTTTTTGGAGGGCAGTTGGGGTTAAGTAACTTGCCCAAAGTCACATGGCTAGGTTTTTGTTTGTGTGTGTTAAGTGTCTGAGGCTGGATCCAAACTCAGGTCCTTCTGACTCCAGGGCCAGTGCTCTACTCACTGTGCCACCTAGCCGCCCCTCTTACTTGATTTTCAAAATCCTTTTTGAGTTCTATCATGGCCTGAGACCAATTCATATTTTTCTTGGATGCTTTGGACATAGGAGCTTTGACTTTGTTATCTTCTTCTGAGTGTATAGTTTTATCTTCCTTGTCACCATAGTAAATTTTTATGGTCAATTTTTTTTGTTGTTGCTTAAGCGTATTCCCAGCCTATTACTTGGCTTTTAATTGTTTCTTAAAATAGGGCTATGGTTGCAAGTGGAGGGTTCATTGTCCCAAGCTTCAGCAGTTCTGTGCAGCTGTTTTTAGAGATACTTCTAGGGACCTGTAAATTTTCAGTTCTTCCAAGGTGGGATAATCTAAGGAGAGATGTTTACTTTTCTCTAGGTCTGTGATCTCATACATGAATGACCACAAACATTATTTTCTTCCCTAGAACTGTGAGGACAGACCCCCCCCACCACTGTGACCACACATTCTGGTGTGCTAGAGCTCCTCCTTGCCCTGAGATTGCCACCCAGGAATGTGTGATGTGGATCTGAGTATGGGCAAAGCAACAGAGTCCTGCCTCAGTGCGAGCAAAGAAACCTCTGTAATTTCCTTCTGACCAGTTGTTTAACCCCCATACTGTCTGTGGGCCGAGAGCTCTGGAAGTAGCTACTGCCACTGCTGATTCAAGCATCCCAAAGTCCTGCTCCTGGTTTGTTGGGGGCCAGGGCTGTACTGGTGTGACCTGTGCTGGACTGTGTTCCACTCTTACCCCACTGCCACAGACCTTTGCTGCCAACCTTTCAAGTAGTCTTTGGCATCATCTTTGAGCTGATAGGTCTAGAAACTGCCCCTGCTACCACTGGTTGAGTTATTTTGAGACCTGTGTATAGATTGCTGGGGCATGGTCTGTACTTGTATGGCCTGCATCCTCTCTCCCTTAGTGCAACAGACCTTTCCTTCTGACCTTTTAGGTTTTCTTGGGCTGGAAATTTTTTCACTCTGTCTTTTTGTGGGTTTTGTTGCTCTAGAATTTGTTTAGAATCCATATTCAAAAGTATTTTGAGGGCGTGGGGGAGATCTCAGGGGAGTCTCTGCCTTTACTTTGCCATCTTGGCTCCACCTCCAACTTCAATCTGTTCTGCTATTTGCTTCTGTTTTATGGGTTAGGTCAACCCCTTCACATTAACAATTATAATTACTAATTATGTATTTCACTTCACCTTATTTCCTTACGTTTGTCCTTCTCTCTCTTTTTATCCCATCCTTTCTTTAAAGTTTGTTTTGTAGGGGACAGCTTGGTGGTGCAGTGAATAGAGCACCAGCCCTGGAGTCAAGAGGACCTGAGTTCAAATCTGGCTTCAGACACTTAACACAAACACTAGCCATGTGACCTTGAGCAAGTCACTTAACCCCAATTGCCCTCCAAAAATAAAAAAAAAAGAATACTAAAAATCTCCAATTTCATTAAATATCCATTTTTCCCCACTCCCCCCAAAGGATAATATTATTTGCAGGATAGTTTGTTCTTGGTATAACACTAGTTTCTTCACCTTCTGCAATATAATATTTCAAACATGAAAGCCACTTGGAGATGGAGGAAAGTGAAATCAGAGCTGATGTAATGTCCTGAGAAAGTTCTGAGAGATTAGAAGTCTAGATGAGGGAGAAAAATAAATTTAGGAGAGGTACTTATAGGAAAAGGCCAAATGAAAGGAAGTTATAGTTATGTATGGGAATATAATGGTTCTAATTAGGGAAGTAGAATATTTTTGGGTAATGGTGAGATGTGGTATGTGACCCTGGAACAGGGTCATATATGTGGCTGAGTCAGAGTGAAAAAAATAGGTCACAGGGTTTAAGGAAGGTAAAGAATTTAAGGGAATACACATATACACACATACATACATATATGGATATTCAAATACCCTAGTATAAATATAGGAAGTGGGAGGGAAGCAAGATGGTGAGCCAAATGGTCAACCCATTGAGAAATGAGAGAGAAGGACTTGGGGGTTGTTTTACTACAGATACAATAATTCAGAATGGATATAATATTTTGATTGTGTAGACTAAGGGAAAAAGGGTGGTTGAGGGAAGGTAAAGGGAAAATCTAGAAGTAATAGTGGAAAATAAGGGGTATTTCACTACCCTTATATATTGGTTATGAAAGAAGGTACAGCCAGTGCTGGAAAGTGTAGATGGAAATACACTGTTATCAGAATGGAGTCAGGTCTCAATAGGGGAAGAAGTTCTAGACATAAAAGTCCAAGATGAAGGAGGGTTGATTCACTATGGAATAAGAATTCCAGGTAGCACAATGGAAGCAATGAGCAGCATGATAGGGAGATATGGGCAGGCTGGGTAAAGAGGATGGGAAAATAGGTCTGAAGAAAGAGTTTCCTAAATGTGATTGATTAGCAATGGGATAGGGAAAGGAACAGGAGAAATCATAGGGGTGATAATAGAGAGATAATAAATAGTGAAGCTCATTTTCCACAAGTGGTTTTGGAGAAGGGACTGGGCCAAGCCTGGAGTTGGATTTGACCTAGGCCTACTGGTTAGAGCTACTCTTCCTTCTTCTACTGGTATTGTAGTGGAGGAGGGGATTAGCAATTGTTACTGGTGTATTGAAAGCCATCTCTTTGCTCTCCCCACTTCTAACTCTCCCCCCAAAAAGTTTTTCTAGCTTTCAGGGAGATAGCCTCCAGTCTAAATACGAGAAAGAGGACAGTGAGAAATAAGAGCTTTTGCCACCCTTTAGTAGGCCATCTTAGGTCCTTTGGTGGCCTTAAGGTATAATTTCCTAGGAACCTTGCTTTACAATAGATCTTCTAAATGGTGCTAGAGGAAGTGGGTTTTATAAAGAAACTGAATAGAAATAAGAAGCAGCCTGGCACTGACTGTCACTCATGTGAGAAGACAATATGTCTTTTCCTTCTTTTATTCCTTCTTCTTCAGAGCTAAATAGCAGTCAGAGAGATTTGCATATAGGAAGCCAGCCTCAATTCTTAACTAAAACAACTTTCATTCTAGATTGATAAGATAAAACTGATGATCACACATTTTTTAAAGAAAATAAACCAAAAATAAATATTCTGTGTTTATTGATATTTTTTCTCCCTCTCCCTCTGTTTATTTTCTATCAGCACATTTTTGAGAGGAAAATCAAGAAACATTTTTTCTGGAAGTATAATTCACTTTCACCATTTTGTTTTTGCGTTGTAGCAACTGCTAAAGGATAATATCTTAATTCTTCTGACTAAAGGATGATATTAAATGGGCTGTTGGTTGTCACTATTTAAGGATGAGTTGAGTTTACCTGTTTTCTTCTGTATCCCTTCTTAGCTGTCACTACTTCCCATCCCTTTCCTGGTTTGGGAGCACAGCATCATTTGCCCCTTACAACACTGTAAACCCTTTGGGGAGATGGAAACACTAAACTGGGATTTCAGCAGGTACCCAAGCCACCTCTGGGCCAATGATCCTGCTATCATTAGATTTAGAGCTAGATACCATTTCATTCTTAATCCTAAAACTTGAAAGGGAAAGGGAACTTGAAGACAAATGTCACCTTTTATTTTATTTTGTATTAATTTATTTATTTTACTCTTTAACATTCATTTCCCCAAGATTTTGAGTTCGAAATTTTCTACAAATCTCTACCCTTCCCCCCAAGATGGCATGCATTCTGATTACCTCTTCCCCTAGTCTGTCTTCACCTCTATCACACCCACCTCCTATCCCCCTCCCTCTCACTTTCTTGTATGGCAAGATAAATTTCTATACCCAATTGCCTGAATATCTTATTTCCCACTTGCATGTAAAACAAATTTTAACATTTGTTTTCAAAACTTTGAGGTTCAAATTCTCTCTCTTCTTCCTTCTCCACCCACCCTCATTGAGAAGGCAAGCAAATCACCATAGGTTATACATGTGTAGTCATGTAAAACACTTCAATAATAATCATGTTGTGAAACACTAACTATATTTCCCTCCATCCTATCCTACCCCCTCCCCATTTATTATTCTGTCTCATTTGACTGGCTCTTTTCTAAAGTGTTTGCTTTGGACTACTCCCTTCCCCTTAACTCCTTTCCCCTACTTTCTGTAGGGTAAGATACCCATCTGAATGTGTATGTTAAACCAAAACCGATGAGAGTAAGGTTGACTCATTCCCTCTCACATCTCCACTCTTTTGCTCCATTGTAAGATCTTTTTTTGACTATTTTTTATTCAATTAAACAAATACTTTATTAACTTCTGGTTTACATCATTCATTTCCACCAGATTTTGAGTTACAATTTTTCCCCCATTTTTCCCCTACCCACCATTTCAGAGTAGCAGTCCCACAAGATATACCTTCCTCCAATCTGCTCTCTCCCATATTTCCTCCCATACCCCTTTTGACTTTTCCATTAGAGGAAGGTGAATCTTTGTGTCCCAAAGCCTGCACATGTTATCTCCCAATTACAAGCAAAAGAGTATTAATAATAGTATTTATATATATTTGAAACATTTAATCTTAAGTCCTCGAATTTCAGATCCATTTCCTTCCTCCCTTGACACCCATTCCCTCTGGGAAGATAAGTAACTCACTATATGTTGTACATGTCTAGCTATGCAAAACATTATCATAGTAGATATATTGTACAAGGCTGCTTATAATTCCCTCCCACTCATCCCACCTCCCACCTGGTTCATTCCCTACATGATCCTGTCCCTCTTCTATAGTGGGTACTTCCAACCTCCCCTCCCCCCAAGGATCCCTCCCATCCATCATCCTCCCCCTCTCGTCCCCCTTCCCCCTATACTGCTGCAGGTTGAGATATCCCATTTAGTATGTATGTCATTCTCTCCCTGAACCAAATTCAATGTGAATGTGGATTTGCCTTTTTGCCTTCCTATTCTCCCCCTCCCTTGCAACCACTTCCCCTTGCTTCTTCTACATGAGATATTTTACCCTACCCTTTCTCTCCCCATCTCCTCTTGCCACTTTCCACTCTCACCCCATAATTTCATCCCTTAAGTATCCTTCCTTCCCAGCAAATTCAACCTATGCCCTCTATCTATATATAACTGCAACCATATACACACACATTCACATATGTATTCATATGACCACACACCCTTCTTCCATTATTTTCATAGTAAGAAAGATTTCATCAGTCACACTTATTTTTTTTTCCATATAGGAATGTAAATAGTTCAACTTTGATAAGTTCCTTTTGATTTCTTTTCCCTGATTACCTTCTCAGGCATCTCTTACTTCTTGTGTCTGGATGTCAAATTTTCTATTCAACTCTGGTTTTTTCCTCAAGAATGTTTGAAAGTCCTCTATTCCACTGAATGACCATATTTTCCCCTGAAACAAAATACTCAGTTTTTCTGGGTAGGTGACCCTTGGGTTCATTCCCAGCTCTTTTGCTTTCTGGAATATCGTATTCCATGCCCTTCGATCTCTCAGTGTAGAAGCTGCCAGGTCCTGTGCTATTCTGATTGTGTTTCCACAATATTGAAATTGTTTCTTCCTGGCTGCTTGTAATATTTTCTCCTTGATCTGGGTATTCTGGAACCTGGCTATAATATTCCTGGGAGTTTTCTTTTTAGGATCTTTTTCAGGAGGTGATAAGTAGATTCTTTCAACCTCTATTTTGCCCTCTGGATCTAAAACCTCAGGGCAATTTTCCTTGAGAATTTCTTGAAGGGTGATTTCTAGGTTCTTTCTTTGATCATGGCTTTCAGGTAGTCCAATAATTTTTAAATTGTCTCTCCTGGATCTATTTTCCAGGTCAGTGGTTTTTCCCATGAGATATTTCACATTGCCTTCTAATCTTTCATTTGTTTGGATCTGCTTAACAGCATCTTGATTTCTCATAAAGTCATTAGCTTCCATTTGCTCCAGTCTAACTCTGAAGGAATGAATCTCCTCAGTGAACTTTTGAGATTCTTTTTCCATCTGGCAAATTCGACTTTTTAAGGCATTCTTCTCCTCATTGCCCTTTTGGGCCTCCTTTGCCATTTGAGTTAGTCTATTTTTTAAGGTGTTGTTTTCCTCAGTCAGGCTGTTGACCCTCATTTCATACTTTTCCTGCATCCTTCTCATTTCTCTTTCCAATTTTTCCTCCACTTCTCTTATTTGATTTTTAAAGTCCTTCTTAAGGTCCTCTATGGCCTGCAACCCACTCATGTTTTCCCCTGAGGCTTTTGGAGCAGGACTTCTGACCTCACAATCCTTTTCCCACTCTATGCCCCCAAAATAGGAGTCTAGGGTTGCATTTTTCTGTTTCCTTTGCCTTGGCATGTTGCCACTTAATTACTTGACTTTTGGGCTTGTTGCCACACTATGGCTTTGCGGACAGATAGGGGAATTTTTGTCCCGAATGTGTTGGGGGCAACTTCCGTTTCTGGCAAGCTATAAACCCACCCCCGACTTCGACCCGAGATCACAATCCAGACCCAGGGAGGTTAAAGCAAGAGCGATTACCCCCCAAGACTGATCTCTGGATCTCCCTACAGTTCACAGGCCAGGAGCTGGAGCTGCCTCTGAAAACTACAAAATGGCTTGTCTCCTCAGAGGCTTCTAGCCCCCAGGGGAGAAAGCCGACACATTCCCCAAATACAGGTCCCAAAGTCCATAGGGCACTAACCTCTCACTTTGTCCTAGGCATGTCTATATTGATAATTCTGGAGTCACTACAGCTGCTGGTGTTCTGGGGTCTCCCCAGCCAGCTGCTGGCCCTGCTGCCCTGGGGCTAAAACCTCGGCTCACGGGGACCTGGGCTCAGCTTGGCTTGGCTTGGCTCCCCGCGCTCTGCATGCTGCCTGCTGCCCGGCTCCCAGACCACTGCGCTGGTCCTTCCTGCAGGGCTGCTGGGCTGTCCTCAGCGGGAGATTAGCTTCTCTGTGTTGTTTTGTGGGTGCTGGGGCTCCACAAGTTGTTCAGAGTCCCCTTTTACATAGTTTGGGGGGGAATTTGAGGGCAGAGTGGCTTGGATGAGCTGTTTCTACTCCACCATCTTGGCTCTGCCTCCCAATTCGACTTTTTAAGGGATTCTTCTCCTCATTGCCCTTTTGGGCCTCCTTTGCCATTTGAGTTAGTCTGTTTTTTAAGGTGTTGATTTCCTCAGTTAGGCTGTTGACCCTCATTTCATACTTTTCCTGCATCCTTCTCATTTCTCTTCCCATTTTTTCCTCTACTTCTCTTATTTGATTTTTAAAGTCCTTCTTAAGGTCCTCTATGGCCTGCAACCCGCTCATGTTTTCCCCTGGGGCTTTTGGAGCAGGACTTCTGACCTCACAATCCTTTTCCTGCTCTATGCCCCCAAAATAGGAGTCTAGGGTTGCATTTTTCTGTTTATTTTGTTTCCTTTGCCTTGACATGTTGCCACTTAATTACTTGACTTTTGGGCTTGTTGCCACAGTAGGACTCTGCCACCAGACATGAACGTTGGGGTCTTCACAGTTTTTTGGCAAGCTGGATACCCACCCCAGACCTCCCCACCAGATCACAATCCAGATCTAGGGAGGTTAAAGCAAGAGCGATTACCCCCCAAGACTGATCTCTGGATCTCCCTACAGTTCGCAGGCCAGGAGCTGGAGCTTCCACTGAAAACTACAAAATGGCGTGTCTCCTCAGCGGTTTCTAGCCCCCAGGGGAGGAAGCCGACACGTTCCCCAAATACTGGTCCCAAAGTCCATAGGGCACTAACCTCTCACTTTGTCCTAGGCATATCTGAGTTGATTATTCTGGAATCGACACAGCTGCTGGTGTTCCACAATCCCTCTAGCAGTCTGCTGGCCTGGCCGCCATGGGCCTAAAACTGCGGCTCACACAGACCTGGTCTCAGTTTTCCACTCTGCTGTGCCCTGCGATGCTGGCTCCCAGAGCACTACTCTGGTCCTTCCTGCAGGGCTGCTGGGCTGTCCTCAGCAGAAGGTTAGCTTCTCTGTGTCGTTCTGTGGGTGCTGGGGCTCCAGAAGTTATTCTATATAAGAGTCCCCTCTTATATAGTTTGGAGGTGATCTGGGGGGAGTGTGCCTTGGTCGCACTGTTTTTACTCTGCCATCTTGGCTCCACCACGCTAGCATTCTTTCTTTCATTGACTCTTTTATGTGAGATAATTTACCCTATTCTATCTCTCCCTTTTTCCTTATCCCAATAGATTCCTCTCTCATCCTTTAATTTTATTTTTAAATATCAACTCTTCATATTCAACTCACCCTGATCTTTGTGTGTTTGTGTGTGTGTATGATTTCTCTTATGTTTTCTCTTTCCTGTTTTCCTTTTCATGCATTTCTTGATTCTTGTATTTAAAAGTCAAATTTTCTATTCAGCTGTGGTCTTTTCATCAAGAACACTTGAAAGTTCTCTGTTTCATTGAATATCTATTTTCAGCCCAGAGTATAATATTCCGTTTTGTGGGGTAGGTGATTCTTGATTTTAATCCTCACTACTTTGGCCTCCAGAATATCATATTCAAATCCTCTGATCCCTTATTGTGGAATCTGCTAGATCTTGTGTTATCCTTATTGTGTTTCCACAATACTCAAATCGTTTCTTTCTGGCTGCTTGCAATATTTTCTCCTTGACCGAGTAACTCTGAAATTTGGCTAAAATATTCCTAGGAGTTTTCCTTTTGGGACCTCTTTCAAGAGGTGATTGGTAGACTCTTTCAATTGCTATTTTCCCATCTGGCACCAGAACACAAGAGCAGTTTTCCTTGATAATTTCTTAGAATATGATGTCTAGGCTCTTTTTTTGATCATGACTTTCAGATAGTCAAATAATTTTAAAATTATCTCTCTTGAATTTATTTCCCAGGATGGTGGTTTTTCCAATGAGATATTTCACACTGTCTTGCATTTTTTCATTCTTTTGGTTCTGTTTTATATTTTCTTGATTTCTCATAAAGTCATTAACTTTCATTTGCTCCATTCTAATTGGTTTTTTTTGAGGGTAATTGGGGTTAAGTAACTTGTGCAAGGTCACATGGCTAGGTTTTTGTTTGTGTGTCCGTTAAGTGTCTGAGGCCAGATCCGAACTCAGGTCCTTCTGACTCCAGGGCCGGCTCTCTACTCACTGTGCCACCTAGCCACTCCTGCTCCATTCTAATTTTTAAGGAATTATTTACTTCAGTGAGTTTTTGGACCTCTTTTTCCATTTGCTCAATACTTCTTTTAAAGATATTCTTCTCATCATTGATTTTTTGTACCTATTTTGGCATTTGGGTTAGTCTATTTTTTAAAATTAAATTTTATGTTTATTTTTAGTTTACATCATTCATTTCCAAAAGATTTTGAGTTATAAATTTTCTCCCTGTCTTTCCCCTACCCACCACCCCAAAACAATGATCCCACTGTATACACCCTCCCCCAATTCACTCTCTCTTATATCCTTCCCCATGCCCCCTCCAACTTTCCCATAGGGCAAGATGGAGCTCTATACCCCAGTACCTGTATATTTTATTCCCCAATTGCATGTAAAAAATAATTATATATATATTAAACATTTGATTTTAAAAAATTGAATTCCAGATTTTTCCCTTTCTCTTTTGTCACCTACCCTTAATGGGAAGATAGGCAATTCAATATAGGTTGTCCATGTGTACCTACGCAAAATAACTCCGTAGTGGATATACTGTAAAAGACAGACTATATTTCCCTCCATCCTATCCCACCCCTACTTGTTCTATTCTCTACTTTGACGCTTTTCCTTTTCAAAAGTGTGTGCTTCTAACTTCCCACTCCCCCAATATGCCCTCCCCTCCATCATCCCCCCTCTCACCCTCTTTTCCCTACTCTCTTGTAAGATGAGATACCCTATTTAGTGTGTATGTCATTCCCTCCCTAAGCCAAATTCAATGACAGTAAGATTGACCCATTCCCTTTTGCCTTCCTGTTCTTCCCCTCCATTGTAAGTTCTCCTTTACGTTTTCTATATGAGATAATTTACCCCATTCTGTCTCTCCCCATATGCTCTCATTATATTCCTCTTTCACCTCTCAATTTCACCTCTTAAGTATCATCCCTCACTATTTAATTGGTCCTGTGCTCTCTGTCTATGTATACCTGTACACACACACACACACACACACACACACACACACACACGTACACACATTCATATATGTATTCATATGCTCAAATACCCTCCTATATAGACATATATGTATGTATACATACAGACATATATATATATATATACACACACATACATATATATATATACACATACACCCACACCCACACCCACACACACACACACACACACACACACATATATATATACACACACACACATACATTTATGTTCCCCTCAATTATTCTCATACTGAGAAAAGTTTCAAAAGTTGCAATTATCATTTTTCCATGTAGGAATGTAAGTAGTTTAACTTTGATAAGTTCCTTATGATTTCTTTTCCCTGTTTACCTTCTCATGCTTCTTTTGCTTCTTGTATCTAAATGTCAGATTTTCTATTCAACTCTGCTTTTTTCATCAGTAATGCTTGAAAGTCCACTCTTTCATTTAATCACCTTATTTTCCCCTGAAACATCATACTCAGTTTTGCTGGATAGGTGATTCTTGGTTTTAATCCCAGCTTCTTTGATCTCTGGAATATCATATTCCAAGCCCTTTGATCCCTGAATGTAGAGGCTGCAAGATCTTGTATTATCCTGATTGTGTTTCCGCATTATTCAAATTGTTTCTTCTTGGCTCCTTGTAATATTTTCTCCTTGATCTGGGAACTCCACCCGGCTATAATATTCCTAGCAGTTTTCTTTTTGGGATCTTTTTCAAGAGGTGATTGGTGGTTTCTTTCAACCTCTGTTTTGTCTTCTGGTTCTAAAGAATCAGGAAAATTTTCCTTGAGAATTTCTTGAAGGATGATTTCTAGGTTTTTTTTTCATCATGGCTTTCAAGTAGTCCAATAATTTTTAAATGATCTCTCCTGGATCTACTTTCCATGTCAGTGGTTTTTCCAATGAGATATTTCACATTGCCTTCTATTTTTTTTCATTTGCTTGGATCTGTTTAATAGTATCTTGATTTCTCAGAAAGTCACTAGCTTCCATTTGTTCCAATTTAATTCTGAAGGAATTATTCTCTTCAGTGAGATTTTGAGATTCTTTTTCCATCAGGCAAATTCACCTTTTTAAGGCATTCTTCTCCTCATTGGCTTTTTGAGCATCTTTTTCCATTTGAGTTAGTCTATGTTTTATGGTGTTATTTTCTTCAGTCAGGTTGTTGACTCTCTTTTCATGATTTTCTTGCATCATTCTCATTTCTCTTCCCAGTTTTTCCTCCACTTTTCTTATTTGGTTTTCAATATCCTTTTTGCCCTCCTCTATGGCCTATAACCAGTTCATATTTTTCTTGGAAGTTTTTGGTGCAGGAGTTCTGACTGCATTGTCTTTCTCCTGTTCCATGCTTTGATCCTTTTTGTCCCCCCAAAAGGAATCTAGAGTTGGGTGGCTATGCTTGCTTTGCTTCCTTTGCTTGCTCATGTTGCCATTCAATTACTTGACTTTTGAGGTTTTTGCTATAGTAGAACTCTGCTTCCAGAGAGGAGAGCTTTATCCCAGATCACTGGGGTTTTGCCAGTTGTTGGAGCTATTAGTTGGCTGCCCTCTCTGAAGCCTCCACTGGCTCTGGCAAGTGGTCATGTACCCCAAGACCTCAATCCCAGATGGCAATCCAGATCCAAGCAGGTTAAATCAAGAGCAATTACCCCTCTGAATGGTTGCTTGGTCTTCCTACAGTCTGCAGGCCAGGAACTCTGAAGTTGCCACATGGCAGTGGCTGCCATGCCTTAGCCACTTCTCCCTCCAGGGCAGAGGCCAGACCATACTCCCAGACCCCCGTTCCCACAAAGTCCACATTTACCGTTCACTTTGTCTTTGGCATTTATGGGTTGATAATTCTCAAAACCGCCAAAGCTGCTTGTGATCCACTCTGCCGAAGTTCCTCCAGCTGGGGCTAGTCAGGGTGCCCTGGGGCTAAAACTGTTGAATCATGTGGGGCTGGCTCTGCTCCCAGTGTGCTGCAATGGACTCTCCCTGCCAGCCTGCAGGGCTGCCTTCAGCAGGAGACTTGTTCCTCTCTATCACTTTTTGGTTTCTGTAGCCCTATAGTTTGTTTAGAGTCATATTTTATAAGTATTTGAGGTTCTTATTGGGGGAGTGCAGGAAGTTTTCTTGCTTCTAAGCTATCATCTTGGTTCTACCTCCAGGGTTAGTGTATTTTAAAGGTGTTATTTCGTTCGGTATTTTGGGGGGGTCTCCTTTAGCATGTTGTTTACTTATTTTTCATTATTTTCTTGCAACACTTTCATTTCTCTTCCCAATTTTTCCTCTATTTCTCTTACTTGATTTTCAAAATCCTTTTTGAGCTCTTCTATGGCCTGTGACTTTGTTGTCTTCTTCTGGTTGTATGTTTTGACCTTCTTTGTCACCAAAGTAAGATTCTGAGGTTTTTTTTAAGCTGTTTTCTCATTTCCCCAGCCTCTTTGTTAGGGTAGGACTCTGCTATCAGTGGGAGTGGATGTGGGTGTGGGTGTACTGTCCTAAACTTCAGGGGTTTTATGCAGCTATTTTCAGAGATACTTCTAGGGTTCTGTAAATTTTCAGCTCTTCCAAGGTGGTATGATCAAAGGACAGGTGTTCATCCTTTCCTGGCCTGTGCTCTGATCTGTGCATGACCACAAGCACTCTTTCATCTTGGAACTGTGAGGAATATTCCCTCGTCACTGTACCACAAGCTCCACCGCACCAGCAGTCCTCCTCACACCATGACTGACACCTAGGACTACAACCCATATCCAAGAAGGGCGAAGCAAGAGAGTCCTGCCTCAGCACCGGCAAAGAAATTCCTGCAATTTCCTTCTGATCAGCTGTTGGATCACCTCATCATCTGTGGGCCTGGAGTTCTGGAACTAGCTACTGCTGCTGTGACTGCCACTGCCACCTCCACTGCCCCAGGACTGGGACTGGACCAGGCTCTTCTCTCACCCAGGTCTGACAGAGTTTTCCCACTGATCTTTTATGTTATCTTTGATGTTTGTGGGCCAAAAAGTCTGGAAACTGCCACAGCTGCCAGTGATTTAGTCCCCTGAGACCTGTTCTGGCCCCATTTGTGCTCTGCTCTCAGCCCAGTGCAACAGACCCTTCCTGTCCATCTTCCAGGCTGTCTTGGGTTGGAGATTTCTTTCACTCCATCATTTTGTGAGTTCTATATCTCTGGAATTTGTTTAGAGTAATTTTTAACAGGTATTTGGAGGGGTTTGAGGGAAAGCTCAAACAAATCCCTGCTTTTACTCTGCTGTCTTGGCTCCACCCCCTCCAAATGCCACATTTTAATAGATTACAGATGCTCATTGTTCTATTTTGTGTGTGTGTGTGTGTGTGTGTATGTGTGTGTGTGTGTGTATGCTCATATAGGCAAAAAAAAAGTCAGAAAAATAAGACTACTATGTAAATGATACTACTTAAAGTAGTCTTTTAAACCACATGGTGTTCGTGATGGAAAGAACACTGGCTTGAGAGCAAAAAGATATTGCTCTGCCAGTACCTGGTTGTGTGACTTAGGACAAGTTACTTGATCTTTCTGGGACTTAATGTTTTTATTTCTAAAATGAGGAAGTTGGTTTTGATAGTCTCTAAGGTTTTTCTGCTTCTAAAATTCAGTGTTTCTATGACTCAAGGGAGAAATGTTGGCAGTTTTAGATTTTAATTAACTTTATTTTTCATTTATTTATTTTTTTACTAATTGCTGTGCAATTCTGTGTATTAATCTTTAGGACTCCAATGATTAATGAAAGATGCCAAAGTTAGCACCAGGAAACATAAAGGGGAAATTATGCAAGTAAATACAATAATTTCCTTAATTCTGGCCAGAAAGCAGCAGCAGCAGCAATAGCCACACCAGCAACAGCAATAATAGCATACACACATATACACACACTCTGCCAGGGAGTGATCACTACATTCTTTTTATTTTCAACAACATATTATCACTTAAATATTTTTTTTCAGTCATTTTCAGTTGTGTTTGACTCTTCATGACTCCCTTTGGAGTTTTCTTGGTAAAGATACTGGAGTGATTTGCCCTTTCCTCCTCTAGCTCATTTTACAGATGAGGAAACTGAGTCAGGAAGAGGTTAAGTGACTTGCTCATGATCAAACATCTGGTAAGTCTCTGAGGCTATATTTGAATTCAGAAAAAATGAGTCTTCCTGACTCCAGATCTGCAACTCTATCCACTGTGCCACCTTACTTGTAACTTGAAAATTCAAATTATAAGAGCTATGACTACGTACATGACCTCAGCTAAAAATGTTTCAGTGCTCTGAGTCTCACTTTCCTAATCAGCAAAATGAGGGGTTTGAACTAGAACATTTATAAGGTGTTTTTCCAGCTCCACAATTTCACAGGTTCATAAAATCATAGGTCCTAAGCTAGCAGGGACCTAAGAACAAGTTAGCATGGCCAGTCTATTTGGTTGACCGATACATCATTGCTATTAGTGGGAGGTATGCAGGAAAATTATGGTTTTCATTTAAACATCAGCTATAAATATCTTAATGATCTTCATGTAGTGATGTTTGTCAATATTTCAGTTATGCCCATCACAAATAGATTCATTGAGAAATGTACTCCACACTGTAACATGTGTTTGTTGTTTTCATGTTTTCATTTTTAAAAAATACCTTTATAGGAGGTATCCTTAGCTACCAAATTTCAGAAAGATTAGCTAATGGTTCCTTTGATTTTAGTCAACTTTGTCAAGGTCCTGAATCTCCCCTTTCCCAGGAATATTCAATGGTATTGGACACAGATCAGTTTCAATGCATATGCTTATCCTCCTGGAAAAAAATAACAGAAGGATCTGTGATTTTGGCAGCATAAGGGACTCTCCATGAGTGATTTCCATCTGCCAATACAGAGAGTTGCCTAAGGCACATAGAAACTAAGTGACTTGCCTCTGGGCAAACAGTGTTAGGGGAGGGACCTGAGTCCAGCTCTTCCTGACACATTTCCTGTTTATCTATTTTGTTCAGAAGCTTAAGTGTCTCTATTATTTCTAGGATAAAATACAGACTCCTCCCTTCGACGTTTAAAGCTCTTCACAATCTGGTTGGAATATTTCTTTCTCAAGTGAGTTTTATTTAACTCTTCTTCTTCCTTCATTCTAAGTTACTGGACTACTTGTTCGCCATATATTTACATTTCATTTTGTCCCCTTTGTGCCTTTTCACAGACTACCCCTAATGCCTGGAATCGGCTTCTTTTTAAAAATTTTTTTTTTTAAACAAATGCTTTATTAACTTCTGTTTTACATCATTCATTTCCACCAGATTTTGAGTTACAATCATTTTCCCCCCGTTATTCCCCTACCCAACCTCCCAGAATAGCAGTCACACAAGATATCGCTTCCTCCAATCTGCTCTCTCCCATACCTTCTCCCATACCCCCATCAACTTTTCCATTAGAGGAAGGTGAGTCTTTGTATCCCAATGCCTGCACATCTTATCTCCCTATTACAAGAAAAAGAGTATTAATAATAGTATTTATATATATTTGAAACATTTAATGTTAAGACCTCAAATTTCAGATCCATTTCCTTCCTCCCTTGTCACCCATTCCCTCTTGGGAGATAAGTAATTCAGTATATGTTGTACATGTCTAGCTATGCAAAACATTATCATAATAGATATATTGTACAAGGCTGCTTATAATTCCCTCCCACTCATCCCACCTCCCACCTGGTCCATTCCCTACATGATCCTGTCCCTCTTCTATAGTGGGTACTTCCAACCTCCCCTCCCCCCAAGGATGCCCTCCCATCCATCATCCCTCCTCTCATCCCCCTTCCCCCTATTCTGCTGCAGGTTGAGATATCCCATTTAGTATGTATGTCATTCTCTCCCTGAACCAAATTCAATGAGAATGTGGATTTGCCTTTTTTCCCTTCCTATTCTCCCCCTCCCTTGCAACCACTTCCCCTTGCTTCTTCTACATGAGATAGTTTACCCTACCCTGTCTTTCCCCATCTCCTCTTGCCACTTTCCTCTCTCATCTCATAATTTCATCCCTTGAGTATTCTCCCTTCCCAACAAATTCAACCTATGCCCTCTGTCCATATACACACACATTCACATATGTATTCATATGACCACACACCTTTCTTCCATTATTTTCATAGAGAGAAAGATATCATCACTCACAGTTATTGTTTTTCCATATAGGAATGTAAATAGTTCAACTTTGATAAGTTCCTTTTGATTTCTTTTCCCTGATTACCTTCTCAGGCATCTCTTGCTTCTTGTGTCTGGATGTCAAATTTTCTATTCAATTCTGGTTTTTTCCTCAAGAATGCTTGAAAGTCCTCTATTCCACTGAATGACCATATTTTCCCTGAAACAAAATACTCAGTTTTGCTGGGTAGGTGACCCTTGGGTTCATTCTCAGTTCTTTTGCCCTCTGGAATATCATATTCCATGCCCTTCTATCCCTCAGTGTAGAAGCTGCCAGGTCCTGGGCTATTCTGATTGTGTTCCCACAGTATTGAAATTGTTTCTTCCTGGCCGCTTGTAGTATTTTCTCCTTGATCTGGGTATTCTGGAACCTGGCTATAATATTACTGGGAGTTTTCTTTTTGGGATCTTTTTCAGGTGGTGATCTGTGGATTCTTTCAACCTCTATTTTGCCCTCTGGATCTAAAACCTCAGGGCAATTTTCCTTGAGAATTTCTTGAAGGGTGATTTCTAGGTTCTTTCTTTGATCATGGCTTTCAGGTAGTCCAATAATTTTAAAATTGTCTCTCCTGGATCTATTCTCCAGGTCAGTGGTTTTTCCCATGAGATATTTCACATTGCCTTCTAATCTTTCATTTGTTTGGATCTGCTTAACAGCATCTTGATTTCTCATAAAGTCATTAGCTTCCATTTGCTCCAGTCTAACTCTGAAGGAATGAATCTCCTCAGTGAACTTTTGAGATTCTTTTTCCATCTGGCAAATTCGATTTTTTAAGGCATTCTTCTCCTCGTTGCCCTTTTGGGCCTCCTTTGCCATTTGAGTCAGTCTATTTTTTTCCTTTTTTAAAGCAATTGGGGTTAAGTAACTTGCTCAAGGTTACACGGCTAGTCATTATTTATGCGTGGGTGCTCATTTTCTGAGGCTGGATCTGATCTCGGGTCATCCCAACTCCAAGGCCGGCCCTCTTACTCACTGCGCCGCCTAGCCGCCCCTTTAGGGCAATTGGGGTTAAGTAACTTGCCCAAGGTTACACGGCTAGGTTTTTGTTTGTGTGGATTAAGTGTCGGAGGCCAGCTCCGAACTCAGGTCCTTCTGACTCCAGGGCCGGCGCTCTATTCACTGAGCCACCTAGCCGCCCTGAGTCAGTCTATTTTTTAAGGTGTTGTTTTCCTCAGTCAGGCTGTTGACCCTCATTTCATACTTTTCCTGCATCCTTCTCATTTCTCTTTCCAATTTTTCCTCCACCTCTCTTATTTGATTTTTAAAGTCCTTCTTAAGGACCTCTATGGCCTGCAACCCCCTCATGTTTTCCCCTGAGGCTTTTGGAGCAGGACTTCTGACCTCACAATCCTTTTCCCACTCTATGCCCCCAAAATAGGAGTCTAGGGTTGCATTTTTCTGTTTCCTTTGCCTTGGCATGTTGCCACTTAATTACTTGACTTTTGGGCTTGTTGCCACACCATGGCTTTAAGGCCAGCTAGAGGAATTTTCTTCCCGAACGTGTGGGGGGCCACTTCCGTTTCTGGCAAGCTGTAAACCCACCCACGACTTCCACCCTAGATCACAATCCAGATCCAGGGAGGTTAAAGCAAGAGCGATTACCCCCCAAGACTGATCTCTGGATCTCCCTACAATTAATTGCAGGCTGGGAGCTGGAGCTGCCTCTGAAAACTACAAAATGGCTTGTCTCCTCAGCGGCTTCTAGCCCCCAGGGGAGGGAGCCGGCACATTTCCCCAAATACAGGTCCCAAAGTCCATAGGACACTAACCTCTTACTTTGTCCTAGGCATGTCTATGTTGATAATTCTGGAGTTACCACAGCTGCTGGTGTTCTGGGGTTCCTCCAGCTGGCTGCTGGTCCTGCCGCCCTGGGGCTAAAACCTCAGCTCATGTGGACCTGGGCTCCACTCGGCTCTGCTTCTTGCGCTCTGAGCTTTGCGCACTGCTGGCTCCCAGACCACTGCGCTGGTCCTTCCTGCAGGGCTGCTGGGCTGTCCTCAGCGGGAGGTTAGCTTCTCTGTGTTGTTCTGTGGGTGCTGGGGCTCCAGAAGTTGTTCAGAGTCCCCTTTTACATAGTTTGGGGGGGAATCGGGGGGCAGAGTGGCTTGGATGAGCTGTTTCTACTCCCGGAATCTGCTTCTTTATCTGTAATAATTTTGGTTTTTGTTGTTGTTCAGTTGTTTCAATCCTGTCTGACTCTTTGTGGTCCTATTTGGGGTTTTCTTGGCAAAGAAATTGGAATAGTTTGACATTTCCTTCTCCAGCTAATTTTATAGATGAGGAAACTGAGGTAAATATGGTCAAGTGACTTGTCCAGTGTCATACAGCTAGTGTCTGAGGTCTGATTTGAACTCAGGAAGATGAGTCTTCCTGACTCCAGTCCTGGCACTCTGTTCATTGCACCACTGAGCTGCCCAATTAAAAAAAAAAATCATGCTCTGTACCTGCTCTTCGTCCTTTTCTTCTTGAACAGGCACAGAGGTGCTGACAGCTGATGATTGACTTTTTTTTTTAAAGCAATTGGGGTTAAGTAACTTGCTCAAGGTTACACGGCCAGTCATTATTTATGTGTGGGTGCTCATTTTCTGAGGCCGGATTCCATCCCGGGTCATCCCAACTCCGAGGCCGACGCTCTTACTCATTGTGCCACCTAGCCGCCCCATGATGATTGACTTTTAATTTACTACATTATTTCACATAGTCATTTTTCATAATAGGTATACATCCCCATGTCCCCTTGCCATCCATAGAGATCACAAATGCTCTGCATATTAATAGATTATCTTCTTGGTTGTTGGTGACCAAAAGAATAGTCATCATTTGGAGGCCAATGTTTTGGTGATGAACCAACCTCTCCATACTTAGGCTGTTCCTAAGGGAATAGACCCACAGACCACTGCCAGCCAGGGACTGCATGGCCCCCTTTGTAATATGTTTTTTATTTTTTTTTAAGCAATTGGGGTTAAGTAACTTGCTCAAGGTTACACGGCTAGTCATTATTTCTGTGTGGGTGCTCATTTTCTGAGGCCGGATTTGATCTCGGGTCATCCCAACTCCGAGGCCAGCACTCTTACTCACTGCGCCACCTAGCCGCCCCTTTTAGGGCAATTGGGGTTAAGTAACTTGCCCAAGGTCACACGGCTAGGTTTTTTTGTTTGTGTGGTTTAAGTGTCTGAGGCCGGTTCTGAACTCAGGTCCTTCTGACTCCAGGGCCGGCGCTCTACTCACTGTGCCACCTAGCCACTCCTGTAATATGGTTTTTAACAACATCAGAAAGTTGCCTTGCCTCAAAAACTATCTCCCTTTTGATTTGCCATAGTGCCTAGAGTTTCACCATTCAGTAGGTATTTACTCGAATTAAGGTAAGGTTAAATCTTAACCTGATTTCTGGGAGCCCTTGAACATGAATGGGAATAATAATCTATTTTTATTTTTATTACACTCTAAACTTTATAATTTTTGTGAATATTATGTATGCATATATGTATATGTATGTAATATATGCATACGCATGTGCACACACATGCATGCACACATAGAAATGTGCATATGCATATATGTGTATATGTGTAGCTGCATAAGCTTCACAAGTAGACCAAAAGGGCCCACCACACAAAAAAGATTAAGAACCTTTGGGTTAAGGAATTATATTCTACTAAGTAGATAGTGGGAGAGTGGCATTTTATTCTTGAAGCTGACATTAGGTAGTTAGCTGTATGTTTAAGAATGTAAATTTCTAGGGCTGCATTTTACTCTTGAAGTTTACACTAGTTGGTTAGGTATATAATTTAAAAATGTAGATTAGTGGAAAAAACTACGAATGTAGAATCAAGAGAAACAGTTCAAATCCAGGCTCCAGTACATTCTAGTTTTAGGGTCATGGGCCAATCACTTAAATTCTTGTAACAACAGCATCTTTATATTCAACAGTGAAGATGTGAGTATGTAGTGGGATCCATTTGAAACTTAATTCATTCAACAACATATAGTATATCTAGAAGGAGGACTGAGTGGAATGATTCTAAAAAGTATGCAAAGAATTTAAGAGTGGCAAATAATTTGACATCTGAGTTTTGGGGAGGGTCAAATGCGACAATGTACACAAAGCATCATACAAATGTGTTTATTGTCTATAAAATTATGTGTTTGGATTAAACACTCTCTGAGATCCTTTTCAAGTCTGATTTTATCATTCTAAGTCATTCAAAGTGAAGTTTACACCAGGGAGTAGAATCATGTGTTCTTATCCCAGCATGCAATGGTGAAAATGGAGCTAATTACTGTAAAGAGGACAGTTTACTTTCTGGAGACTTATTGGTGCTTCAGGACATATGCATGTCTGGAGTCTGTTTTTATTAGAGGGGAAGGGAAAATGAAAAGGGTTGAGTGTGTTTGTCTACAGTCACAGAAAGACTCAATAGGGGATGTTAACCACTTTGGGGCACCTGCTTCTTGAAGTGGGAATGAGATGATTAAAATATATATTTGGTGAGCACTGGGGGTATAGGCATCTTCTTTTGGGAGGGGAGAGTCACACAAGACTGACAGTTACTGAGCAGCTTTTTTTGTGTGTGTGATAACTGGTTGGATTCTAGGGACTATTTATTTACTGATGGCATGAAGATATGGTAACTAACTTGAGTCTTGTGGCCCAGATAATCTATCTCTAAAGATTTAGAATGCTATATAAGGAGTCTAAAGAACAATGGCAGAAAAGGTTCATAGGGAGCTTCAGGAGTTCTCAGGCCAGACACAGTAAGGGGGTCAGAAAACTGGTCAGAAAGAGATGACAGGGGACCCTTTGCTCGCACTGGGTATAGCTGGTATGGATTGAGAAATGGGGATAATATGGGAGAAGGGGAAAAAGAAAGTTAAAACGTGGAAAACTTTCTCAAATAAAAGAGACACCAATGGGGGTGGCGATGGGCAATACTTGAACATCACTTGTATCAGAATTGGTTAAAAGAAGGAAGAATATACACATACACATTTATAAAACACACACACACACACACACACACATATATATATATATATGAGTGTATTTTGTGTGTATGTATGCACATGCACACATACATACCTACATACACACGTACATATACATACACACAGATATATACATACCTATATATGTATATTATTAATTAGGTATAGAAATCTATCTTACACAATAGGGAAAGGGATAAGAGATATGGGGGTGGTGATAAAAGGAAAGGAAGTTTAGTGGAGGTAGTAGTCAGAAGTAAAACAAACTTTTGATGAGGGACAGTATAAAAAGATAGAGAGAAAAAGAAATAGAAGTAAATATACAGTTAGTAATCCTAACTGAATGTGAATGGCATGAGCTCACTCATAAAAAAGAAGCATATAGCTGATTGGATTAGAATCTAATATGTTGTTTATGAGAGTCACATGTGAAACAGAAAGACAAACACACAGAGTTCAAATAAGGAGGTGGAGCAGAATCGATTGTGCTTCAGCTGGAAGTAAACAAAGCAATTACCATCTTAGACAAAGTAAAAGCAAAAATAGACCTAATTAAGGTAGATAAACAGGAAATTTTGATAAATTTTGATAGGCAAGGAAGTAATATAAAAATGTTTGTAGTAAGTTTCTTTGATAAGTGCCTATTTTCTCAAATATGAGGAACAGAATCAAATTTATAAAAACAATAGTCCTTCCCAAATTGACAAATTGTCAAGGAATATGAATAGGCAGTTTTTAGAAGAAATCAAGGCTGTCTATAGTCATATGAAAGAAATGCTCTAAATCACTATTGATTGGAGAAATATAAATTAAAACAACTCTGAGGTACCACCTTACCAATCATTGTGGAGAACAATTTGGAACTATGCTCAAAGGTCTATAAAACTGATTGCATACCTTTTGATCCAGCAATACCACAACTAGGTCTCTACCCCGAAGAGACCTAAGAAAAGGAAAAAGGACTCATATACAGAAATACTTATACCAGCTCTCTCTCTGTGGTGAGAAAATTTTGGAAAGTGAGTAGATGCCCACCAATTGGAGAATAAGTGAACAAGTTGTGGCATATGGTTGTGATGGAGTACTATTGTGCTATAAAAATGACAAGTGGATGGTTTCAGAAAAACCTGGGAAGACTTATATGAACTCATACAAAATGATGTGAGCATAACTAGGGCAACATTGTACCTAGGAAGTTCCATACATGAACTCACAAATCATTCATGTATTTTTTGAGAGAGCAGGAAAAACATAGAATTTAAGATGCTTGTTAGAAGGTGATATGGTTCACTTGTTACATGTACACTTTGGGTGATATCCTAAAAGGCCACTAAGTGGCATGGTAGACAGAGGACTGGAGATGGAGCCAGAAAGAGAAGAGTTCATATCCAGCCTCAGACACTTACTGTGGGATAATGATTTGGGAAAGTCACTTTGCTTTTCTCAAATATCAATTTCCCCAACTATAAAATGGAGGATAATAATAGCACTACCTCCCAGGTTATTGTGAGGATCAAATGAGATAATATTTGTAAAGTACATTATAATCCTTAAAATGCTATTTAAATATTAGCTGTTTCTACTACTACTACTAAGAAAGGTAGTCCTTGCTTTCTATTGGAAAATTTCTTCCTCATTCAGTGTGGCTCTGTTTTAAAGCAGAAAATGTTTAAACAGGCTATATATTCTTCGGGGGTTTCTTTTAAATAAGGTAATACAATTCAGATGTCAGAATATAATACAAGAAGGCTATAATAATTAGTCTTTAACTGGTAAACTTAAGTATGATATGCAAATTTCAAGTTTCCCTTCAGAAAGTGGTATGTATGGAAGAGTAAGACAAGTTAATCAAGTAGAAACAAGGAAAAATTAATCCTTCCTGTGATACATGAAGACAAGCATATTAATATACTATCGATGGAACTGTGAATCAATCCAACTATTCTGGAAATCAGTTTGGAATTATATTAGTAAGGCCTTTAAACTATTTATGCCCTTTGATGCAGAGACCTTATTACTGGTCGTGCATATGAGCTATGTCAATGACATAAAGAAAAGTCCTATTCATGACAAAGGAATGAGTCTTTGGGGTAGCAAAATATTGGAAACAAAATGGGCTCCCATAAAATGGTAGACAATAAAATAAAATGTAGCCTATGGCTAAAATAGAATACTAATGTACCATAAGAAATGACATATATAAAGAATTCAAAGAAATAACAGAGGACTTTATGGAGTGACCCAGAGTAAAGAAAGCAAAGCTAAGATAATATACACTACCATAATAATGTAAATAAAAACAGCACTAACTAAAAATGCAGTCAAATCAAGAGGATATCATAATGAACAATTTTGGCTCTAGACAAGTGATATGGAAACATATTTTCTTCCTTTCAGTAGAGAGGTGGGAACACCAGACGTGGAATGTGGAATGCAGAGCACACCGTCAGATGGTTACTGGATTGGTTGTTTTACTTATTTTTTTCTTGCAAGGAAGGGTTGAATTGAGGGAAAAGGGAAAAGGGGGAAATGGATGGCTCAAGAACAACATTTCCCAATAAAACTTATAAAAAAAGAAAATGAAAACAATTCCCTTCTGATTTGGACAAGACAAACATAGGTATTAATGCAGAATTGTGACTTCCTACCACACTCTAATAAGCAACAGATATAAAAGTTAAAAGCATGGTTTTTAAAAGAACAAATGTCTTTTCTGTGAGAACCATCCCGCTCTAGAAAAGAAAGTTTCCAGCTTCCCTTTAGAGGGGATTCAAGAAAAGACTTTGGTTCTTACTTTTCACTACTTTCAAGATCACTAATTCTCAGTTTTTTTTAAATCTTAGGACCCCTTTATAAGGTTCAAAATTATTGGAAATTCCAAAGAGCCTTTGTTTATATAGGTTATATTGATATTTACCATATTAGAAATTAAAATGAATTGATTTAAAATATTTATTCATTAATCCATGTAAATAATAATAAACCAATTGTAAATTGACTTTCTAAAAATGAAAAATAATTATATTTTCCAAAAAAAAAACATAGTGAGAAGAGTGGCATTGTTTTGCATATTTTTGCAAACATCTTTAATGTCTACCTTGACAGAAAAGTTTTGAATTTTCATATCTGCTTCTATAGTCCATCTATTGTGATATCTTGCTTCGGTTTATGTATATGAAGGCAATTTGGCCTCACAGATGATGTAGTTGGAAAAGGGAGGTATCTTTTATTTTTTTAAAATTTTTTAAAGCAATTGGGGTTAAGTAACTTGCTCAAGGTTACACGGCTAGTCATTATTTATGTGTGGGGGCTCGTTTTCTGAGGCCGGTTTCGATCCCAAGTCATCCCAACTCCGAGGCTGGCGCCCCATAAGATTTTTTTTTTTTTTGCTTTTTAGAGGGCAATTCACTAGGTTTTTTTTTTTTGTTTGTTTGTTTGTTTGTTTGTATGGGTTAAGTGTCTGAAGCCGGATCTGAACTCAGGTCCTTCTGACTCCAGGGCCGTCACTCTACTCACTGCGCCACCTAGCCGCCCAGGGAGGTATCTTTTAATGGGCAAATAATGTCTCAGTATTATTCTGAAAATAGTTTTGACCTTCAGGACTCCTTGAAACTTCAAGGGTCCTCAGACTCTACTTTTATAACTACTGTTATAAAGGATAGGGATAGTGGCAGGAACTATGTATGATTTCCTCACTATAGTTAACTCTCTCTACCAATGCAAGTTACCACCTTCTCCTCAATTTATAGCCTTAGAGAACTGCCTTGTATAATAAGTATGTGGCTTGCCCCAGTCACACAGGCAGCATGAGGCAAGGCTTGAACCTCAATTTTCCTGGCTTAGGAGGCCCTCCTCTTCTGACTGTACCATGCTATCTTCCTCCCTTTTTCTCTAGCTACTTCTAAACCTTCTTTCTGCTAATGATTCCTGTTAATCGTTTATCTTTGGTTGTAGTACGTATTTTTCCCCCTTTTAACATAACTGCTTCATTCTCCAGACCACAAGTGTGTGATTTCTAAAGTTTATTTACAAGGGAAAAGAGACTACAAATTTAGATATAATACAACAAGATGAGTTAATTAGAAGTGCATATGAAAGAAAGCTCCTTAGTCACAAACCAGAGGATACTTACCTCCTAAGCTATTTTATCTAGCTACATTTTCCCAGACTGAGCCTGGCCTGTTTTCATTTGCTCTTTACAGTTAGTCCCCTCCTGGCTTGTAGGGCTTTTTGTTGAGAAAGTCGCTAAGCCAATTTTGGAATTCACTTAGGTGTACTGGATGGATCTCATCCCTTGTTTTACTTTCCCCAGCTTACTCTTAGCCAGTTAGTAAGTCCCCTGATGCTCTGCAAGGTCATGATTGTCTCCCAGCATTACTATGAAATCATTTATTTCTGACTTCTCCTTCCCTTGACCACTGTGGAAAATAGGCATAGCCATTTTTCTAATTACCTCAAAAATTATGTCTGAGTTGGACTACACATTTTACTCTTTTACTCTGTGCCTCACGGGGTGCTTCCCTCAATTTTCCTACTCCAGATGTCTCAGGAAGCAGTTCTGGGGATTTGAACAGCTCTGCCCATCTGATCCCAGATGGGACCTGAGGGACAATGGTGTGGGTTTGCAAAACCTATAGACCTATGAGAGTCACATGGAAGGTACTCTAAAGGAGAGATGTCATATATTTAAATTCATCGCCACTCAGTCTGCCTATTGAAGATGGATATGTTCCCAGTTACTAGGAAGCGTCCATGAGGCTACAGATTGGCAGAAACCATTGCACAGGGGAGAAATCCAGAGTGGAGTCTTCTGTTTGGCTCTGTAGTAGACCAAATATCTTTGGCCAAGGCAAGGGAACATTCAAATGTTCTCCAAGGCCATAGTACAGATCTCTGGATTGCTATTCTCTTGGGATGCCACTGGCTAAGCTGTAGAAGAGAGATGGGTGCCGCCTTTTGTGTAGCTGTGGAGACCTGGAGGAGGAGTGGTGATAGACACTGCAAGACAAGAGTTTAAGGAAAAGCTCCACAGTGAACACCAGCCAGAGGATAGGTGAAAGGGAATGCTGATGAGGGAAGACTACAGACAACTCCTATGGGTTTTCAGGAAGCCACTTGAAGAGTCACACTTAAGAAGTATCTTTTGGAAGATCTACCCAGGACATGACTATAAGTCAACAAGTATTTATTAAGCAATAAGTATTTGCTTTGTCCTATTCTAAGCTCTAAGGGTACAATTAGAAGGAAAAAGAAAAATGCTCTGTGATCACAAGTTGCTTAATGGAAAAAGAAAATGCTTAAAAGGGAGCTGAAAAGTGGGTGGAGGGTTGGCAAAGTCCTGAGAATGAAGCAGGGCTATTCCGGATCCTTCCTCAAACTGGAGATTTCAGGAGAAACTCACCTATGGGAAATGGGTAATTGAAGCCATATAAGTAGGAGAAGGATCCTCATAGATGAATGTTATTATGTGCCATGAGCTCAGTTGTAAGCGGTATTTATTTTCCATTTATTTTCCTTCTCCATTTCCCATCTTTCCATTTTATTTTCTCATTCTTTGAGCCTTATGAACTCTGTGCTTACAAGGGGGAATTTAATGTGAATATACCAGGTGGTGTCAGATAATGAAGTTTCCAGACTTTCGAGTTGGTGGCAGTGAGCCAGAATAGTGAGAAATCCCCCAAAGTGTTTCTGTGTTCTTTGTTCATTTCAGAAACTCTGACTTAAGAATTACATCAGAATAATTCAAGCTGATCCATAGGTAATTCTCAAAAGTCAGACAAAGACAATCCCTTTCTTTATAAGGTTGTAAGCAAGCAATTAGAGTGCATCTAACATGGGACACAAAACTTATAATAGAAGAATACTTACAAGGTGTCCTACAGCCCTAGCCAAATGATTTTGGAGTCATAGTTAGAGGCCATAAGGGCTTCTTCATAGAGATACCAATATTTATGTTCATTTGAAAGGAGTGTTCTACCAAAGGCTTAGAAGAAAATCTGTCCTGGATTAAATGGTAATTGGTAACAGTTAAAAAAGAACAAATGAGGTATTGTACCTAGGTACTTGTTTCTTCTTAACTCTTTTTAAAAAAAAATAATTTATTTACTTTTTGTTTGCAACATTCAGTTCCACACGTTTTTGAGTTCCAAATTTTTGCCCTCCTTTCTCTCCTCCCCGTTCTTCCCCTATGGTGGCCTGCAATTCAATATAGGTTCTACAAATCCTTCACATTAAACATTAGTCAAGTTGTAAAGAAGTATTATAAACAATGGAATTAATAATGAGAAAGAGGGAACAAGAGAGAGAGAAAAAGAGAGAGAGAGAGAGAGAGAGAGAGAGAGAGAGAGAGAGAGAGAGAGCAAGTAGTTTGCTTTAATCTGCATTTGTATGGATGTAGATAGCTCTTTACATCATGAGTCTTTTGGACTTGTCTTATAGCCTTGCATTGCTGAGAGGAGCTGTAATAGTAGTGAAATTTGAAGATCTCTTTGTATTGCTAAACTGAGAGGTACTTAGCACCTAGTTTCAAATTAAGCTTCTGTTAAAGAAACAGAAGGTATGAACCCCTGTTGTTGATGTAACAGGAAGGGGTTGAACAGGGAGGAGCTGTACCATATTTAAGGAAGAGCACAAGCTGGAAAGTCAGAACTTCTTGGGATGAGCACCTGAAACCTGGGCTGCTGCTGCTGGACTGGAATTTTCTTGGAGAAAGTGATTGTGATTTTGAGAAAGTGATTTTGATTTTGAGAATGAAGCTTCTGAAGACTTCTGAGGGCCAGCTGGAGCTGCAGAAGACTGAGGAAGCATGGCTGTGATGCCAGTATTTTGTATAAATATTGTTGTGACTTTGTTAATGTGCATGAATGTTATTGTGGCTTTGTTAAGTCTTGTCTTCCCAGGTATAGAGACTGTGAAGGATTTGAGATGGACTGGACACTGTGAGCTTCCTTATGGAGCAGTAACTGCACAGAGAGCTGGACAAGGAACCGGGAGCTATCTGCCTTTGAACTCAGGTGGCAGTTGGTTAGATTCAGGTGGAAGCTGGGACCATGGAAGAGGAGCCATAGAAGCTGAAAGACTGCTCTGAGTCAAGATGAAAAGACCTCTTCATAGGTACTGAGCAGTGACTGAAATTGTAATTTAATAGTGACATAGGGGTGGATGGCTCATGTATTTTCCACTACCCCTTAAGAGGGTACTGAGTAGTGACTGATGACTGAATAGTGACTGATTTGTACCTTAGTGTCCCATGGGTGGAGGACTTTGGCCTTTTGTATTTTTGATTGAATAATTGAGTTACTAAGTGATTGATTGACTAACTGATTGTATTTTGTTCAAAACTATGTGGCCACTTTGGTGAAAACTATGTGGCCATTTTAGTGGTAAGTTGTGACATGGTAAATGCTTTATTTTGATTTTCTGTGATAAGTTGTAACAGTGTGAATATTATTCCTTGATTTTCTGTGAATGTTTTGCTCTGATTTGTTATTGAATAAATAGAAAGGTCAGTATACTGTGTAATCAGAACATTGAAAAGCTATTCACATAAGCATTCTTCTGGAAAGCTGCTTGTGCTTGGCTTTACAGGAGCCCAGTCTTTCAAAGTTAGTCATCACAGACACGATGTATCTATAATTGTGTAGGATGTTCTCTGGTTCTGCTCCTCTCACTCAGAATCAATTTATATATGTCTCTCCAGATTGTTATGAAGTCTGTTTGCTCCTCATTTCTTTTTTAAAATATATTCTTATTTCTTATTTTTTTTAGTTTACATCATTCATTTCTACAAGATTTTGAGTTACAAATTTTCTCCCCATTTTCCCCTATCCACCACCCCAAAACAGCAATCCCACTGAATGTTCCCTCCCCCAATCTTCTCTTTTCTATATATTCCCCCATTCCCCCTCTGACTTTTCAGTCAGGGACAGTGGATCTCTATGCTCCAATGCCTGTTTATCTTATTTCCCAGTTACATGTAAAATAATAATAATAATAATAATAATAATAATAATAACGATGATGATGATAATGATGATATATTTTTAAGACATTTGATTTTAAAACTTTGAATTTCAGGTTCTTTCCCTACCTCCCTTGTCACCCACCTTTAGTGGGAACATAAGCAATTCAGTAGAAGTTGTATATGTGTAGCTAATCAAAACATTTCCATAGTGGATATATTGTAAAAGACTGACTGTATTTCCCTCCATCCTATCCCACCACCACTTGTTTTTTTCTCTATTTTGATACTATCCCTTTTCAAAAGTGGGTGCTTCCAATTTCCCTCCCCACCAGCCTGCCCTCCCTTCCATCATCCCCCTCTCATCCCCTTCCCCCTACTCTCCTATGGGGTAAGATACTCTTTTTAGTGTGTATGTCATTCCCTCCCTAAGCCAAATTCATTGAGAATAGGGTTGACTCATTCCCTTTTGCCTTCCTGTTCTTCCCCTCCATTGTAACAGTTTTCCCTTGCCTGTTCTATATGAGATAATTTACCCCATTCTATCTCTCCCCATCTCCTCTCATTATATTCCTCTCTCACCTCTTAATTTCTCCTTTTAAGTATCATCCTTTCCTATTCAACTGGTCCTGTGCCCTGTGTCTATGTATACCTATATACATATATACACATATTCACATACGTATGCATATGCCCATATACCCTCCCATACACACCACATATGTATTCATATACCCATATATATATATGTATATATATATGTATATATATATATACATTTCTATTCTCTTCAACTATTCTCAAAGTGAGAAAAGTTTCATAAGTTACAATGATCATTTATCCATGTAGGAATGTAAGTAGTTCAACTTTCATAAGTTCCTTATGATTTCTTTTCCCTCTTTACCTTCTCATGCTTTTCTTGATTCTTATGTCTGAATGTCAAATTTTCTACTCAACTCTGGTTTTTTCATCAAGAATTCTTGAAAGTCCTCTATTCCATTGAATGGCAATATTTTCCCCTGAAATATAATACTCAGTTTTGCTGGGTAGGTGATCCTTGGTAATCCCAGCTCCTTTGACCTCCAGAATATCATATTCCAAGCCCTTAAATCCCTCAGTGTAGAAGCTATCAGATCTTATGTTATCCTGGTTGTGTTTCCACAGTATTCAAATTGTTTCTTTCTGGCTTGTAATAGTTTCTCATTAATCTGGGAAGTCTGGAACCTGGTATAAAATTCCTAGGAGTTATCTTTTTGGGATCTTTTTCAAGAAGTGATTGGTGGATTCTTTCAACCTCTATTTTGCCCTCAGGTTCTAAAACATCAGGGCAATTTTCCTTGAGAATTTCTTGAAGGATGATTTCTAGGTTTTTTTTTTTTTTGATCATGGCTTTCAGGTAGTGCAATAATTTTAAAATTATCTCTCCTGGATCTATTCTCCAGGTCAGTGGTCTTTCACATGAGATATTTCACATTGCCTTCTATTCTTTCAGTTGCTTGGATCTGTTTAACAGCATCTTGATTTCTCATAACGTCACTAGCTTCCATTTGCTCCAATCTAATTCTGAAGGAATGATTCTCTTCAGTGAGCTTTTGAGATTCTTTTTCCATCTGGGAAATTTGGATTTTTAATGCATTCTTCTCCTCATTGGCTTTTTGATCCTCTTTTGCCATTTGAGTTAGTCTTTTTCTTAAGGTGTTATTTTCTTCAGTCAGGTTGTTGACTCTCATTTTATAATTTTCTTGCATCATTCTAATTTCTCTTTCCAGTTTTTCCTCCACTTCTCTTATTTGGTTTTCAAAATCCTTCTTAAGCTCCTCTATAGCCTGTAAGCAGCTTATCCTTTTCTTGGAAGCTTCTGGTGCAGGAGTTCTGACTTCACTGTCTTCCTCCTGTTTCATTCTTTGATCCTTTTTGTCCCCAAAAAAGAAATCCAAGTTGCACTGCTGTGCTTGCCTTGTTTCCCTTGCTTGATCATTTTGCCCCTCAATTACTTGACTTTTGAGCTTTTTTGCCACTGTAGAACTCTGATACCAGAGCGGGGAGCTTTGTCCTAGTTGCTGGATTTTTCTCAGCTCTTGGAGCTATTAGTTGAGTGCCATCTCAGAAGCCTCCACATGCTCTGGCACACTGGTTACGAACCCCAGGACCTCCACCCCAGACAGTGATCCAGATCCAAACAGGTTAAAGCAAGAGCAATTACCCCCTCAGACTAGTTTCTTGGTCCCCCTACAATCTGCAAGCCAGGAGCTCTGAAGCAGCCACGTGCCAGTGGCTGCACGTCTGCCATGCCTCAGTCACTTCTCACCCCAGGGAAGGGCCGGACTGAGCTCCCAAAATTCCCAGGTTTCAAAGTCCACACTGCACTGACCTCTCACTTTGTCTTTAGCATCAATGGGTTGATAATTCTGGAAATTGCCACAGCTGCTGGTGATCTGAAGTCCCTCCAGATGGTGTCTGGTTGTGGCTGCCCTGAGGCTAAAATCTAGTGCTGGTGTGGGACTGGGCTCAGCTACTAACATGCTGCACTGGCAGCTTCCTCCTTGCCTGCAGGGCAGTCTTCAGTGGGAGGTTAGCTTCTCTGTGTCATTTTGTGGGTTCTGTAGCTCCAAAGTTTGTTTAGAGTCATTTTTTTACATGAATTGGAGGAGGTGGGGGTGGAAGCACCATGAAAGTCTTGTTTCTTCTCTGCGATCTTGATCCCACCCCCCCACCCCCCCACAACTTTATTTTTACCACTCTATATTCACCCTGAGGTGCTTTGTTGTCTTGTTATATGGGGGAAATTTGGAGAGCTTGGAATTTTCTGACCTATTCTACCATCTGCCCACAATCCTCTATTCCTCATTTCTTATAGCACAATAGTATTTCATTACATTCATATACCACAACTTGTTTAGCCATTCCTTAATTGATGGATATACCTTTGATTTCCAAGTCTTTGCCACCACAAAAAGAGCTGCAATAAATATTTTTGTACATATGGGTACTTTTCCCACTTGTATGATCTCTTTGGGATATAGCCCTAGAAGTGATTTTGCTGGGTCAATGGGTATGCATATTTTTATAGCCGTTTAGGCATAGTTCCAAATTGCTCTCCAGAATGGTTGGATCAGTTCACAGCTCTGCCAACAATGCATTAGTGTTCCAATTTTCCCACATCTTCTCTGGAATTTATTATTTTCCTGTTTTGTCATGTTAGTCAATCTGACAGGTGAGATGTGGTACCTCAGTTGTTTTGATTTGCATTTTTCTAATCAATAGTGATTTAGAGCATTTTTTCATATGCTTATTGATATCTTTAATTTCTTCCCCTGAAAACTGCCTATTCATATCCTTTAACATTTATCAATTGGAGAATGACTTGTATTCTTATATATGTGACTCAGTTCTCTGTATATTTTAGAAATGAGGCCTTTATCAGAGACACAAGTTGTAAAAATTCTCTCCCAGTTTTCTACTTCCCTCCTAATCTTGGTTACATTGATTTTGATTGTACAAAACCTATTCGATTTAATGTAATAAAATTTTTCCATTTTGCATTTTGTAATGCTCTTTATCTCTTGTTTGATTATAAAGTCTTCCCTTCTAGATAAATTTGACACATAAACTATTCCTTGCTCTCCTAGATTGCTTACAATGTAGGTCTTTATATCTAGAACATGAGCCCATTTAGACTTTATTTGGTATACAGTATAAGATATTGGTCTATGCCCAGTTTCTGCCATACTAGTTTCCAGTTTTCTCAGCA
This sequence comes from Gymnobelideus leadbeateri, assembly GCA_011680675.1. NCBI lineage: Eukaryota > Metazoa > Chordata > Mammalia > Diprotodontia > Petauridae > Gymnobelideus > Gymnobelideus leadbeateri. The sequence continues at coordinate 118,898 of WOXC01005544.1, forward strand.
GTTTTTGTCAAGTAGTGAGTTCTTATCCCAGAAGCTGGAGTCTTTGGATATATCAAACAGTAGATTATTATAGACATTGACTGCTGTATCTTGTGTACCTACTCTGTCCCACTGATCCATTACTCTCTTCCTCAGCTAGCAACAAGTAGTTTTGATGACTACTGCTTTATAATACAGTTTAAAATCTGGTATGCTGAGATCATTTTCCCTAGCATTTCTTTTCATTAATTCCCTTGCCATTCTGGACCTTTTGTACTTCCAGTTGAGTTTTGTTACTATTTTTTCTAGCCCGCTAAAATAATTTTTTTTGGCAGATTGATTGGTATGGTATTAAATAGGCAAATTAATTTAGGTAAAATTGTCATTTTTATTATATTAGTTCAACCTAACCATGAGCAATGGAGGTTTTTCCATTATTTAGATCTGACTTTATTTGTGTGAAAAATGTTTTGTAATTGTGTTCATATAGTTCCTGTGTTTGTTTTCGCAGGTAGACTGCCAAATATTTTATAATGTCTACAGTAATTTTAAATGGAATTTCTCTTTCTATTTCTTGCTATTGGACTTCATTAGAAATATATAGGAATGCCGAAGATTTATGTGGGTCTATTTTATATCCTGCAACTTTGCCAATTTTATTTATTATATCATGTTGTTTTTTACTTGATTCTCTAGGATTCTCTAAGTATATCATCATATCACCTGCAAAGAGTGATAGATTAGACTCTTCATTGCCTAATTTGATTCCTTCAATTTCTTTTTATTTTAAAATTTCTACTACTAACATGTCTTTTTTTATTTTTTTAAACAAATGCTTTATTAACTTCTGTTTTACATCATTCATTTCTGCCAGATTTTGAGTTATAATCATTTTCCCCCCATTATTCCCCTACCCAACCTCCCAGAATAATAGTCTCACAAGGTATCGCTTCCTCCAATCTGCTCTCTCCCATACCTTCTCCCATACCCCCTTCGACTTTTCCATTAGAGGAAGGTGAATCTTTGTGTCCCAATGCCTACACTTCTTTTCTCCCAATTACAAGCAAAAGAGTATTAATAATAGTATTTATATATATTTGAAACATTTAATGTTAAGACCTCGAATTTCAGATCCATTTCCTTCCTCCCTTGTCACCCATTCCCTCTGGGTAGATAAATAATTCAGTATATGTTGTACATGTCTAGCTATGCAAAACATTATCATAGTAGATATATTGTACAAGGCTGCTTATAATTCCCTCCCACTCATCCCACCTCCCACCTGGTCCATTCCCTACATGATCTGGTCCCTCTTCTATAGTGGGTACTTCCAACCTCCCCTCTTCCCAAGGATGCCCTCCCATCCATCATCCCTCCTCTCATCCCCCTTCCCCCTATTCTGCTGCAGGTTGAGATATCCCATTTAGTATGTATGTCATTCTCTCCCTGAACCAAATTCAATGAGAATGTGGTTTTGCCTTTTGCCTTCCTATTCTCCCCCTCCCTTGCAACCACTTCCCCTTGCTTCTTCTACATGAGATAGTTTACCCTACCCTGTCTCTCCCCATCTCCTCTTGCCACTTTCCTCTCTCACCTCATAATCTCATCCCTTGAGTATTCTCCCTTCCCAACAAATTCAACCTATGCCCTCTCTCCATATATAACTGTAACCATATACACATACATTCACATATGTATTCATGTGACCACACACCCTTCTTCCATTATTTTCATAGTGAGAAAGATATCATCAGTCACAGTTATTGCTTTTCCATATAGGAATGTAAATAGTTCAACTTTGATAAGTTCCTTTTGATTTCTTTTCCCTGATTACCTTCTCAGGCATCTCTTTCTTCTTGTGTCTGGATGTCACATATTCTATTCAATTCTGGTTTTTTCCTCAAGAATGCTTGAAAGTCCTCTATTCCACTGAATGACCATATTTTCCCCTGAAACAAAATAGTCAGTTTTGCTGGGTAGGTGACCCTTGGGTTCATTCCCAGCTCTTTTGCCCTCTGGAATATCATATTCCATGCCCTTCAATCCCTCAGTGTAGAAGCTGCCAGGTCCTGGGCTATTCTGATTGTGTTTCCACAATATTGAAATTGTTTCTTCCTGGCTGCTTGTAGTATTTTCTCCTTGATCTGGGGATTCTGGAACCTGGCTATAATATTCCTGGGAGTTTTCTTTTTGGGGATCTTTTTCAGGAGGTGACCTGTGGATTCTTTCAACCTCTTCATTGGAGGTAAATTCACCCTCTTCATTTTTGATACTGGTAATTTGGTTTTCTTCCTTCTTTTAAAAAAAATCAAATTGACTAAAGATTTATCAAATTTATTGTTTTTCATAAAACCAACTCTTAGTTTTACTTATTAATTCAATAGTTTTCTTAATTTCAATTTTGTCAGTATCTCCTTTGATTTTCAGTATTTCTAATTTAGTATTTAAATGAAGATTTTCAATCTGTTCTTTTTTTAGCTTTTTCAGTTGCATGTCCAATTCATTGATCTCTTTTTTCTCTATTTTTTTCATGTAAGTATTCAGAGATATAAAACTTCCCCTAACAACCACTTTCCCAGTATCCCATAAGTTTTGGTATGTTATCTCATTATTGTCATTCTTTGGTATGAAGTTCCTGATAGTTTCTATGATTTCTTGTTTGACCTATTTGTTCTTTAGGATTAGATTTAGCTTCCAATTAGTTTTTCATCTGTCTTTCCATTGCCCTTTTTTACATACAATTTTTATTGCCTCATGATCTGAAAAGAAAGCATTTAATATTTCTGTCTTTCTGCACTAGATTGTGAGGTTTTTATGCCCTAGTACAGGGTCATTTTTTTGTATATGTGCCACATACCCCTGAGAGGAAGGTGTTTTCCTTTTTATCCCCTTCAATTGTCTCCAGAGGTCTATCGTATCTACCTTCTCTAAAATTCTATTCACCTCCTTAACTTCTTTCGTCTTTATTTTGATGTTAGATTTATCAAGTTCAGAGAGGGGGAGATTGAGGTCCCCCACTAGTATAGATTTGTTATCTATCTCTTCCTCTAACTCCCTTAACTTCTGCTCTAAGAATTGGATGCTGTACCACTTGGTGAATATGTGTTTAGTAATGTTGTCAATGATGCCTTTTAGCAGGATATAATTTCCTTCCTTATCTCTTTTAATTAGATCTATTTTTTGCTTTTGCTTTGTCTGAAATTAGGGTTGCTACCCCTGCTTTTTTTTTTACTTCAACTAAAGTATAATATATTCTAATCCAGCCTTTTACCTTTACCCTGTATGTATCCCCCTGTTTTAAATATGTTTCTTGTAAGCAGCCTATTGTAGGATTATGGTTTTTAATTCATTCTGCTGTCTGCCTCAGTATTATGGGAGAGTTCATCCCATTCACAATCACAGTTGTGATTACAATCTGTATCTTTCCCTCCATCCTATCCCCTTCCCTGTTTATGCTTTTATTTGTACCTTGTCCCTTCCCCTCCTTATGAGTTTTCCATTTGACCACTGCCTCCCTCAATATTTCCTCCCTATTAGACTCCTCCCTTTTCCTACCTTTTCCCCTTACTACTTCTTCCCTCCCTTTTAACCAACCCCTCCCCCTCCCCCACCATTTCTTTCAACTTTCTCCTACTACTGCCTGTAGGGCATGTTAGATTTTTATACTTAACAAAATACGTTATTCCATCCTTGAACCAGAACCAATGAAAGTAAAGCTCATACAATGTTCATCTCTCTCCCTTCTTTCCCTCTACTATAATATGTTTTTGTGCCTCTTTATGTGGCATAATTTACCCTCTTCTGCCTCCTCCTTTCCTCTTCTCCCATTCCAATCCCTTTGCATCCCTTAATAAGTTTTTTATCATCACATAAGTTAATTTATACCCATACCCTCTATCTATCTATATCCCTTTTAAATGTTGTGATAATTACACAATTCTCAATATTGACAGGTATTATCCTCCCATATAGGGATGTAAACAGTTTGCTCTTATTGAATAACAAGGTGTATGTGTGTGTGTGAGTGTGTGTGTGTGTTTTCCTTGTTTACTTTTTCATGTCTCTCTTGAGCCTTGTATTTGGAGATCAAATTTTCCATTAAACTCTGACCTTTTCATCAGGTCATTCATTGAATGACCATCTCCTTGCATGAAAGATTATGCTCTATGTTGCTGGGTAGTTGAACCTTGGTTGTAGTCCAAGTTCTTTTGCCTTATGAAAATCATATTCCAGTCCCTCTGATCTTTTAATGTACAAACTGCTATGTCCTGTGTGATCCTGACTGTAGTTCCACAATATTTTAATTGGTCATTTTTTCTGTTTGTAGAATTTTCTCCTTGACCTGATAATTCTGGAATTTGGCTACAATATTTCTTGGAGTTTTCAATTTGGGATCTCTTTCAGGAAGTGTTTTCTGGATTATTTTGATAACTGTTTTCCCCATTGGTTCTAGGACATCAGGGCAGTTTTCTTTGATGATTTCTTGAAAGATGTTTTCCAGGCTCTTTTTTTCATTGTGGCTTTTGGGTAGACCAATAATACTTAGATTATCTCTTCTGGATCTGTTTTCCAGGTCAGTTGTTTTCAAAATGAGATATTTTACATTTTCTTCTATTTTTCCATGCTTTAGATTTTGTTTGACTGATCCCCAATGCCTCATAGAGTCATTAGCTTCAATTTATCTTACTCTAATATTGACACATTGTTTTCTTCATTTAATTTTTGAATCTCATTTTCCATTTGTTCAGTTTTTACTTTTAAGGAGTTAATTTCTCCAGTTAAATTTTGAACTTCCTTTCCCATTTGACAACTTTACTTTTTTTCTTCCCCAAATGCTTTATTAACTTCTGGTTTATACCACTCATTTCTACCAGATTTTGAGTTACAGTTTTCTCCCCATTTTCCCTACCTCCCACCCCAGAATAACAGTCCCATAGGATATCCCCTCACCCCATCTACTATCTCCCATATCTTCTCCCAAACCCCCATTCAACTTTTTCAGCAGGGTAAGGTGAATCTCCATGCCCCAATGCCTGTATATCTTATTTCCCAATTACATGTAAAATAGTATTAATAATAGTATTTATATATTTTTAAAGATTTGATTTTAAAACTTTGAATTCCAGATTCATTCCCTTCCTCCCTTTTCACCCACCCTTACTGGGAAGATAAGCAATTCAGTATATCTTGTACATGTGTAGCTATGAAAAACATTACCATAGTAGATATATTGTAAAAGACTGACTATATTTCTCTCCCTCCTATCCCACCTCCCACTTGGTCTATTCCCACCTTTGATCCTCTCCCTTTTCAAAAGTGGGTAATTCCACCTTCCCTTCCCCCTCTTCCCTCCTGCCCTCCCTTCCATCATCTCCCCTCTCATCCCCTTTCCCCCTACTCTCCTGTAGGGTGAGATATCCTATTTAGTATGTATGTCATTCTCTCCCCAATCCAAATTCAATGAGAATAAGGTTTCGCCTTTTTGCCTTCCTATTCTTCCCCTCCCTTGTAACCATTTTCCCTTGCCTCTACCATATGAGATAGTTTACCCCATTCTGTCTCTCCCCATCTCCTTTTGTTATACTCCTCTCTCACCTCTTAATTTCACCTTTTAAATATAATCTCTTAGTACTAAATTAGGCCTGTGCCCTCTATCTATGTATATCTGTAAACATATATATATGTATACATATTCAAACATGTATTTATATGCCCATATACCCTTCTTCAACTATTTTCATACTGAGAAAAATGTCATTAGTTACAGTTATTGTTTTTCCATGTAGGAATGTAAATAGTGCAACTTTGATAAGTTCCTTATGATTTCTTTTCCCTGTTTACTTTCTTGAGCATCTCTTGCTTCTTGTATCTGAATGTCAAATTTTCTATTCAACTCTGGTTTTTTCATCAAGAATGCTTGAAAGTCCTTTATTCTATCGAATGACCATATTTTCCCCTGAAACACGATACTCAGTTTTGCTGGGTAGGTGATTCTTGGTTTTAATCCCAGCTCCTTTGCCCTCATATCCCAAGCCCTTCAATCCTTCAGTGCCAGATCCTGTGCTATCCTGATTGTATTTCCACAATATTCAAATTGTTTCTTCCTGGCTGCTTGTAATATTTTCTCCTTGATCTGGGAATTCTGGAACCTGGCTATAATATTCCTAGGAGTTTTCTTTTGGGGATCTTTTTTTCAGGAGGTGATCTCTGGATTCTTTCAACCTCTATTTTGCCCTCTGGGTCTAAAACATCAGGGCAATTTTCCTTAAGAATTTCTTGAAGGGTGATTTCTAGGTTCTTCCTTTGATCATGGCTTTCAGGTAGTCCAATAATTTTTAAATTGTCTCTCCTGGATCTATTTTCCAGGTCAGTGGTTTTTCCCATGAGATAGTTCACATTGACTTCTATTCTTTCATTTGTTTGGATCTGCTTAACAGCATCTTGATTTCTCATAAAGTCATTAGCTTCCATTTGCTCCAGTCTAACTCTGAAGGAATGAATCTCCTCAGTGAGCTTTTGAGATTCTTTTTCCATCTGGCAAATTAGGCTTTTTAAGGCATTCTTCTCCTCATTGCCCTTTTGGGCCTCCTTTACCATTTGAGTTAGTCTACTTTTTAAGGTGTTGTTTTCCTCAGTCAGGCTGTTGACCCTCATTTCATACTTTTCCTGCATCCCTCTCATTTCTCTTCCCATTTTTTCCTCCACTTCTCTTATTTGATTTTAAAGTCCTTCTTAAGGTCCTCTATGGCCTGTAACCCGCTCATATTTTCCTTTGGGGCTTTTGGAGCAGGATTTCTGACCTCACAATCCTCTTCTTGTTCCATGCTTTGATCCTCTTTGCCCCCAAATAAGAGTCTAATGTTGCATTTTTCTGTTTATTTTGTTTCCTTTGCCTTGGCATGTTGCCACTTAATTACTTGACTTTTGGGCTTGTTGCCACTGTAGGACTCTGCCACCAGACAGGGGAGATTCCATCCCGCACATTGGGGTCTTCACAGCTTTCTGGCAAGCTGTAAACCCACCCACAACTTCCACCCCAGATCACAATCCAGATCCAGGGAGGTTAAAGCAAGAGCGATTACCCCCCCCAAACTGATCTCTGGTTCTTCCTACAGTTTGCAGGCCAGGAGCTGGAGCTGCCACTGGAAACTGCAAAATGGCGTGTCTCTGCAGTGGCTTTTAGCCCCTAGGGGAGGAAGCCAACACATTCCCCAAATACTGATCCCAAAATCCGTAGGGCACTAACCTCTCACTTTGTCCTAGGCATGTCTGTGTTGATAATTCTGGAATCACCACAGCAGCTGGTGTTCTGGCGTCCCTCCAGTGGGCTGCTGGCCCAGCCGCCTGGGGCTAAAACCGCAGCTCTCTTGGACCTGGGCTCAGCTCTCCACATGCTGTGCTGCCGGCTCTCAGAGTGCTGCTCTGGTCCTTCCTGCAGGGCTGCTGGGCTGTCCTCAGTGGGAGGTTAGCTTCTCTGTGTTGTTCTGTGGGGGCTGGGGCTCCAGAAGTTGTTCAGAGTCCCCTTTTACATAGTTTGGAGGTGATCTGGGGGGAGAGTTCCTTGGACGTGCTGTTTCTACTCTGCCATCTTGCCTCCGCCCCTCTGGTGTTATTTCTTGATGGCTCCACACCCATAGGCTTCTTGATCTCCCACTGGTAGGCTGAGATGGTACTTATTGAGACATCTCACATCCTGCACTTTAACCTCAGCACAGCCACAGCCATGCCCTTCCTCTAGGATTCCCAAGTTTCCAGCTGGTTCCACTATTTTAGGATTTTACACTGGGGTAATATTTTCTGGTTTTTTCAGGGTCAGAGAGGGAGATGAGAGTGGCTATGTTTTACTCTGCCGTCTTGGATCCTGAAAGTTCAGGTGCATGATTTTTAAACTTCCAGCTTATGGGCTGATAGTCCCAGGAGTAACTGCTGCCACTTCTGCAGCCCCTGGGCTCCCCGGCTCTGACAGACCCCCATCCTGAGATGAAAGATTTGGGAATTGCCTCTGCTGTGTTTGAGTCAATTTGCCCAGTCTTGCCCCGGCTCCACAATGGTTGGTTCTGTGCTAGTGCATTCACTATACTCGATACAAAGTTCTCTGTGCTCCCTGCCCAGCACAACAAATCCTACCCGCTCTCCTGTGCTGGAAGTCTGCCACACTCATCTTCTCTATAAACAATTCAGATTTACCTTTTAGAGGTTACTGAAGAAATTTGTGGGTGAGTTCAGATGAGTTCTTGCTTTCCCTCTGCCTTCTTGGTTCCTTTCCCCACCCCCCACCTTAATCTTATTCTAAAGCTTTCCAAATATATGTTAATGAAGAAATCATTGTGTACTTCTCTTTAAAAGATATGTATATTGTGTTAAAATGGGATTTGAATAAAATTAAGAAAATAGGAACATTATAGAGACAGTATATGTCAGAGGTCAGAGTATCAGATCAGATGTGAAATTATAATCAAGATTAGAGATTGGTAAAGAAGCATTTCAACAAAAGTAGCAACCTTATAACCATTCTTCTTGCTATCTCCCTGATATGTAGACCACCATCTTTCTAAATTTTTTTAGAGTTGTCATAATCTATCTCTAACAGTGTTGTAGGCTAATCGTGTATTTAATTTATTTCTCTGTTTACAGTTTTCCAATTGTGTATTGTGTATTGTGTTCCCATTGTGTATGTGCCCATGTGTCCTACACTGGATTTGGAAATTAGACCCCTGACCCTGGATATAATTGCCTTATCTTAGACCACAGGAGAGTGGGGCTTTCTTTTGAAGCCCTGCCTGTCCTGTGAAAACAGGTAAGTAAACCTTTTGTCTTACATCATTTGGGGTGATGACTGACCCATTTGGTTAATAATGTATCTTGACAGTATAGTGCCTGAATTCTCAGTTATTCTAAGGTTGCACCTGATTAAAAGTTTGGGGAATAGAAAAGGAAGAAGAGGCAAACTAGGTCTCTGTTAGAATGGGAAGATTACAAGTAAAACCTAAAAGGGAGAACAACAAGAGGAATTTAGATGTTGAGCTGAGGATTTATTTTCAAATTTGGAGGCCCACCATAATATTGTGGATGATGAAGGGGAAGAGGTCTTCTTTAAGCTTGGGTGGTTTCCCAGTTCAGTGAACTCTCAGAAGACTAGAAGGTGGCTAAATTGGCAATTGAGCAAAACCTAGAGACTTCAGGAGAGAATTCCAGGTATCAAACCCATGAATTAACTTCCTGTCTCAGTCCTACACCATGGGTGTTCTCCATCCTTTTTCATCCATTGTAGTTAACTTTTAAGTTATTGAGGTAATTATGGAAATTATGCACTCAATTATATACACTTGTCTTGAAAGTCTTAATTAAGAACTTGGAGGTGGGGAGTAGGGGAAAGTGCACATTGCATTACTCTCAGAGACTTGGGTCCAGGAGACATTCTAGAACACAAATGATTAAGCAGGAACATAGGCCAACCCTCCCCCTTCCCCAGCTAAAGGGACTATATTTTAAGAGTGACCTTTAAATGAAGGAAGATGGCTTTGTGTTGGAGTTGAGTTAATTTTATGAGAACAGAGAGTACTCTTTTCTGAAACATTTATTTGGGAATCTTGACTATAAACACTGAGTGGGAGGAGAGGATGGGGAAGGTAAGGAGACATGTTTGTATAATTGTAGAGCTATGTAAGAGAACACCAATATAGTTAGATTTAATTATGCCCTTTAACTTGCCTTATTTCATTCTTGAAGATCGATAGGCTTGTTCTTTTCTTAAGCAGCAGCAATTCCTACAATCTAAACATGAATGTAATCATGTGCTGCCATCCCAGTGTTTATAGACACTGTCAAAGACATAGCCCATTATAATTATTTTCTCAATCATTCTCCCAGAGAGAAACACTCCAGGCAACACTAAAACTTAACTTAATCACTAGAAACAGTATCAATTCAACAAATGGATCTTATTAGAAGACCATTTTAAAAAGCTAATTTCTCAATAGTTTCATTTTCTGCTAAATTTCAAATTGTGTTTACATAAAGAACCTGAGCTATTGCCACATTTAATATGAATAATAAAGGAAATTTTGTCATGAAGATACCATGGTTTCCAAATGGAGCATATATAAACTACTAAGTCAGAAAATATTTGATGGGCTTTTTCTTTTTTAAAAGTACTACCCATTAGACTGAAAACATGTTGCAAATGAGCAATACAAATTATATTTCATCCAGTTGATTTTTTGAGATAAAAATATTTTTAAAAATTACAACAGATGATTGTTGGTTTAGGTAACACTTAAGATTCTTTTATGCAAGGATTCATTGTGTTTGAAGTAAGGAGATCACAAGTCTCCATAGAGAGCAATGTATTATAGGAAGGAGGATAATGGATTTCTTGTGTCAGTACATTACAGATAGAGTCACTTCATTGTAGTACCAACTCTTAAAACATGGCCACACAGTGTGACCTCAAGGAATTATACAGGAGAGGGAAAACCTTCTGGCAAGGTCTTTTTTGGAAGGCAGCATGGTATATTGGAAAAGTTGAAGGATTTGGAATCAGGAGACCTGCATTTGAATCCCAACTCTGATGCTTCATAATAGTGATCTTTGGCAAGTTGATTTATTTCTACAGAAGTCTTAATTGCTTGAGCAAAAAAATGGGGATGATGAGACACCATATGACTCAGAGGGTTTTAGTGTGTCAAACACTAAAGCAATGTGAGCTATTATTAAATTTAAAAGCATCTGGTACAAAAAAAAATGTCAATTTCATGAAGAAAAGGAAGTGGTAATATCTTATATAATGTCACATATGGTTGTCAGAGCCTGTTCAGACATGAAAACCTATCTGGGTAAATAGAAGGAAGAATGGAGCTGGTAGGGTCACCTGAGAGCTTTAGAAGATAACCACAAGACATAACAAAAACCATTCCTAATTTCAGAGAAACCTGAAAAACACTTGTATGTACTGATTCAGAGAGAAGCAGATGCATGAAAATGATTTGTGAAAAAACAACAACATTGTAAAGATAAACAATTTTGAAATATATAAGAACTTTAAATCAAAGCAATGATTAACCACAAGTTCATAAGATCTATGATGAAGTATCTTACACACATGACAGAAAGATGATGTACTCAGAGTGCAGAATGAAACATACTTTTGGACATGGTCAATGTGAAAATTTATTTTGCTTGACTATGTATATTTCGTTTTTTCCAATTTATTTATTGATTTTTAGTTTTCAACATTCTTTCCACAAGATTTTGAGTTATAAATTTTTCTCCCCATCTTTCCCTAACCCCACCCCAATATAGCAGGCTTACTAAATACCCCTTCCCCCAAACTGTTCTCTCCTATATTCTCCCCCACTCCTACCCCCAGCTTCCTAGTATGGCAAAATGGATTTCTATACCCCAGTGCCTGTATATCTTATTTCCCAGTTGCATGTAAAAAACAATTAATTTTTTTAACATTTGTTTTTATAACTTTGAGTTCCAGATTCTTTCCCTTCTTCCCTACTCACCCACCAATATAAGCTGTACATGTGCAGCTACAAAAAACATTTTCATAGTAGTTAGATTGTGAAAGACAACTATAGTTCCCTCCAAACTATCCTGCCCCGCACTTATTCTATTTTCTGCTTTGACCCTGCCATTTTACAGAAATGTTTGCTTTCCTCTATTATCCTCTATCTACTATCCTCTCCACCAATCTGCCCTCCCTTCTATCAAACCCCCTCTTATCCCCTATTTTCCTGTAGAGTAAGATACCCAATTGAGTGTGTATGTTATTCCCTCCTTAAGTCAAATTCAATTAGAGTAAGGTTGATCCATTCCCTTTAACCTTCCAGCTCTTTCCCTCCACTGTAAGTTTTTTCTTGCTTCCTTTATATGAGATAGTTTACCCTCATCTAATCTCCCTTTCTCCTTCTTCCAATATATTCCTCTCTCACCTCTAAATTTTATTTTTTAGATATCTTCCCTTCATAATCAACTCATTCTGGCCCTTTGTCTACATATACAAGTGCATACATATGCACACACTCACATACATATTTATATACACATACAGCCTTGTATACATACATACTTAAATACACACATACATATACATACATACATACATATTCCCTTCAGCTATTCTCATACTGAGAAAAGTCTTATGAGTTTCAATTATCGTTTTTCCATGTAGGAGTGTAAATAGATTAACTTTAATAAGTTTCTTATGATTTCTTTTTCCTGTTTACCTTCTCATGCTTTTCTTGTTTCTTGTATTTGAAAACCAAAATTTCTGTTTAGCTCTGGTTTTTTCATCAAGAATGCTTGAAAATCCTCTGTTTCATTGAATGAACATATTTTCCCCTGAAATATTATACTCAATTTTGCTGGGTAGGTGATTCTTGGTTTAATCCTAGCTCCTTTGACCTCCAGAATATCATATTCCAAGCCCTCTGATCCCTTAATGTAGATGCTGTTAGGTATTTGTGTTTCCACAATACTAAAATTGTTTCTTCCTGATTGCTTGCAGTATTTACTTCTTGATCTGGGAACTCTGAAATTTGGCTATAATACTTCTTTTGGGGATCTTTTCAAGATGTGATTTGTGATTTCTTTCAATTTCTATTTTGCCCTCTGGTTCTAGAATATCAGGGTAATTTTGCTTAATAATTTCTTGAAAAATGTTGTCTAGGCTTTTTTTTTTATCATGGCTTTCAGGTGGTCCAATAATTTTTAAATTCTCTCTTCTGGATCTATTTTACCAGTCAGTGGTTTTTCCAATGAGATACTTCACATTGCCTTCTATTTTTTAATTTGTTTGGATCTGTTTTATAATATCTTGATTTCTCATAAAATCATTACCTTCCATTTGACCTAATCTAATTTTAAAGAAATTATTCTCTTCAGTGAGTATTTGAAATTCTTTTTCCATCTTGGAAATTTGGCTTTTTAAGGCATTCTTCTCCTCATTGGTTTTTTGGGCCTCTTTTGCCATTTGTGTTGGATTATTTTTAAGGTGTTATTTTCTTCAATATTTTTGGGCCTCCTTTAGCAGGCTGTTGACTCTCTTTTCATGGTTTTCTTGCATCATTCTCATTTCTCTTCCCAATTTTTCCTCCACTTCTCTTTCTTCATATACAAAATCCTTCTTGAGGAAGGATCCCTCCATAGCCTGTAACCAATTCATATTTTTCTTGGATGCTTTTGATGCAGGAGTTCAGACTTCATTGTCTTCCTCCCATTCCATGTTTTGATCCTTTTTTTTTAATTAAACAAATGCTTTATTAACTTCTGGTTTACATCATTCATTTCCACCAGATTATGAGTTACATTTTCCCCCCATTTTTTCCCTACCCACTACCCCAGAATAGCAGTCCCACTAGATATCCCCTCATCCAATCTGCTCTCTCCCATATCTTCTCCCATACCCCCTTCGACTTTGCCATTAGGGCAAGGTGAATCTCTGAGCTCCACTGCCTGGACATCTTATGAAACATTTAATTTTAAAATTTCGATTTTCAGATACATTCCCTTTCTCCCTTGTCACCCACTCCCTCTGAGAAGATAAGCAATTCAGTATGTGTTGTACATGTATATCTATGCAAAACATTACCATAGTAGTTATATTGTAAAAGACTGCTTATATTTCCCTCCCATCTGTCTCACCTCCCACCTGGTCCATTCCCTATTTTGATCCTGTCCCTCCTTGTTAGTGGGTACTTCTAACCTCCCCTCTCCCCAGAATGCCCTCCCCTCCATCATCTCCCCTCTCATCCCCCTTTCCCCTACTCAGGAGAGTGAGTGAGGGTAAGATATTCCATTTAGTATGTATGTGTTTCTCTCCTTGAGCCAACTTCAATGAGAATATGCTTTTGCCTCTTTCCCTTCCTGTTCTTCCCCTCCCCTGCAACTACTTCCCCTTGCCCCTTCTACATGAGATAGTTTGCCCTACCCTGTCTCTCTCCATCTCCCCTTGCCACTTTCCTCTCTCACCTCTTGACTTCACCCCTTAAGAATCATCCCTTCCTTGGGGCGGCTAGGTAGCGCAGTGAGCAGAGAGCCAGCCCCGGAGCCAGAAGGACCCGAGCCCGGATCCGGCCCCAGACACCCAACACACAAACAAAAACCCAGCCATGTGAATCAGGGCAAGTCACCCAACCCCAATTGTCCTCCAAAAAAAAAAAAAAAGAATCATCCCTTCCCATCAAATTCAACCTGTGCCCTCTATCCATGTATACCTGTGAACATATGCCATGTACCCTTCTTCAATTATTTTCATAATGAGAAAGGTTTCATCAAACACAGTTATTGTTTTTCCATGTAGGAATGTAAATAGTCCAACTTTGATAAGTTCCTTTTGATTTCTTTTCCTTGATTACCTTCTCAAGCATCTCTTGCTTCTTGTGTCTGAATGTCAAATTTTCTATTCAACTCTGGTTTTTTCCTCAAGAATGCTTGAAAGTCCTCTATTCCACTGAATGACCATATTTTCCCCTGAAACAAAATACTCAGTTTTGCTGGGTAGGTGACCCTTGGGTTCATTCCCAGCTCTTTTGCCCTCTGGAATATCATATTCCATGCCCTTCTATCCCTCAGTGTAGACGCTGCCAGGTCCTGTGCTATTCTGATTGTGTTTCCACAATATTGAAATTGTTTCTTCCTGGCTGCTTGTAGTATTTTCTCCTTGATCTGGGTATTCTGGAACCTGGCTATAATATTCCTGGGAGTTTTCTTTTTGGGATCTTTTTCAGGAGGTGATCAGTGGATTCTTTCAACCTCTATTTTGCCCTCTGGATCTAAAACCTCAGGGCAATTTTCCTTGAGAATTTCTTGAAGGGTGATTTCTAGGTTCTTTCTTTGATCATGGCTTTCAGGTAGTCCAATAATTTTTAAATTGTCTCTCCTGGATCTATTTTCCAGGTCAGTGGTTTTTCCCATGAGATATTTCACATTGCCTTCTATTCTTTCATTTGTTTGGATCTGTTTAATCATATCTTGATTTCTCATAAAGTCACTAGCTTCCATTTGCTCCAGTCTAACTCTGAAGGAATGAATCTCCTCAGTGAGCTTTTGAGATTCTTTTTCCATCTGGCAAATTCGACTTTTTAAGGCATTCTTCTCCTCATTGCCTTTCTGAGCCTCTTTTGCCATTTGAGTTAGCCTATTTTTTAAGGTGTTATTTTCCTCAGTCAGGCTGTTGACTGTCATTTCATACTTTTCTTGCATCTTTTTCATTTCTCTTCCCAAATTTTCCCCCACTTCTCTTATCTGCTTCTTAAGGTCCTCTATGGCCTGTAGCCAGCTTGTATTTTCATTTGGGGCTTTTGGTGCAGGAGTTCTGACCTCACAGTCCTCCTCCATGCTTTGAGCCTCTTTGCCCCTAAAATAGGAGTCCAATGTTGAACTTTTATGTTTATTTTGTTTTGTTTGCCTAGGCATATTGCCACTTAATTACTTGATTTTTGGGCTTGTTGCCACAGTAGGACTCTGCCACCAGACAGGGGAGCTTCCACCCAAATGTGGGATCTTCACAACTTCTGCCAGTTGGGTGGCCTCTGTAAAGCCTCCACCCACTTTGGCAAGTTGGATACCCACCCCAAACTTCCCCCCCAGACCACAATCCAGATCCAGGCAGTTTAAAGCAAAAGCGATTAACCCCCAGACTGATTGCTGGATCTTCCTACAGTTCGAAGACCAGGAGCTAGAGCCACTACTGACCCTGCAAAACGGCTTCTGTGCCGCTGTTTCTTCAGTAGCTTTTCGCCCCCAGGGGAGGAAGCCACGTGTTCCCCAAATACTGGTCCCAAAGTCCATAGGGCACTAACCTCTCACTTTGTCCTAGGCATATCTGTGCTGATAATTCTGGAATCGCCACAATTGCTGGGGTTCCACCAGCTGGCTGAAGGCCCGGCCGCCCTGGGGCTAAAACCGCGAACCGCGGACCTCGGCTCGGCTCTGCAGGCTGTGCTGTCAGTTCCCAGCGCACTGTGCTTCCTGCTCTCAGAGCGTTGCGCTGGCTGCTCCCTGCAGGGCTGCTGGGCTGTCCTCAGCAGGAGGTTAGATTCTCTGTGCCGTTCTGTGGGTGCTGTGGCTCCAGAAGTTGTTCGGAGCTCCCTTTCACATTGTTTGAAATTTGTGTGGGGCAGAGCACATTGGAAATGCTGTTTCTACTCCACCATCTTGGCTCCGCCCCCTGATCTCTGTTTTGATCCTTTTTTTCCCCAAAAAGAATTCTATGGTCTTTTTGTGCTTCCTCTGTTTGCTCATCTTGCCAGTCAATTACTTGATTTTTGAGCTCTTTGCCATGAACACTGCTCCTAGAATGGAGATAGCTATATCCTGAATCATTGGAGTTTTTCACAGCTTCTAGAGCTATTGGGATGGTGCCCTCTATACAGATACCATAAACTCTAGAACACTAGCCACACATCCCAGGACCACTATCCAAGACCATGATCCAGATCCAAGAAGGTTAAAGCCAGAGCAATTATGTTCTGAATGGTTGCTTGATCCCCCTACAATCTACAGGCCAGGAGCTCTGGAGGTAGCCACATGGCAGTAGCTGCAGCCACCATGACTCTACTACTTCTCCCCCCAGTGGCAGGGGCCAGACTGTGGTCTCCCATCCCCCTCTTCTGACAGAGTTCCTCCCTGACCTTTTACTTTGTCTTTGGCATTTATGAGTTGCAAAGTCTGGAAACTGCCACAGCTGCTGGTGATTCACTTTACTGATGTCTGCTTTGGCTATTCTGGTCCACTGGTCAGGGAAGCCCTGGAACCAGAACCATGTGTCTCAAGTGGGACTGTGCTTGGCTCCTAGTCTGGTTCAATAGACCCTTCCTGTTGTCCTGTCAACCTGCCTTTAGTGGGAGATTTGTTTCTCTCTGTCACATTGTGAGTTCTGTAGCTCTAAAATTTATTTAAAGTCATTTTTTACATGTATCAGAGATGGTTGGATCCAAAGCCATGTGGAGGTCCTGTTTTTACTCCACCTTCTTGCCTCAGCCCCTAGTTCTCAGACTCTGTATATTTCTTACAAGTATTTTGTTCTCCCACCCCTCCCACAATGGAAGAGATGGGAGGGAGGGAAAGAAAATAGTTTTTTTTGTTATTTGAAAAATTTTTTGATTTTTAAATTTGTTTTAAAAAATGCTAATTGCAGCAGGCAGGGAAACTGATGTACACAGAACTGAGAAACCAATAGTGAATAGTCAAGTGCTGGTTAGTAGGTAAGAGTGGAATTAAGAGTGAGATGGAGAGAATGATATGAGGAAGGATCAGATGAAACTAAGACTGGAGCCTCCTTGGCTGCCCCAGTTCCTTTCCTCATAATTTATTATGTCCATTTTTAAAGAATGGCTCACTTTCCTGGTTCTGTTTGTTCTTTGCCTGGCAGCAATTTCCCTTAATTAATCCCTACTTTTGTTTGATGGAAAGGGAGCATAGAAAAATGAAGGTGAAAAATTTCTCCAATTAGTAAAACTCTGTAGATTGTTTTCTGTTGCCCTTGACTAGGACCTGGGTGCCACAAACCTTCCCAGATAGTTAATTATTTGAATTTCAGGCTCTTTTGGGATGCACCAATGGCAAATTAAGCATTGAAAAATAAAACACATGTTAACATACCTACATATATATGTATACACACATCAGAAATTTGAATTTTGGAAAGATTATGAACTATCATTCAAAGTGAATGAAACAACATTTCAGGCATCTTTCTGCCATTTGGCTCCAACTTCACTTTTTGTGCTTATTTAATGGTTCTCTACTTCACTAGTCATGCTTTAGTTATGCTCTAGTCAAACTAGTTGTTGTTTTCAGTCATGTCTGACTCTTCGTCATCTTATTTGGTGTTCTCTTGGCAAAGATACTAGAGTGGATTATTATTTCCTTCTCCAGCTCATTTTACAGATGGGGAAATTGAGGCAAACAGGGTTAAATGACTTGCCCAGGTCACCCAGCTAGTAATCATCTAAAATCAGATTTGACCTCAGGAAGATAAACCTTTCTTTCTTCTTCTTTATTTTTATTTTTATTTTTATCTTTTTGGTATAATTTGTTTATTTATTTTTTAGTTTTCAACATTTATTTCCACAATATTTTGAGCTACAAATTTTCTCCTGGTCTATCTCTTACCTCCTACCCCAAGATGGCAAGCCTACTGAATACCCCTTCCCCAAATCTGTTCTCTCTTATATTCTCCCCCCCCACCCCTTACTTTCTTGTAGGGCAAAATAGATTTCTATACACCATTGCCTGTATATCTTATTTCCTGGTTATATGTACAAAACAATACTTGAACAGTTGTTTTTTAAAACTTTAAGTTCCAGATTCTCTCCCTTCTTCCCTCCACCCCCACCCTCACTGGGAAGACAAACAATTCAGTGTCGGTTGTACATGTGCATTTATGCAAAACATTACCATTGTAGTTATATTGTGAAAGACTAACAATATTTCCCTCAATTTTATCCTGCCCTCCCCATTTATTTTATTTTCTCCTTTGACCCTGTCCCTTTTCAAGAGTGTTTGCTTCTAACTACCCTCTCCCCTAATCTGCCCTCCTTTATATCATCCCCCCTCTTATCCCCTTCCCCCCTACTTTCCTGTAGGGTAAGATTAAGCCAAATCCAATGAAAGTAAGGTTGACTCATTCCCTTCACCTTCCTTCTCTTCCACTCCATTGTAATAGATTTCTCTTGCCTCTTTTATGTGAGAAAATTTACCCTATCCTATCTCTCCCTTTCTCCTTTCCCCAATATATTCCCCTCTCACCTCTTAATTTTGTTTTTTAGATATCACCCCTTCACATTCAATTCATCCTATGCCCTCTGACTATGTATAACTGTATACACATACATATGTATATATACATACACACATACATATATGTATCCTCTTCAACTATCTTCATACTGAGAAGTCTCATGAGTTATAATTATTATCTTTCCATGTAGGAATGTAAATATTTCAACTTTAATAAGTTCCTTATGACTTCTTTTTCCTGTTTACCTTCTCATGCTTCTCTTGCTTCTTATATTTAAAAGTCCAATTTTATGTTCAGCTCTGGTGTTTTCATCAAGAATACTTGAAAGTTCACTATTTCATTGAATGACCATATTTCCCCCTGAAGCATTATACTCAATTTTTCTGGGTAGGTGATTCTTCATTTTAAACCTAGCTCATTTGACCTCCAGAATATCATATTCCAAGCCCTTTAATTCCTTAATGTACAAGTTGCTATGTGTTCTGTTATCCTGGTTGTGTTTCCACAATACTCAAATCGTTTCTTCCTGGCTGCTTGCAGTATTTTCTCTTTGACCTGGGAACTCTGGAATTTGGCTATAATATTCCTAGGAGTTTTCTTTTTGGGATCTTTTTCAAGAGGTGATTGGTGAATTCTTTCAATTTCTATTTTGCTCTCTGGCTCTAGAATATCAGGACAATTTTCCTGGACAATTTCTTGAACGATGTTGTCTAGGCTCTTTTTTTAATCATGGCTTTCAGGTAGTCCAATAATTTTTAAATTCTCTCTCCTGGATCTATTTTCCAGGTCAGTGGTTTTTTCAATGTGATATTTCACATTGCCTTCTATTTTTTTCATTTGTTTGGATCTGTTTTATAGTATCTTGATTTTTCATGAAGTCGTTAGCTTCCATTTGCTCCAGTCTAATTTTGAAGGAATTATTCTCTTCAGTGAGTTTTTGAAATTCCTTTTCCATCTTGGAAATTTGGCTTTTTAAGGCATTCTTCTCCTCATTGTCTTTTTGGGACTCTTTTGCCATTTGATTTATCCTATTTTTTAAGGTGTTATTTTCTTCTTTATTTCTTTGGGTCCACTTTAGCAGGCTGTTGACTCACTTTTCATGATTTTCTTGCATCATTCTCATTTCTCTTCCTGATTTTTCCTCTACTTCTCTTACTTGATTTTCAAAATCCTTCTTGAGCTCCTCTATGGCCTTTAACCAATTCATATTTTTCTTGTAGGCTTTTGATGCAGGAGTTTTGACTTTGCTGTTTTTTTTTTCTGGCTTTATATTTTGATCATCTTTGTCCACCCAAATATGATTCTATAGTT
Organism: Gymnobelideus leadbeateri; assembly: GCA_011680675.1. Lineage (NCBI taxonomy): Eukaryota > Metazoa > Chordata > Mammalia > Diprotodontia > Petauridae > Gymnobelideus > Gymnobelideus leadbeateri. The sequence continues at coordinate 138,939 of WOXC01005544.1, forward strand.
TGATTTCACTTCCTCTGTTTGCTCATCTTGCCAGCCAATTACTTGACTTTTGAGCTCTTAGCCACAGTAGAACTCTGCTTCCAGAGTGGAGAGTGCTGTGTCCCAAATTTCTAGGGTTTTTCACAGCTGTTGTCAGAGCTATTGTCAGAGCTGCGAGGAGGGTCCCCTCTCTATAGCCACCATAAGCTCTGCTAAGCTAGTGTTCCTCCCCCCAGGACTCCCACCCAAGACTGTGACCCAGATCCAACAGGTCCAAGCAAGAGTGATTACCCTTTTAATCATTGCTTTGTCCCCCTACTCTGTATGCCTGGAGCTCAGGAGGCAGTCAAAAAGCAGTAGCCACAGATGCCTTAGCCATATCTGCTGCCCTTGGGGTTGGGGCCAGACTGTTCTTCTCTCATCCAGTTCCAACAGAGTTCCCCACTGAACTTTTACTTTCTCTTTGGTGTTTATGGGTTTAGAAGTCTGGAAACCTCCACATCTGCCATTGATTCACTCTCCTGAAGTCTACTCCAGCTGTTTCTCTGCCATAGGTCTGTGCTGGTGTGGCTCATGTTGGATTGTACTCTACTCCCGACTTCTCATCAGTTTGCCAGGCTACCTTCAGTGGGAGATATGTTTCTCTCTGTCACTTTGTGGGTTTTGTAGCACTCAACTTAGTTTAGATTCATTTTTTACAGGTATTGGAGGTGGTTCGAGCAGGAGCCTAAGGAAGTTCCTACTTTTACTCTACCATCTTGACAGTCTCCCTCCCCCCGCCAAGACAAAACTTTCTGACTCTAAGACTGGCACTCTAGTTAAACTAGTCTGTTTACTTTTCCCCTCACACATATTGGAAATTCCTGTCTCTAATTCCCTCTCATCTCCTTGCCCACTCATACCTTGCCTATCAAATCTCATTGGGAAATCTCTTTATTCTGGGGAATTGAATCTGGTTGGCACTAACCTCTGATTGGAACTATGACTAGACATCAGGGACATGGGCTTCAGGACTTCTATTTAAAGAGGGAACTCAGCACAGTTTTTCTCCCCAGTTTCTACCACCTGTATTGCTTTTGACTTCTCTGCAGAGAACCTTCTCTTCCCTTCTTTAGCTCCCTTCTGTGTGTTGTCTTTCTCCATTAGATTGTAAACTTCTTGAAGCTTTATCCCCAGTGCTTAGTATACAGCTTGGCACTTAATGCTTAATAATGTTTATTAGCTAGAGGGCACAGTGGATAGAGCACCAGCCTTGGAGTCAGGAGGATGTGAGTTCAAATGTGACCTCTGACACTTATTAGCTGTGTGACCTTAGACAAGTCACTTAACCCTGATTGCTTCCCTCCAAAAATAAGGGTGCTTAATAGATAGAAATCTTAATCATTCTTTCAGACCCAGCTTAAATGTCACGTTCTTTCTAATTTTCAAATATAAAAACCCCATTATGTACCATTCATTTGGACATTTATTAGCTTTCTAGGTGAACCAAAAGAAGGTTGTAGAATGTTAGGTAAGCACTGTACAAGGAGATTATGGTCAAAAAGGGTAGATAGATGTACTTGGATTGTGGTCTGCCTCATGGGAGGGATTATTCATATTCATGAAATCATAGTTTCATTAGAGTAGGACATCAGAATCAAATTAGCTAAGACTTGAAGGGATTGCAACCAAGGAAATGCAACTAATAATTATAAGGTACCTCCTCTGCCTGAGGCATTGTGTTAAGCATTAGGGACCCAAAGATAGAAAACAATATAGTGCCTTCCCGTTAAGAATTTTGAAGGAATGAATGAATGAATGAAAAAGCATTTATTAGGTGTTCATTCTTCTGAAAGCACTATGCTAAATGTTGGGGATATAAATAAAAGGGCAGCACAGACCCACATTCTCCAGAAACTCACATTCTAAAAGGGGGACATAACAAACAAAGAAGGCTTCAGTTGCAAGTCAGGCAAAATGGCCCCATGTCCTTTGAGTACATTAACAAAGTAGATATTAAATGTATCTTGTGATTGATCAAATTGGTAGAAAAGGTTTAGGGGTGGTGGTGATTCTACATTTTGATGTAGATAATTGTTCTTGTGTCTCTGCCATGGAAAAAGGAAACAGATTTCTTTTTGGCTGTAGACTGGCAAAAGGTTAGGCAGACGGTATTCTATTCATTTTATCCAGAGTATTTATCCTAATTAAATAAACTACCTCAATTTGCCTTTCTAGTTCATAAAGCATCTGCTTCCTTTCTCCATGGCAGAAACACAAGGAACAGTTGTCCACATCTCAATTTATAATCAATACCACCCCTGCAATTCCAGTTCCCCTCCCCAATCAGATAGAAGTAATTTTTTACTTTACATTTTTTAAATGATTTCCTCCCACCAGTATTTCCTGTAGGAGTTGCTGCTTGGGTCTAACTTGATTTGTGTTCTCTAGAATCTTTTGCTTCTAAGTAGAATGTATGTCCTCCCAATTTTCAGAACCACAAGGTTGTAGACTTGTAATATTATCCTAGAGATATGGCTAGTCCTGGAAAGAAAACATCCTTGGGGTTGCTAGCAAGAAAACCCCCTTCCTCTCAAAACTTTACTCTCTAAAACCTTCATGGTAATAATAAAGAGTAGAGAGGAGTTCCATTGCTCCTCCTTATCATAGCTTTTGTCCCTAACTAATTCTGTATGTGAGAGATTACTCAGAGTGAAGTTTCCTCATTTCTTTTAACTCCCTGTTACATTCCTATCTCTTCTCCATACTTTGTAAACCAGGTCACTCTCATGAGTAACTCATGATTTCCTGGAAATCAGGTGATTGAAAAGAAAACCATACTAGTCCACTTCTGATTGGGCACTTCTAAATTTGGTGAAAGGAAATACATAATGAAGGATTGAAACTGCTTTGCACCAATTAGAAAGATTGTGAGCTTGCCTCACCAGCCAATGGTGAGGTAGGACAGGTGTTAGATGTGGAATTAGGATCAGGACAAGAGAAACCTTCGAGCTTCCACATGTTGCACTCCATGGCAGATGCCATTTGAGTGACAGGGGTAGTGCTCTTTCTCATGAGAAAAAATAAAGACCTTTTCTGACCTCAGACTCAGACTCTGAAGTTTTCCCATTTTACCCATCCAGATTCATGCATGGACTAAGTTCTCTATCTAATCCTCTTCTCCCTGAAAGACTGACATTATCCAGGAAATTTTCCTTTTCCAACAAAAGTCTGGATTTAGAGAGTCTCAAATTTGGGATGACCAAATAGGCAAACTCTAAGGCTAATTCTGCTTAAGAGATTCCCCTCCCCCATTTCTGACTAGAAGACTGGACTCCAGGATCATGCTGCCCAGATAACTCCCTCTCCTTTATCTTCAAAGCTAATATTCAGGAACCCTTACCACTTTTAATCCATCTTTCTCAGTACTTCTCAACAGGCAAAAAAGGGCAGAAAATAAAAAGAATCTGCCAGCTCTTCATTTATAATGGCCTCTGTGTCGTTTCTTGAACATGAAACTTCATCTCCCAACTCAAGGTATTTCACTGACTGGCTTCCATGCTTGGAATTGTTTTCCTCCTCATCTTGGCCTCCTGACTTCTTTCAAGTCTCAGCTAAAATCTCAGCTTCTGCAGGAAGACTTTCATTATCCCTCTTAATGCTGATGTTTTCCCTCTGTTGATTTTTATTAAATTTATCCTACCTTTAGCTAATTTGTACATAGCTGTTCACATGTTCTCTCCCTGCTAAGACTGGGAGCTCCTTGAGGGTAGGAACTTTCTTTTCCTCTTCTTTGTATCCCCAGCATTTAGCATAGTGCCTGGAAGTAGGTGCTTAATAAATATTTATTGCCTGACAGACCAACACATCACTCAGTACAAAGAGGTGGCTTCTTCTGAATAGGAGTCAGAACCAACCAATTCATTTATAATTCATTTAGACTCATCTCCCAGGACACGTGCCAAGGGATAAATCAATGCCTTCCATAGTAGGATATAGTCACAAGTTCTCTGTAATTGAATTAAGTTGATCAGGTAACTCTATAAGTCACCCTCTACATTTAAAAGTAATCATCACATTTATACAAAAAATGATAAAACTGAACATTGTCCAGATTACAACATTGTTGTTTTTCTTCCATTTTTGAAGAGTACCCCTAATGATACCATGAAGTAATGTCTCAACTTGCACGTGAATTGGATTTAAGTGAGGCAGAGTTCCAAAAAATTAGCCTCATTCTCTCTTTTGGAGTCATTGAAGTCTAGTGGCAAGACAAAAATTAAGATAACTATTGATGATCCTAGATGCAGTGCATGACTTTGGGGTCTTTGATGTTTTACCAAGTTCTAAATGCTTTACAACATCTGCTTCGGCCACATTCATGGCTGTTGGAACAAATTGTTCTCCTCCACTCATTCTGCCAGGGAAGTCTTCATATGCTTGGGGTAGACATCCCATTAACTCACAAATAGGTTTGATGCCCGTTGCTTACTCTTATTTGGTTTAGCCCATCTGATAAGACAGTTTTATTGGGGTGTGGCAGCTGTGCATGCTATTGCTTCTTGGAACCACAGGTGAGAATTGGTTGAAGGTGAACACTAAATTACAACATACAGTTGAAAGGACAACCTATTGAGTTGTTCCAATAGCAGCAATTCATCAATGGAATAATGTTGCATTTTACCTGAGGTTCAACACCAGGTATAACCCCCAAGTTTTTTTTTTCACATATTTCACTTACTCAAAGTAAGTCCTTCCCAATCTTCTGTTTTTGTTGTTATTCTTAACTATACAATCTTATCTTTATAAAGTTAGGAAACTAAGTAGCATCTAGGCAACTGTTGGACACTCTACTGGTTTTTAGTCTCTGAAGATATGCTACCTACAGATCTCTGAGTCCTGTTGGAAGAATTCAGAGATCTATCTAGATGTAATCAAGGAAAAAGAGAAATAGTGAGAAAGTTTCTAAATTTTTTGTCTACTTATCTAATTCTTTTGTTACCTGGGGCAGTGGATAGAGTGCTGGGTCTGGAATCAGGAAGACAGTCTTCCTGAGTTCAAATATGGCCTCAGACACTTACTAGCTATGTGACCCTGGGTAAATTTCTTAACCCTGTTTGCCTCTGTTTCCTCATCTGTAAAATGAGCTGGAGACAGAAATGGCAAATTGTTCCAGTATTTTTACCAAGAAAACACCAAAGGGGTCCCTAAGAATCAGGCACACCTGAACAACAAGAACAACCCTCCATAATGCTATCTTTTAAACATTTTCCCCACTTCTCAGCAAAAAACCCTTTGCAGTAATCCAAATTGTTCTAAATTACCTCTAAACTAGTCCATTCTTCTTGTTGGTTGAATCTCTTTGCCTGGGCTACTTAGTATGCACAGCCCTTCTACACTTACATCCTCCTTTGAATAGTTATAGGTTATTGTCTCTCACAGTGATTAGTTCAGGCTACTGTTGACAATATTTGGAAGCTTATCTCCTCCTTCCTTTTTCTTTTGTACTCTTTTATACTTTCTGAAAAGCCTTGAAAAAATGGTTGTTTTTTTAAAATAATTTACCTTAACAATGCATTCCTCCCTCCTCTTCCTTCTCCTCTTCTTTATCATCATTATCATCACCACTAATGTTTACATAATATTTTAAGTTTTGCAAAGAACTTTTTATATAGTGTCTCATTTAATCCCTATGGTAACTCTGTGAGGTAGGTGCAATTATTATCATCCCCACTTTACTGATGAGGAAATTGGAACTAAGAGAGTTTAAGTGACTTGTCCAAAGTCACACAGCTAGCAAATGTCTGAAGCAGGATATTAATTCTGGTTTTACTCACTGTGAATACGACACTGCTCCTTGTTCCACTTCACTATCTATATGACCTAGAAGGGAATCAAGTGTGACAGAAAAATCACAGTTACCTCTCTGTTTTTGTCTCATTGCTTAAATGATTTTTTACAATATGCTTAAATATGTCTATATATAATATAGATATAGATATATAGATAATAATATAAATAAATATATCTAGAGCTGTAAGACTTTAGGTCAATTATTTTCAAATGCAGAATTACATATGAACATATTTTTTTTAATGGTAGGATCATAGATTTAGAGACAAGAGGGAATTTTAAGGTCATCTAGTTCAGTCTCATTTTTCCATTTATTTCATTTTTAAAATTCTCAACTTATTGAACATCAAATAAAATGAACATCTCCATAAACATTATGGAACAGATGGAAAAGATTGTACATATAACTGTGGATCTTTGTCCTGAAGAGCTTGCTTTTGGTTTGAAGTATGGATTCTCCTTATTTTATAGATGAGGAAACTGAAGACTTAGAAAGGAGGGCTTTGAGGCAGATGGAGCAAGCAGGATGTAGGACGTGAGATATGAGATAAGATGCAAAGTGTGACCAACCAGAAAAGTGATCAAAGAAGACTATGCATTGAAGCCCCCCACAAAGCACCTTAGAGGACACCAACCAAGTAGATGTTAAATGTATCTTTTGATTGATTGAATTGAGAGGAAAGTTTTAGGGGTGGTAGTGATTCTTCATTTTGATGCAGATAATTGTTCCTCTTGTGTCTCTGTCATGGAGAAAGGAAACAGATTTCTTTTTGGCTGTACATTGACAAAAGGTTAGGCAAAAGGCATTCTATTCACCTTACCTAGAGTATTTAGACTAATTAAATAAACTATTTCAGTTTGCCTTTTCTAGCTCATAAAGCATCTGCTTCCCTTCTCCATGGCAGAAACACAAGGAACAGTTGTCCACATCTCAATGTAATCACCACCACCCCTACAATTTTCCCACCCCTGTTCCTCAATAAGATAGAGGTAATTTTTCACTTTACATTTTTAATTGATTCCCTCCCACCACTATATGGTGTAGGAGTTGCTGCTTGGGTCTAAGGATTTGTTTTCTCTAGAACATAAAGTAACCCACTCCCCAGATGCCTGATATTCTAAAACAGCTCTTCCCCTCTTCTTTCCTGTTCTCTTTGCTTGCCTATATGACAAAGGCAGCTCATTCCTGTTATTCTAGGAATGCTGGAGCCATGATTGCCCCTCCTTCCCTTATCCAGTTCCCCTTCCATTTATCTTGTCAAACTATATAGACCAGACACCTAATCCTAATAATGGTTCTGCTTCCCTTAGGGGAGCAGGGCCTTCCACCTATGCTCTGCCTCCCACATGGAGCAGAGCCCAATGGGGCTTTTGCCTTGTGGGAAGCAGGCCCATGTGGGTCCATCACCCAATAAATGCCTTTCTTTAACTTGGAGAACTGTCCAAGTGAATTTCTTTCAGGGCACTAGAACTCCATATGATATTTCAGCATTTCTAGTGGCATTCTTGGGGTGCACCCGGAACTCACCATAAGCCAGCAAGGTTAAATGACTTATCTAAGGTCACACAATAGTAAATATAGAGGCAGAATTTGAAACTGGGTCATGTGACTCAAAATTTAGTATTCATTTCACTGTACCACATGACTCCAAAAGGTGATGAAAACTGGGGTCAAGTATTAAGCTCAGGTTATCCATTTTAATAGACAGTTACCATTTGAAGGTGTAAGACAAGGAGGATTTTTGGTTTTTTTCCCCTGAGTTTGGGGCTGGGCAAAAGGCAGGGAAATGTTTCATAGTTTATAATCTTCAGACTACAGACAAGTGCCTGTAATTTCCTCAGGACCCTTCCAAGTCAGCAGCAGCAGCCTCATCCTTTAGCTTGTCATTTAAAATGCAAGACCTTTTAAAAACTTTTATGACAGTCTTGAGAATTTACAGAGTATATGCTAGATACAAGTAGGCAATTATAGATACACTGTTACAAAGTTGAGTCCTGTCTATAATTTCATTTGCGTGCTTCTTTGTCCTGGATTGCCCTAGTTAGTTATTTCATCCAATAGTTTCCCCAGCCCATGTTCTTTTTTGCTCTACTACCTGAGAAGTCTCTTATTATTTTTTTCCCTAATTCTACCTAGCTTTTCCCTTCAGCTAAAGCCAGAAACCTACCATCGTGATCCCTTAATCATAAAGAAAGCAAAATGCTTTGGTCTTACCCTTGAATTCACATTGGACTGTATCACAGACACCCTGGCACCTGAGTGGTGACACTCCTATGGTCTTCACTCAGAAAGAAGTCTGCTGTATTCTTTTTTGCTTTTCCAGCTAGTCCCTTGGTCACTGATCTGTTCTTACAACCAATTAGCTCTTTCATTGACTGCTCTCTGTCCCACTGCTCCATCCTCTTGTCACTCAATTTTCAAATTTTCTCTTCTTTCTCTTCTACCATCTCATTTGTGACTGAATTAGAAACCTTATTTTTCTTCTACTTTTTAGACATAGTTATACTATTTTAAGTATTGTACTATATTACAAATACCTTTATTTAGGAGGTCAATATGATAGAAAAGAAAAACAATAAATGTTAGAGGGGATGTGGGGAAATTTGGAAAGTAATACATTGTTGGTGGAGTTGTGAACTGATCCAACCATCCTGGAGAGCAATTTGGAACTTTATCAAAAGGACTATAAAACTGTGCACTTTTGATCCAGCAGTATCACTACCAGGTCTGTATCATAAAGAGATTTTTTAAAAAAGGAAAGGGGCCTATTTGTACAAAATTATGTATAGCAGCTCTTTTTTTGTGGTGGCAAAGAATTGGAAATCAAGGGGATTCTCATCAATTGGGCAATAGTTAAACAAGTTGTGGTAGATGATTGTAATGGAATACTGTTATGATATAAGAAATGACAAGCAGAATGATTTCAGAAAAATTTGGAAGACTTACATGAATGATGCAAAGTTGTTAGGAATGTAAATTTTTAAGATCTTCCCTGCCCTTTGGCTTAAGTGCACCTGAAGCTTGTGGTGGGAGGCTTGTTTTTCAGGAACGCCCACACCTTGGTGCTTTGTGATTGGGCAGTGGGTCAAGGGACTTGTTACATTCTCTGACTCAGGAGAAGGCTATATAATCCCTGATGTGAGACTTTGTTTTGGGGCTCACTTTAAAAAGTGTTGTGTGATTTGACCAGACGAGACTCTGGGCAGCCGTTGAGATCCCCCCAGCTTTGAAAAACACAGATGTTGATGCTTCCCTCTCTGGTAACTGTGATTTGGTATGGACGTATGTAGTGGTCAGACAGTTTTGAGGCCTGTCTGCTTGATATGTTTTTCTGTTTTCTTGTAATTTCTATCTGTATAACTGAAGTTTGGGGTGCTGACTTTTTTCCCTTGAACAAGGTAAATGATATATTTGATTGATTAAAGCAATATTGTTAACCCATTTTGAATTGCTTTCCTTTAGAAAAGCAGATCTAAGAACCTGTGTTGGCAGCCACCCTGGGAATGCTGGGGTGCTTGCTGCTACAAAAGTGAAGTGAGCAGAGCCAGGAGAACATTGCGCAGAGTAATGGTAATATTGTACAATGATTAACTGTGAATGGCTTACCTATTCTCCTCAATACAATGATTTAAAAAAATTCTAAAGGAGTCATGAAGAAAAATGTTATCTACCTCCAGAGAAAGAACTATATGCATGCAGATTCTGAATGCAGATCAAAACAAACTATTTTTCACTTATTTTTTTCTTGAGTTTAAAAAACTCTGTTTTTTCTTTCACAACACAATTAATATGTAAATATGTTTTGCATGAGTAACACATGTATAGCCATTATCAAATTGCTTACCAATACAGAGAGGGATTGAAGGAGGGAGGGAAGGAGACAATTTGAAACTCAATTTTTAAAAAAAAATGAATGCTAAAAATTGTTTTTACATGTAGTTTGGGAAAATTAAATGTTATTAAAAAAAGATAAGCACATTGGGTTGATGTCTAGAGACCATCCAGTGAAAATATATCTATAATATGAATTCGTTTTTTCAAAAAAGAGAGATAAGGACAGCTATGGAACAACTGATTCATTACTGGGATTGAAGTTGGGTGGAAGAGATTTAAGGTTAAATTGATTTGTGCTGGTGATGCTTTGTCCTGTCCACTTGACCACCCTCTTGGGACAATGCTAGCATGTTTTTAGTCCAAAGTGGGACTTGGAGCTGGTGGCATTTGAACTGGGTCCTGAAGGAAAACAATGAATGTAAGATGTAGACAGAAGAGAACATTCCGTGTGTGGGAGACAACAGGCTCAAAGGTATAGAAATAGGAGAGGGAACATTATTTGTAAGAAAGAGCAAGGAGGCCAATATATGGACATACTGTAGCCTACAATATGGAAGAGAGTAATGTATTATAGACCATACAGACTGGAAGAGTTCTGCTTACTAAATAAGTATGATGAAATCTTATATTCTCTACACTTTTCTTCTGAGTGCTCCTAAAAATTGCATCTCCTATGAAATATAAAGTATGAAGGCCTCCCTATTTCCTTCTCTAAATTTTGTCATGGAGACCCTTGGTAATGGTGTGTAGGTTATTCTATTAAAATTTTCAAAAAAGATAAGAAAGTAGGTATGAGGTTTGGCAGTTAACAGACATTCTCTCAATCTTTTAATAAAGATAATAATGTTTATTGTTTTTTCCCCCAAACCCTTGATATCCTCTCCTCTTTCATATACTTTAAGAACTAGTCCCTCCATGCCATCAAAACTGAATTATTTTGAGCACTACCCTTCTGTGTGTGCAGAAAACTTAATTTAATCCTATTTTTCACATTTCTCCCTCCAATGCCATTTTTATTTCCTTATGCAAGCGTTGTGTTGTCAGAGTCCAGATGTGCTCCTGTCACAGTCATTGACAGTCAGTCAATCAGCAAACATTTATTAAACACATACTGTGTGCCAGGATCTGTGAAGACAAAGACAGTAATGAAACAAACCATGCCCTAAAAAGATCTTCTATTCAATTGGAAGAGATAGTATGCACATATATTACACACATACATATACATACCTATATGTTAATAGAAGTTATCTTGGGAGAGGAAAAGGTGCGATGAAATGCTTCATGTAGAACATGGATCTTGAAGGAAACAAGAAGCAGACAATAAAAAGACTTTACTATAAAAACTGTCAAAGGTGGGGCGGCTAGGTGGCCAGTGAGTAAGAGTGCTGGCCTTGGAGTTGGGATGACCTGGGATCGGATCTGGCCTCAGAAAATGAGCACCCACACATAAATAATGACTGGCTGTGTAACCTTGAGCAAGTTACTTAACCCCAATTGCTTAAAAAAAAACAAACAAACAACTGTCAAAGGTATTTAAAATTTTTCACCTACTTTTTGCCTTTTTTCTAGTTTCAACCTTAAATGATCCTGGGGTGACTTTCCTTCAATGAGTCTCTTGCCAAGCCTTCTTTAAGCCTGTACCTTAAAGGTTAAACTCTATACTCTTCGCTATTTTTTATGAGGTGTTACTATTGTTTATAATCATCCACCATTTTCCACTGCAAGATTTTACAAATGAGTTTGCATTTGAAGGTAGTGTTCCCCTTGGCGGTTGTATCTCTCTGCTTGGCAAGGAGATCAAATAATCAAACGCTTAATGGTTTGTAGGTGCTTTTGTTCTCCTCATTGTAAAGATTGACTACATTTTCCATTTCTATTTTTTTCCTTTACATGCATTTTACTGATGATTTTTGTTTATATACTGCAAGTATATATATACTATACATGTGTACACACACTCGTGTTCAGGGGGTACTTCCCTCTCTCCAGATTTGATCTTCCTTTGCAACAAAGTAAAACAATTAAGCAAAAACATCTGCTAGTGACCACTTCTGAAAATTCTTACAACATTCAGCCCTAGTGATCCCCTACCTCTGAATAAGGTTGGAGTTACCTTTTAATATCAGTTCTCCTAGATTTCCATTAGCTTTGTATTTACTCAGAATTCAGATTGTTTACATTGATCTTCTCATTTACATTATCTTGGTCACTGTGCATATGATTCTCTTGGTTTGGCTGTTTCATTATTTATTAGTTCATACAAATCTTCTCATGTTTCTCTGAATTTCTGATATTCAGCATTTCTTATTGCAGAATAATATAACATCCATACATCACAGTTTGCTGACAGGCTCCTCAATCTTCAGGCACTAGTTTTGTTCTTTGCTATAACAAAAGGTGCAATTATTAATATTTTGATGTATTAAACTGTCATTTCACTTGGGGTATGTCATTGCCCCACCAACAATGTATTAATGTGTTATCTTCTAAAATTAAAAGGAAAAAAAGTTTCATTGATATATTTTGTTTTTACATTGTAAAGCTTTTTGGCTTAACTCCTAACCTATGAGAGCTCTTTTGTAACAAATTAAAACAAGTGAGTAAAAATAACACATATGATTTCATCTGAAAGTATGTGTAACATTTTATATCTATAGCTTTCCCAAATTATTTTAAAATGTTTTTATTATTAATAGAAATGTATTTTCTCTCCTTTCCACAACCCTCTCATTGAAAAATAAAATAAAATAAAAGCCAATTCGTGTAATAAATATCTATAGTCAAAATGAGTTCCCTCATTGGCTATATACAAAATAGACATATATTTATGTGTGTATGGCTCATTTTTTACCCAAAATTCATCACATCTCTGTCAGGAAAGGGTTAGAATGTTTCATCATTTGTCCTCTGGAATTACGGGTGGACATTTCATTGATTACAGTTTTGATAGCTTTCAAAGTTGTTCATCTTTACAATGCTTTTGTTACATTTTTCCGGTTCTACTTATTTCATTCTTCATCAGGTTACTAAAGTCTACAATATTATACATTTTTATAAGCAGAAATTTTTCCTCTAGTTCTGTTCATTTCATTCTACATCAGTTCAAATAAATATTTCTAAGTCTTTTTATATCATCTATTTTCCTCATTTCACACTTGTCAGTAGTATTCCATCACATTCAAATACTATCATTTATTCAACCATTGCTCAGTTGATGAACATCCTTTAAGTTTCTAACTTTTTGCACACAAAAAAGAGATACTATAAATTATATATATATATATGCACACATATATGTAGGTATATACATATACACATACATATACGTACATGCATATATATGTATATATGTGTATATATATATGTGTGTGTGTGTGTGTGTGTGTGTGTGTGTGTGTGTATATATATATATATATATATATATATATATATGACATTTTCCACTTGAATTGAATTTGAGGATACCTTAGCTCCGCTGTTACTTTTTGAGTATGATTTCAAATTGTTTTTACAGAATTGTATCTATTTATAGACTCACCAATGGAGGATCAATGTCCTTCTAACCCCCCCAAACCCCCTTCAACATTAGTCATTTTCCTTTTATTTTTGTCATCTTTGCAAATCTGATGGGTGTGAAGTAGAACCTCAGTATTTCCTTAATTTGCATTTCTTTAATTAGCAATGTTTGGGGGAGCATTTTTATATGCTCACAAATAACCTGGGATTCTTCCCTTGAAAGCTGCCTGATCATACACCTAAATCATTTATTAATTGGAGAAAAGTTCATATTCTTATAAATTTCAATTAGTTTCTTATATTTGGAATTGAGGCGTTTATCAGCGAAACTTGCTGTGAAGATTCTTATCCAGTTTTCTTTATAATCTTAGCCTTATTATATTCGTTTGGATAGAATACTTTTAATTTTATGTAATCAAAATGACCGATTTTGTCTTTTGTAATTGTGTCTATTTCTTGTTTGTTCATGAACTTTTTTCAGTCCATAGATATGAAACATAATTTTCCATGTTTCTCTAATTTATGATATGATTTTTTAATATCTAGGTCATATATCCATTTGGAGCTTATTTCGTTTTAAAGTGTGAGGTGACCATCTAGATCTTATTTCATCCATTTGTCATTCAGTTGTTTCCTTCTGTCTGACTCTTTGTGACACTGTGGACCACAATGGCCAAGAGGTTTTCTTGGCAAAGATACTGGAGTGGTTTGTCATTTCCTGCTCCAGGGGATTAAGAAAAACAGAGGGTAAGTGACTTGTCTAAGGTCTCACAGCTAGTAAGTATCTAAAGTCAGATATGAACTCAGGGCTTCCTGACTCCAGCTGCAGCTGCTTTGTTATGTCTTCCATACTGCTATCCATTTTTTCCTGGCACTTTTAAAAATCAAATAGTGAACCCTTATCCTAGTAGGTAGGGTCTTTGTGATATGGTCAGTTCTGTGTGTTGTGTACCAAATCTATTCCACTGATCAATCTTTCTCTTTTTAAAAATCAGTACCACATTGTTTTGATAATTTCTGTTTAGTTGTGTTGTATAAGATTAGACACTAATCTTCATTTTTTTTATTACTTCTCTTAAAATTCTTGACCTCCCCCCCATATAAAACTTTGTTATTATTTTTGGTCATTCTATAAGTAATCCATTGATGGTTTGCTTTGACATTGAAAAAGTAATTAATTTAGAGAGAATGATCAGTTTTATTATTTTGACTTTTCCAACCCAGAAGTAATGAACATTTTCCCAGTTTTTTAGGTCTGTGTTTCTTTAATGGTGGTTTACAGATGCATTTACATAATTTTTGTGTAGCCCTTGGTAGGTAGACTCCTAAGTGTTTTATATATTCTGTAGTTGTTGTTAATGGATTTTCTCTTTCTATCTCTTCCTCCTGGATTTTATTGGTATTACATATAAATGCTGATAATTTGTGTGGATTTATCTTATATTCTGCATGTTTGTTGGTGTTATTAATTATTTCAATTAATTCTAGCTTACTCTTTAGAATTCTTTAAATATATTATTATATCATATGCAAAAGTGGCAATTTTGTTTTTGCTTTTCCTAAACTTATTCCCTCAATTTCTTTTTCTGCTCTAATTGCTATAGCCAATATATCTAGTACTATGTCAAATAGAAATGGTTATAATAGATATTCTTGTTTCACCTCTGATTTTATTGGAAAGGATTCTAGTTTATCTTCATTACAAATAAAGGTAGTTCTTGGTTTTGGACATGTACTATTTTTCGTTTTAAAGAAAGGCCCAATTATTCTTATGTTTTCTAGGGTTTTTAATAGAAATAAGTGTTGAATTTGATCAAAAGCAATTTTCTACATCTATCAATGTAATCATGTGATTTTTGTTGATTTTGTTATTAATATGGCTAAATTTATAGTATTCCTAATATTAAAATAAGCCAAGACTTTCTGGTCTAATTTCAACCTTATGATAGTGTTTAATCTTTGCAATATGTTTTTTAAACATCTTTGCTAATCCTTTATTTCATATTTTTTGCATTATTATTATTAGTTGAATCTTTCATTCGACTCTTTTGGGTTCCTAATGACATCATCATTAAAAAAGTGGATAATTTTATTCTTCTTTACCTACTCTTATTTCCTCAAATCCTTTTTCTTGTTATTCTGCTATTGCCAATGTTTCTAGTACTATGTGCATTAGAAGTGGATGTTTTTGTTTCAACGCTGATCTTATTGGAAAGGATTCTAGTTTATCTCTGTTACATATGATGGTAGCTCTTGGTTTTAGCTTTATACTACTTATCATTTTCAGGAAAGGTCCATTTATTCCTATGTTTTCTAGTATTTCTAACAAAGGGATATAGTATTTTGGCAAAAGCTTTTTCCTTCATCTTTTTATATAATAATATTTTCTGCTTTGTTATTAATATGGAAAATTAAATTTATTATTTTCTTCATATTAAATCAACCCTCCATTCCTGGTACAATCATAGTGTAAAACGTTTGTGATATATATTTTTAAGCCTCTGCTAATATTTAACATTTTTGTAACAATGTTCATTATAGATATTGGTCTATAGATTTCTGTTTGGCTCTCCTTAGTCTATATATAACATATCTGTGTCATAGAAGGCATTTGGGAGGATCCCTTCTTTTGTCTTCTTTGCAAATAGTTTATATGAAGGACCTTTCTCTCTCTTTTCTGTCTATTCTCTCTTCCTTGGTGATCTCATTAACTCCTATCATTTCAGTTATTTCCATTCGGAGGAGCTTGATCTATCCCACCCTAATCTTTCTCCTGAGATCCTATCACAGATCACAAACTGCTTATCTGACATTTTGAATTGATCATCTTATAGCCACCTCAAATTCCAAATGTCCAGATCAGAAACCCTAATCTTACCTCTCCTCTACATACACCTACCAGACCCAACTCTTTCCCAAATTTCCCTATTAAAGCTGAGGGCATCGCCATTTTGTAGATTATGAAAATGTATAACCTTGGAGTCATTCTCAACTCCTACACTACACACTACATAAATAATAATTTGTTATATCTTATCTTTTTTGTTAATCTAGCATCTCTCTACTCACACAAGCTCCACCTTAGTTCAATCTCTCATAACCTTTGCCCTTGACTATTAGGACAGCATTTAATGGGTCTCTCTGTCTCAAGTCTTTCCCTATTCCAATACACTCTCCATAACCCCTTAAAGTGATTTTCCTCAAGTATAGATCTGATTATGTCACCCCACCCCCACTCGGTTAATTTCAGATGTTCCATGTTACATATAAGATCACATCTCTTTTTTGACGTTTAAAGTTCTTCACAACTTGGACCCATTTGCTATCTGACACATTCCTTCCCTCCATGCACTCTATGTGTGGTATACTGTCTAGTCATTGGGCCTACTTTTTGCTCCACCCAAATGACAACACAAATCACTGTAGTATCTTTGCCAAGAAAACTTCAAATGAGGTCATGAAGAGTTGGCATGACTACATGACTGAGCCGACTAAACAGCAAACACACACACACACACACACACACACACATGTTCTCTATTCACTGTTTTCTATTCACTGAGCCACAAATTGCCTTATTATACACATTCATATGTATAACTAGGCATTTGGTGACTCAGTGGAGAGAGAACAGGGCCTAGAATCAGGAAAATCTGAGTTCAGATCTGACCTAAGACAACTACTACATACTACTAGCTGTAGTACCTTGGCCAAGTTACTTAAACTCTGTTTGCCTAATTTTCCTCAACTATAAAATGGGGACAAAAATAGAATTTACCTTGTAGGGATATTGTAAAGATGACCTGAAATAATATTTGTAAAAAGTACACATTGTAAGTTTTATATAAATGCGTATTTTCTCTCCCGGTTTCATGTATATGTATGTTTGTTTGCCTATGTAGCTGAAATATCTCATAGAATCAGTCTTTCTGTTTTGAAGCAACCCAGGTACCTTCTGCTTCTCTCCATCCCTGCCTGCTGAATTTGCCTTTTTTATTTGATTGAAAGAATGTTGAAGCCTGAGGTTTAGCAATCAAATCACTTGACTTGGGTACTTGCCACCCACTGATTTCTCCAAAATCCTTTTGTTATGTGATTTTCCTTGGCCTTTAAAAATGCTTTAAAATCTAAACTATTTACCAAATAGATTGATAATCTTCCCCACATGCCTTGCAGATGTTTGCCACATACTTCTGCATTTTATACAGCTTATATAGCTTTGTTTTTGAGAATTCATCCCTCATCCTTTCATTTGATTTTCATTAATATGTTTTCCTGGGTTTCCAAACATTTTAACCTTTATATCCCTTTTCTGTCAGTGTGTTCCAGGAAATAATAGGGGGGGAAAGCAATAGGCATTATTTTGAGAAGAGAACAATATCCTGTTTTTCAGTCCTAAAACATTGATATCACTGAGAATAAATCTTTCCAGAGAAAATATATGTCTTAGTCAAGTAATACCCTTTTTATGAAAAAGTCAACTATCCTGGATTCTACATGCTATACAAATAAGAAAGGCTAAATATCCTTTAAAAAACCATTATAACACATGTGTAAAACTGAACTTACCCCATTTTCCAAAAACTGTTCATCTTCCTGACCTCCCTAGTCCCGAGGTTTGGGCTGACATTGCATTGACATTATAAAGCCCAGTTCAGAACCAGCACCACAGTTTCAGTAATGCAGAATGCCTGTGTTTTATTTTATGTGACATGAAGTACAATGCAAAGATTTATGGTGGCTGCAGATGTACTAGAGCATATGTGGGAACCGAAATGACTTGGTTTTGAAAAGTTGTGTAAAGGAAACATAAAGGACATGTGTGATCTGAAAGGAAGGTGGGACCCAACGTGTAGCAAGAGCAGTGATACCAGATGAAGAGCTTGACTGTTCAATCTGTATCACCAGAATCTACCTATCTAGATATCTATTCAACTATTTGGGGGGAGGCAATCAGGGTTAAATGATGTGCCCAGGTAACACAGTAAGTGTCTGGAGCCAAATTTGAACTCAGGTTCTCCTGACTCCAGGGACAGTGCTCTCTATACACGGTGCCACCTAGCAGCTTCTCAGAATGTGTGTGTGTGTGTGTGTGTGTGTGTGTGTGTGTGTTTGCTTTTTGGAGGGATTTAGGGTTAAGTGACTTGCCCAAGGTCACATGGCTAGTAAGTATGTCAAATGTCTGAGGCCAGATTTGAACTCAGGTCCTCCTAACTCCAGGGCCAGTGCTCTATTCACTGCGCCACCTAGCTGCCCTATTATAATAATAAATTAATTTTTAAAATTAAGTAATTTATTTTTAATTTTCATCATTCACTTCCACAAGATTTTGAGTTCAAAGTTTTCTCTGCTTCCTTCCCTTTACCCCCCACAAGACAGCATCCAATCTGATACAGGCTCTACATATACACAGAATATATTTTTTTAAACAGAGGAAGATTACCATCAGCACATTGGTGAAAGCTCTAAAGAATGTTTACAAAAAGATGTGAGCCATAATTGCAAAAGATTCAAAGGCTTGAATGGGGTTTCAGTTCATAAATGTAAGAGATAACCCCACCGATACCTCTCTGATCATTAATATCAAAGGAAGCACATGAGATAAAATATTCACTAAATATTCTGATCCAGGTCTAACTGAATGCAATCTTGGAGTTTGGGGGACTGGAACACAATGAAATAACCATGGACCCTAAACTGTATGAACATAAAACATTACTTATAATTATGTTAAAATGACACAACTTCTAGTTATTAATTAAGAACAAATGCTATTCCCCTTTACCTTGTTTACAATGGTAATGTCAATACTAAGTTAGGAAGGCATCCTTGCAGGACAGGGATGGGATTTCCACCAAACCTCCTTTCTTTAACTCCATGTAGGTCAGACATTTTATATCTTAAGTCCTCTGAACCAACCAAGGTCTGAGGATGACCTCACTGCCTCCTAAATTTTGTTCCTATCACATCAATGGTGCCACTACTGTTATGGAAGACATACAGCTTAAAGTCCAAGTTGAAGAAGGAGTCCCTGTGCATAGCAAGGTCTCTCAAATACCAGGCATCAAGTCCAAGAACACTGTAAGACCTCTTTTATGAGAGTCATAACTTTCGAAAAGGGTTTGACCTAGTTATCCACATAGGAAAAACTAAATAGAAGAAGAATGTTTATTTTCCACACTATGATATGCTGTTATATGGACAAGCTATAAAGCTTATCTGTCAGTTTATGTGTGTCTATGTGCATGTATGTACACATATTGTTATTTTATTGAGTATATTTATGTGTAGATATGCATATGTGTGTATGTGTGTGTCTGACACAAGGATACTCTCAAGGTTTTTCTGAAGAACTTTGGAATTTACTGTGAGACATCGGAGGCACTGACACAGGACCACCCAACATGGTGTACCTGCATCAAGGAAGGTGCCGTGCTCTATGAGCAAAGCAAAATTGCAGTAGCTCAAAATAAATGCAAAATGCACAAATTTAGATACATCTCCACTCTAACTGTTCATATGAGCTATTTGTGCCCAGCCTGTGGTAGAGCATTCTTGGCTCACATTGCTCTGATCAGCCATAGTCAAATACACTGTACCTTGACCCATTGTTCCTCTTTGAGAATGAAGGAAAACAATCCATCTATCCATCCACCTATCCATCCATCCATCCATCCATCTAATCTATGTCTTTCTGTCCATCCATCCATCTATCTATCTATCTATCTAAATTGGAGAAATAACTATTTATATTCTCAATCTTTGTTCTTCAAAAGTTTAATCACTTTCAGTGTTGTTTGCCATACAAATATATATGTATACACACATCCATATATACATACACATACACACACCCATAAACACACACACATAACCTCCATTTCTAAAAGAACATTTACACCATCCATGCATTTTCCCTCCCTAGGCTGTATTCCTAACTCTCCCACACTTTCTTTACAAGGTTTCAGAAACTTATCCATCCTAGAAATTCACTCTAGCCCAGGTCCCCATTAGAATGTAAGCTTCTTAAAAGCAGGCAGTATCATTCTTTCTCCTTGTATTTGTATTCCAAGTTCTTCCTGCAGCACCTGGCACAAATTAAGCACCTACTAAATGCTTGTTGACTATATATTATATATAGAGAAATACTTACCTATATCTATATTTAAATGTATCTTGGCCAGAAATTGAAAATGGACGGTGATAATGAAAAATGCTTTTTACTTCCGGAGAAAGAATTAATGGAGTCTGAATGCAAATAGAAGCTTACTTTTTAAACTTCCTTTTTTTTTTTTGGTGGGGGGAGGGAGTAGGTCTGTGGTCTCTTTTGCAACATGGCTAATATGTTTTGCATGACTGCACATTTATAATCTTTAGTTCTTGCCTTCTTAAGGAGGAGTAAGGGAGGGAATTTGGAACCCAAGAATTATTAAAAAAACAACAACAACCGAATGTTAAAATTGTTTTTACATGTAATTGAGAGAAAATTTAATAAAAATCCAAGCATTTATTTATAAAAAAAAAAAGAAAATGGACAGCAAATTGGGACTAAAATTGAATGGAAGGAGAGCAGGCTGCCCATTGGGAAATTCTCAAGATCTTTTAATGACTCCAAACTTCTTCCTCATAGAAAGGCTCATCATTTTAATACCAATAGTTTAGCAATGTTGGTGTGTGCTTGTGAGTCATGGAGTCCTTTAGTCTCTGAAAAATTGAAAATAAATATTTAAGGGACAATGAGGAGGCATGTTGTAGTTGTGAGCCATCTGTAATATACTACAAAGGATTAAGAAGGAGAATTAGCATTAAAGATGGCATCCAACTTAAGTATAAATCAAAAAAGTGATGTGTTGGTTATGTGGAAATTGAATGGGATGACCTATGGTATCCCTGTGTTGCCCTGTGTGTTCCACTGGCATAGTGTCAATATGAAGAAAAAAGAACAGGGCCTTAGAATGTTGAATGGACTCCTTATGACATACTCATAGGAGAAAAAAGGGCAAGAAAGGCACAGAATGGTCAAGTAAGGGGTAGCTTGGAATCTGCATTAATGGAGGAAATCCATCAATAAAATTATAAATCAATATGAGAACTGCGGTACGCTCACATTCACATTATTCCTCATGCTGGAAATGTTCTCTTCTCCATCTTTTACCTACAGAAATATTATTCCCATAAATCAATCAGTTGTTAAGTCTACCATGCTAGGCACTGGGGAAGCAAAGATAAAAATGGAGCAGTCCCTGAGCTCAAGCTGCTTTCAGCTCTTATGAAATCTAGGATTCTCCAGAAGGCCTTCCTGATTTCTCCAAGCCTCTAATTCTTACAACATTTTGAGTATTTATTGTATTCTTATTTATTTGGAGAGGTAGTGTGGGATAGAGATAGAGAGCCAGTCAGGAAGCTTGGGTTTGATTTTACCTCTAGCCCCTAACTGTTTATTTTAAAAGTTGCCTAATCTCTTGATGATCTAGGCTAGTGATATCAAAGTTAAATAGAACCGGGATAGGGAGGGGGGGAAGCTGGTGAAGATGGGGGGAGGCAGTAGTGTCACTAA
This sequence comes from Gymnobelideus leadbeateri, assembly GCA_011680675.1. Taxonomy (NCBI): domain Eukaryota; kingdom Metazoa; phylum Chordata; class Mammalia; order Diprotodontia; family Petauridae; genus Gymnobelideus; species Gymnobelideus leadbeateri. The sequence continues at coordinate 160,661 of WOXC01005544.1, forward strand.
ATTGTACATAAAGATTTGTGTGGGCTGCATATTGACTTAGAAAACCACACATGCATTTATATATTTTTTATATTTCTTTTTTATTAATATATCAACACATTAAAATAACATAGAAACTATATTTTAATCAAATCTGAGCTATACTTGGGAGTGTTGTGGGCTGCACATTTCTGTGTTTGACACCTCTCCTCTAGGCAAGATTTATGGTCCCTAAGACAATAAATCACAGAGAGGATGCCAGCCTGCACTGGTAGAGGACTTTTCCTCACCCGAGAGTTCCTTATATCAAAGAAATTGCAGATCCCTTCCCTATCCATTGCTTATATTAGAGTTATTTATCTACATGTCATATCACCATGATTAGATTTTAATGATAATAGTAGCTCACCTTTATATAGCACTTTAAGGTTTCCAAAATACTTTAAATATACTGTCTCATTTGATCCTCACAACAAGCCTGCAAAATAGATCCTATTATTATCTCCTTTTTACAGACACATAATCTGAGACAGAGAGATTAAATCATTTTTGCCAAGGTCACATAGCTAGAAAGTGTCTTAGGTGGAATTCAAACCCAAGTTATTCTGATTTTCAAGTCTAATCATCTATTCACTATACCATATGAGCTTTGTGCAAATGATGAATGAATAAAAGAACAAAAAAAGGACATTAAAAATCCTTAATATATTCTGAGCACTGCTTTAAGTGCTGAGGATATAAATATAAATACAAATAAATAGAGATAGTGAATTTTGTTCATCTTTTTATCCCTGCTCTTTCCCCAACTCTGACCTCAGAACCTATCACAAAAGTGAGAATTCAACAAATATTTATTTCATGAAGACATGTTTAACAAAAACATTTCAACACTTCAAAGAAACTGTGATCTTTTAATTTGGGTATAGATAGCAACAATGAGCTAGGTCCAAAAGTAAATTGGATGGAATATTGAATAAGTTTCATAAATTGCATTTGGAAATACAATATTTCTTGTCAGCCTTGGAAAGCTTAATATGTGTTCATTGACAATTCTCCTTTATTAATTGATTCATTAGTCATCGTTTGCCATAAAATTCTAATGCCTTCTCTTTTCTTCTAAAAGTTTTCAAGTTTCTGGACCTGGCTTAGAGTTCAGAAATAAGAACAAAACTGCATGAATACAGCAGTATGTAATCTACAAAGGAAACAAGAGGGATTAAGGTTATTTACATTGCCTTTTGTGCTTTATGCATTGGCCTATTTATCAAGGTTCCTAGTGAAATATAACATTCATAATATTCAGGATTTTGATGGAAATGATTGTTCCTCTATGAGAATAACTTCCTGATGACTATTATTTTTGAAGACATAACAAAAATCTAGGAAAATTTTTGTTCCTAGATATTTTAAAGGCATTGACATTTTTTCAACAATATTCTTCAGAGATTTTTGTCACATGAGGTGATAAATGCAGACCAAGTTGATTGGAAAGCACTTTGTCTGTGATTTGAAATGTGGTCTTTAGGAGCCAAACCCTAATTCCTCCCAGTCCCTACTCAATTAGGTGTTTATATCCATTAATTATAATTTTAATGGCACTCAAAAGAGGGCCATTTCCCACAGGCTGCCTTTATGTTCATGCTAAACCTTTGACCAAAGCAAGGAAATTGTTTGAGCTAAACCTCAGAGCTAACATTGATCTCATTTGCTATGCAAGCTTATTTTGTTTTTCCAGAGACTTATTTTTTTTTAAAAAAAACTCAATTCTGAATTCTGGGAGAGCAGCAGTTTAAGAAAATATTCATGAAATTGTGTTTGAAAATGAGGTTTTTAATTAAAATGGGTATTTCGGAAGCCTTTCCTGACAGCATCCATTTCTCTGCAGTGAAACAATAGTTAACATTGGCAGCAACCATTCTCAGAAGCTATCAAGCTGTTTTTAGATCCTCTTCAGCTTTGGGGCTACATATACATTTGCATAAACAGGTTGAGTGGTCTGTTTATAAAAGGTTCAGTTCAGTCAAATAATCATCTTTTCTATCTACATGGTGTCCTAAGAGTCTTACTGCAGTTTTGAAATATACATGTTGCTGTTGAATTGTTTCAGTTGTGTCCAACTCTTTATTACCTCATTTGGGAGTTTTCTTGGCAAAAATAGTGAAGTGACCTGCCATTTCCCTCTCCAGTTTGTTTTCCAGCTGAGGAAAGCGAGGCAAACAGAGTTAATTGACTTGACCAGTGTCACATAGCTAGTAAGCATTTGAGGTTGGATTTGAACTCAGGTCTGCCTGACTTTCCAGGCCCTGAGTTCAATCCACTGCACTACCTACCTTTCCAGTTTTGAACTACTAAAGCAGAAATCTGCAAAAGACTTTTGGGACACTCTGTATTACTCAATTAGTTTATCAACAAGTATTTATTAAGCATTTACTATGTTCTAGGTATAATGCCAAAGACTAAGGACACAAAAATTAAATAGTCCCTACCCTCTGAAAACATAAATATATATGCACAATAAGTACGAGGTAATTTTTGTGGGTAGGATTTAGTAGTTGGGAAGGCCAGGAAAACCCTCATATAGAAGGTTGCATTTGAGTTGATCTTCGAAGGGAATGAAGGATTCCAAAAGGCAGAGGTGAGAAAGGAATGCAAGGACATTTGACTATAGGCTACTCAAAAAGTACAGATATGGGAGTTGGAGTGTTGTATGTGAGGAACCTCCCAGGAAGGTCAGTTTTGCTGGATTACAGAGACAGTGAAGGAGAACACTGTATAATGAAACTGAAAAGGTAGATAAGAACCAGCTTGTGAAGAGTTTTAAGTACCAAACAGGAATTTTTAAATTTTATTATTATCCTTATTTTAAATCCCAGAGGCTCTAGGAAACCATAATAGCTTCTTGGGCAGGGGGACATGACATGGTCGACAGCTTCTTGAGCAGGGAGCCTGGCACAGTCAAACCTATGCTTTAGCAATATCACTTTGATAACTATGTGAGGATGGACTTGCAAGGGTGGAGGCTTGAAGGAGGAGTGGGCAATTAGGAGGCTATTGAAATATCTCAGGCAAGAGGTGATGAAGGCCTCAACTAATGAACATGGTGGTCAGGTAAGTGTAAGGAAGACATGACAGATGTTGTAAAAGTAAGATAGACATACTTAGTGGTTGATTTGTTTGTTCTTTGTTTTCAAAGAAGAACAATGACATCACTAGGTAAATCATTAGATTTAAGTGAGGAAGATTTGCACAAAGTCATCAACCTCACTCTCTCTTCCAGTCATCAAAATCTAGTGGGAAGACAAAGTCAAGAGATTGGTGATGGCCTGGGATGTGATGAATGACCTTGGTGTCTTTGATGGCTGACCAAGCTCTAAATACTCCACAGGGCCTACTTCCACCGCCTTCATGGTCATTGGAACAAATTGTTCTCAGGGAAAGGGAGAAGGGGGTGTTGAAGATGACTTTGTGGTGTTGAACCTGAGTGATTGGAAAGATCATGGTGCCCTTGACAGCAATAGACATATTCAGAAGAGATCTAGTATATTTTTTTTGAGGGGAGGAATTATATAATGTCTTGAATATGTCTGTGACGCATATAGTTTAAATGTTTAGTGGGCAGCTAGGTGGTGCAGTGAATAGAGTATCGGCCCTGGAGTCAGGAGGACCTGAGTTCAAATCCAGCCTCAGACACTTAACGCTAGCTGTGTGACCTTGGGCAAGTCACTTAACCCCAAATGCCCTGCCTTCACTCCTCCAAAAAGCAAAAAAAATGTTTAGTGGGTAGTATATACACTCATAATCTATATACATACATATGTACATACACGCTTATCTATCTCTCTATATGTCTACATTTGGGAGTCATCTACAAAGAACCAATTAACTCCATGGTTGCTGATGAGGTCACCATGAAAGAGAGTGTGGAGAGAGCAGAGTACCTAGAACAGACCCGGAGGATATATCCACAGTTAGGGGACATGATGAACCAGTAAAGGAGACTGTGAAATGGTCATGCAGTTAGGGGGAGAACCAAGAAAAGGTAGCATCGTGAAAACCCATAGAAGAAAGAACATCTAAAAGGAAAGGCTACATCAAATACTAAAGAGAGTGCAAGAAGGATGAGGAGTAAAAAAAGGTCATTAGGATAGGCAATTGAGAGATCAATGATAATTCTGCAAAGAGCAATTTCAGTAGAGTGAGGAATTTATAAGCAAGGTTACAATGGATTGAAAAGTGAATGAGAGGGCTGCTAGGTGGCACAGTGAATAGAGCACCAGCCCTGGAGTCAGGAGGATCTGAGTTCAAATCTGGTCTCAGACACTTAACACTTACTAGCAGTGTGACCTTGGGCAAGTCAATTAATTCCAATTGCTCTGCCCTCTCCCCTCCAAAAAGCAAAAAAAAAAAAAAAAAGTGAATGAGAGGAACAGACATGGAAACAATGAGTGTGTATAGCTTTTTCTTAGAATTTGTGACTAAAATGACTGAACAATAAAATTCACCTGCAATTTATAGTTTAAACAGTTGCCTGGGAGTAATAAAAGTTGTTTGTCCAGGGTTACATAGCCTATATATGCAAGGGGTGGTATTTAAACCCCAGTCTTCCATACCCCAATACCAACTCTCTAGCTCCTACTCCCAAAAGCTTCCCTTTAAAATAACATCCATTACATTATAGTTGAAGGGATAGCTTGGCATAGTAGATAGAAAGCTGGCCTTGGAGTCAGAAAGACCTGGATGGAAGAGCTAGCTCTGACACATACAATTGTGTACCCGAGGACAAATCCCTTACCCTCATTAACCTCATTGTCACAGAGAAGTCTCAAGATTATAATTTGCAGATGAGTTTTGACCTGCATCAGTGGAAGGAGTGTCCACATTGGAATTTACTTAAACCAGTGAAATCACATGTCTAGAACAAAACCAAATGTGATAAGGATAAAACTCATGAAATCATCTCTTCAGATGAAAATGACCCAATATATTGGAAAGAGGCTTGTCTATAACATCAGGCATCCATACCCTTGGCATCAATAATTATAGAACACATTTACAAAAGAATACATGCTTGAACAGGAGTCTCACAAGTTCAAATATTAATTAGAATTTTTATTTGAAAACCTAATTCAGTATTTCTGCATCAGGATAAATGATTTCCCCCTGCTAAGTGTAAAAACGATCAATAATGAAGCACAGGTTTATCAAATTTATTCTAAGTTTTATTATTCACACACTGGACCAATTACCCAGGACTTGTTGAGCATAGAAAATGCTGTGACATACTGCAGCATGCTTCTGACTTAGTTTGAAGAAAAACAAAACAAGACACCAAGACCAAGAGGCCACCCCTGTCACCAGGATATCTGCCAACATTTTTCAAGAACTCATTTCTTAAAGTGTCCCCAGAGCTACCCTTCCAAGGTGAATTAAATTTCTTAAAAATGTTATCTCTTTACGTTTTAAATGCAGGTAGCCCTTTTCCCCATTATAGAGAGACAAACATTTTCTAGCTAGGGCATTAAAAAAAATAAGCAAAGAACTTACCCTCCCGCTTACATAAGACACTTGGTTTCCTCCCATTGAAGGGTGTAAAAATACTTCGTGCTCACTCTGTGACCCTGGGCAAGTTACTTAACCTTGTTTCCCTCAGTTTCATCAACTGTAAAATGAGGATAATAATCTCACCCACCAAGGGGGCGGCTAGGTGGCGCAGTGAGTAGAGCACCGGCCCTGGAGTCAGAAAGACCTGAGTTCGGATCCAACCTCAGACATTTAACACACACAAACAAAAACCTAGCCGCGTGACCTTGAGCAAGTTACTCAACCCCAATTGCCCTGCAAAAAAAAAAAAAAAAATAATAATCTCACCCACCTCTCAGGGTTGCTGTAAGGATCACATGATTTTATATTTGTAAACTTCTTAGCAGAGAGCCTGGCACAGAATGGGCATTTCATAAAAGTTTATTCCCTGTCCCTTCCTTTCCCCTACTATGATCAAAGTCAGCCTACAAAGTAGACATATGTGCACTCTTTGGGCACGTGGTATCGTTTCAAAAAAACCCCAAAAGCCTTTCCTATATATAGCCAGGTTCAAACTAGTCCTTTTGGTTCTTCAACCTATAGCTCAGCTATACTTCTTCATTTAAATAGGATTTCTTTGAGATCTGTTGGAAGCTCTAGGCTTTACAAGGAAATAGGTACATGATGAGGAATTTTTACTATTTGTTGTTAGTTTTATCTAGTCATTTCAATTGGGTCTGACTCTTTGTGACCCTATTTGGAGTTTTCTTGGCAAAGATGCTAAAGTAGTTTTCCATTTCTTTCTCCAGCTCATTTTATAGATGAAGAAACTAAAGCAAACAGGGTTCAGTGACTTGCTCAGGGTCACACAGCTAGTAAGTGTGTAAGTAGTAAGGCTGGATTTCAATTTATGAAGATGAATCTTCCTGATGCCAGGAGTGGCACTCTATCCACTTGAACCATCTAGATGCCCAGTTTTTAATATTATGTTATTTTTAAAAATGTTTTGATAACTGTTTCAATATTTTTGTGTAATCTTATATATTTCCCTTGATGCTTTTTGAAGCATTATTCTTAGGTTATTTCATGTCCCTAGGCTTCAACTGATTACCAAAGTAGTTTTTGACTCTAAAAGGTTAACTACCCCTGTTCTAGAGAGTCCTAAAAGAGAACCTCAGTATAGCCACAATAGAGAGGCAGTTGGTGGCAGCCAAGGGACTGAAGAAGTCATGTGTAGATAGAAGTCTAACAACTTGGACCACATTTTTTACTTCTTCTTGTCTCTTCATAGTCAAAATACCCTTTCACTATGGGTAATCATGACTATCTTAATAACATTGAAATACATAATGCTAAGATGGGAATAAGATGTGAATGTAAGACGTGCTAGCTTAGTGATAAGGTTGATTTTGTAATCAGTGGATCTGGATTTCTTCTTGTGCTTTTTTGCCTATTCAAGATGGCAGCATTGTCTTTTTCTCCTCCTCTATCATTAAGTCTAGCTCCAATTCTCCCCCTGCTACCACTCCTATAATTATCCAAAAAGTAAAAACATAAAATAAGCATTGTACAGCAGTCTGAAAACTCACACCATCAAGCTGTTCATCACACATGTTGTCCTATACCTCTAGGACTTAGTAAAAGCAAGTATGGATTGACTCCATTTGGCCTGAGGGCTTCATGTTTGATACCCCTGGCTGCACAGTCTCCTTTCAGCAATAGGAAACTCACTTTACCTGCTGATAGGAAGGGAACTGTCCCCTTACAAACAAGCAAGGAAGGAAAAAATGCCAGGAATCACTCCTCCTGATATTTCACTCTAAGAGCTCCAGAACATCCCACCAGTCCTCCAACAATTTTAGAGAGATGACTCAGTTGGAAGTGGAAATGGAGTGTTGACTTTTCTAGCTTTAGTTAGTCACGTGCTCAGGGACTTTGGAATGAGATTTTCTCCAAACTGAATATAGGAGTACCAATTACCTAATAGTATCCTAAGACTTAATTATTTATTAAATATTAGCAAGTTAATAAGAACTTGAAAACACATTCTTCCTGTCCTACATTGACTATTATGAAGCCATTTGGAGATTGGAAGGCTACTAGGGACCACTCTCTTCCCTTCAGAGGTCAGCTTAATGAAGAGCAATGAGCCAAGTTCCAGGGAGCCATCTCCACTGGCCAATGTCTGATAGGGAACACTGTGGCATTATAGGTTTAGAGTTGGATAGGGCTATAGGGGCCATCTACTTTAACTTCCTCTTTAGTGGATCCCTTTGTGAAATGGAATTTTCCCAGCAACTCAAGCAGCTTTCCTCTCTCTATTGCATAACATGGGGCTGAACATCGCTGTTCTTTCTAATTGTTTCTATTCTTCTCCTAAGAGTAAGTTTATCATGGTCCATATGTAGAAACACGCCTATTTGAAGTGGGTTGACTGACCTATCAGCAGATAGAACCACCCAGCCCAGCTTAAGAGAATATTTTCTCTTCACAATAAGGGTATATCTTTTAAAATGGGACAGCTCAGCTTTACTGTCAGATAGTTCTGTTGTCTTCCTGTCAGCAATTGAATGATATTAATTAAAATGGGAATTTCTTTCTTTCTATACATCTGAAAAATGCTTTTGTGAATTTGGCTTTTAAAATATGTTCACATAAATTGACCCATGCTAGTTCCTCAGTGTAGAGAGACCCTGTGGTACATTGAAAAGAGCCTGAGATTTGTTGTGGGGGGATAAAGGTTTGAATTGAAGTTCTACTGCTTACTTTCTGTCTGTAATCTTAGACAGATTATTTAATCATCCTGGACCTCAGTTTTCCTCATCTATAAAAATGAAAAGATTCAAATATATGAGCTCCAAGTTCCTTTTCAGAATTAGCTACTGTCATCTTATCCTAAAATGGACTTGGCTTTCACTGGTATTGTCAGGTGTTTCTGGGCAATGAGCTTACTCTGAGATATTCCAAAGGGCGTAGCTGTCTATGACACTAACAAGTGTCAGGGTCATAGAACTATATAATGTTAGACCTGGAAAGATTCTTGGGATTTATGTAAATTCAACCCTTTCCTTTTGCAATCAAGGAAACTGAGGCATTATGAAGTGATTTATTTAAGATCACACAGTTTCTGAGTGGCCAAGTTGGAAGCACAGCTTAGGACCTGTGATTTCTTGCCTAGTTCAATTCTCTTTCCACTATACCACATTTCTTCTCCCTTCCTAACTCTGTCTTTTCCTAAGGAAGGAGGAATTGCATCTCAGCACAGAAATCAATCTTACAATCTATATTCCAACTTTGGTTAGTTTCCCTTTCCATATTTTGCATGTTACTTCATCTGAATGGAGGAGAACAATGAGTATGGGTTTTCTTTCCTCTTCTTTTCCAAAAACCCATACACACATCACTAACTGTCATTCATATACACACCAACATTTTATGTATATTTGAGTTTAATTTCATTGGTTTGTTTGGTTGCATTTTGTTTGCAAATTCTCCTTGCTCAGCACTTCTCCTATTTGCCTTTCCCAATCTCATTCCTTTTTACTTCTGTTTACTTCAGCATCTTATTTACCCTTTCTCAATCTTATTACAGCTGTTTTCCTTTCTTAGGGAATTTACTAAAAGTGGCCCCTAGGTTCTTTGTTTAACAACCTCCTTATTTAAAGTACCTTCCCCCTCATCCCCAGGTAGTGTTATTAGAAGCAAACTATAGGGATAACAGAAACTTCTTTTTGTTCCTGCAATTTTTCTGCCCTTGTTATTAAATTGACTAATTTTGTATTAAAAAGTATTTTATATTTTCATTCACCTGAAAAGATGGTGACTGAAGGGAGACTTCAACCACTAACCGCTTTTCATTTTCAGATAATAATTACACATTTATATAGTGTTTTAAGGTTTAGAAAACATTCTCCCATGGTGTACACAGTGTAAGGGTAATGGGGCTACAAAATTATGTCTTTGGTGTGGTTTTTGGGAACCTCTACCTCTATCACCAAGTTCTGTTCCTTTACTTTGGAGGACTAGAGAAGCATCCAAGGTAATTTGGTTAATGCCATTCAGATCATTCCAGAAGAGTCCTGGATTAGAGGCTTTGTTGAACATCTAGACCCTGGGGAAAGGGGTTATCAGACTAATTTCATACTAGTCTACCGGTGTCAGCAACACAAAACTGTTTGGACATTTGCATGGTGTAAACTAGCTAAGCTACTCCAAAACACACTTGTAATAGGTGCCTTCGTTTTCTCTCCTCCTGTTCTTTTTTAATTGCTTACAATCTGGTTTACCACCTTGTCTTATTCCAACAAAACTGCTCTCTCCAAAGGTACTAATGATCCTTAGTTGTCAAATCCAATGGCCTTTTCTTGATCCTCTTTCTCTTTTACCTCTGTGCAGTCTTGAAACTATTGATCACTCTCTCCTCCTTGATATTCTCTTCTCTCTAGGCTTTGGGTTACCACTCTTCCTTGGTTTTCCTCCTATCTGTCTGAAATGCCTTTTTTTCTTTGCTTGATCCTCCTTCAGATCACAACCTCTAACTGTTGGTATCCCTCAGGATTCTCTCCCAGACCTTTTCTCCTCTATACTACTTCATTTGGTGATATCACCCCAAGGATTAAATTACTATCTCTATACTGATGATTCTTAAATATACCTGTCCCTCCTCAACCTCTCTGTTGACCTTCAATCCTGCATCACCAACTTTACTCCATTACACATACTCTTTAATCCAATGATATTGGCTTCCTGACTTTTCCACAAAGAAGACTCTTCTCTCAGCTCTAAACACTTTCTCTAGGTGCCTCTCCTCACCCCCACTCCCACATGCTTTGAATGCTCTCCTTCCTGCACTCCATTTATTGACATCCATGACTTCCTTTCAGTCTCCACTAAAATTCTGTCTTTCACTAGAAGACTTCCCCAACCTCACTAATTCTAGTGCTTTCACTCTGTTATTTATTTCCTATTTATCACACACACACACACACACACACACACACACACACACACACACACACACACACAATATATATTTCATTGCATATATTTGTTTGCATGTTGTCTTCTCTTTTAGATTGTAAGCTCCTTGAGGGCTGGCTCTGTCTTTTGACTTTCTTTGTATCCCTAACACTAGCACAATGCCTGTCACATAGCAGGTGCCTGATTTGGAAAAAAAAATTTTGAAGTAAATAAATAAAAGTGAGGCATCCAGAATTTATTAAAATCTAATATAACTCTTTAAAATTAAAAGTACATACACCTGCGTGGAGAAAGAGTCTAAGTCACAAACAGTTTATAAATTCAGGGAATATAAATTTGATAACAATATGAAAATATATTAAAATTTCCTAATAATCAGAGAATTACAAAAATAGCAAAAACAAAAACAGTAACAAGGCAAAAATAAATAAAAAGGATAAAATTCATTGCTAGTAGAAATGTAGAGGCACTAGTAATGTAATATACTGTTAGTGGAAATGAGACTGGTGAAAACATTTTGGAGGACACAAAGCTAATCATATCTCTTAAGAAAGCAATTCCATTACTAGGATTCTATTTCCAAAACATTACATAAAGGAACAAGGAACTTATCTATTTTTAAAATCAGTTACTATATTTGTGATGGTCAAAAATTAGGATCATCCTCCATGCTTCAAATTAGACAATGAATAAATAATGTTACACTAATAAAATGAAATGTTATGGTATTGTAAAGATTTAGTGCATACAAAGAAATATGAAAAACAATTAGATAATACAGAAGTAACCAGAAGCAGAAATGCATGCACACTAACTACAATTACATATGTGTATATATGTAAATATATTTTAAAACAATAATAAGGAAGGAAGGAAGGAAGGAAGGAAGGAAGGAAGGAAGGAAGGAAGGAAGGAAAAGAACAAAAGCATTTCCTCCCTTGTTTTAATACTTGCTTGCTTCTGCTTTCTTGAAGGCTAAGATTCTGGCTCAAGATCTTGTCCCTTGTTATGATGTTCATTTAATTATTTTATTGATTTTAATTAAATATGAAAAAAAATTAAAAGCAGACTTTAATGAGCTCTTGTGGCATTGGATTTTAAGAAAGAACTCCCATAAGTTTGTGGGTGGGCACAGTATGTAAACATGTCATCAGAATTTTGAAAATTAACAAAAATTTTAATAGATGCCTATACATCTTATAGAATCCTGGACTACATTAGAAGTAGAATATAATTTAGTCCAACCCCCTTATTTTATAGATGAGAAAACCATAGTTGAGAGGAAAGAAATAATTTGTCCAATGTTACAGAATAAATTAGTGGTAGAACCCATATCTCTGGACTTATGGTCCAAAAATATCTCAGCCCATTTATATAAGAAAAGAACGTGATAATCAATGTAAAAGCACAGATAGAAGAAAAAATGAGAGAAAGAAACAGAGAGAGAATGAGACAGATAGACAGACAGACAGATGGAGGAGTTGGACAAGAAAGATAAAGGAATTGAATCCAGAGAGAGACAAAATAATGAACAGAGACTGGGAAGGCTAGAACAAAGAGAGAAGAATTTGGACTCAAAGAAACATGAGAGTAGTGAGAGGTAAGGTTACAGAGAAAAGGTGAGTGCAAAAATTGGAGAAAAAAACACATACAAATAAGAGACATAATACAATAATCAAAAAGAACTAGCCCTACCTGAAATCAAACTTCAACCACAAGATGGGTTCCCTCCTAGCTATAAGAAGTTCTTCTGGGTGTTGGTTTTCCCATCTCCATCTCTGAAGATCATACTATTGTTATTAAATCCCTAAAATAAGATGAACAATCTTTTGAGATCTTTGCAGAAGGGATAGAGGTGTCTGGGATGAGATGGAAATATCCAAGGATCCCTGAAGCAATTAAGAATAAAAAAACAACTAGTTGAGAGTGATAATTACTAGGAGTGAGTTTTGGGGAATGAAACTGGACAAGAAAGGTAATCTAGTTGATGGGTAGCAAATAAAAAGAGATGTAAGTCTGACATCATCTATTTAGGTTTCAAGATACTCCATCATCTAGTTCATAGATTCCCAGAGTAATACTACACCTTGGGGGGCATGGGAATGATCTAGGGAGGCAGTAGTAGTCTCATGTGAAATTGGGGGATGTTACATAAAAATAAAGGGGTGAAAGAAGCAAAAAGAAAGGAGAGAAGTTAAAATTTTTTTGAAAAACCATTTGTACATATTTCACCTGCTGTGTAACAGAGTTAAAAATCACAGTGATTACATTATTTTCCAAATAAAGACACAAAATGTAAGTTATAACCTATCAAAGGTCAAGTGTATCAACAGATCTTAACAAGCAAGCATTGGCAGGTGAACATATCATGCATTGTGTAGAAGTCCAGCATGCATTAACAGGAATATGTGCATGTAATGACTCATTTGCTATATGATACTATATAATTACATGATACAATATTATATCATCAAAATTTCAATGCAAGAATAAAACCACAAATTTACAATAAATTATTAAATTTAAGATGTCATTAAAATATTTTTGAAATGATGCAAATTTTAAAACACATTGAAGGCTTAAAGAAAATAAATTTCCAGGTGGAGCCGAATGCTTTTTTTCTGTTTTGAAAAGGAGGCAGTAGGCCAAATACATATGGGAACTTCTGACTAGTTTTACCTTACTTATTCACTCATATAGAGAAAGTAGAGTGGTAAGATATTCTACTAGAGGGGTCTTTCGCGGTGCTCGGAGGCTGCGGACGTGCAGAGGCTCACTCGGCTCGTCCCGGTCCGGCTGCTCTCCTCTGCCAGGCCCAGCCCCGCTCCCGCCTCCCCGCGCCACCGCCCGCCGGAGCCGCCGCCACCATGCCGATGTTCGTGGTGCAGACCAACGTGCCGCGCTCCGCGGTGCCCGATTCCCTGCTCAGCGAGCTCACGACGCAGCTGGCCAAGGCCACGGGCAAGCCCGCCCAGTACATCGCAGTGCACATCTCAGCCGATCAGCTGATGGCCTTCGGGGGCTCCTCGGACCCGTGTGCTCTGTGCAGCCTGCATAGCATCGGCAAGATCGGCGGGCCCCAGAACAAGGCTTATAGCAAGCAGCTCTGTGAGCTGCTCACCAAGCACCTCAAGATTCCCGGGGACAGGATCTATATAAATTACTACGACATGAACGCGGCCAATGTAGGCTGGAACGGTTCTACCTTCGCCTGAGTGCCCCCTGCTGTGCCCGCCCTGGGCCCTGGCTTGTCCCCATTTGCTGTCTGGTCACTCCCTTGTTCTTCTGTAGCTGAGAAACAATAAACTGTTTTTAGGTGTCAAAAAAAAAAAAAAGATATTCTACTAGAAATCAAGAGACATGGGCTTGTGTCTAAACCCTGCCACTATTTTTATTATTTTAGCTTGATTATGTATGGCCTCAATTTCCTATCCTGTAAAATGAGGTGTTTTGAACAAAATGATTTGGATTGGATCTTGGCACCAAGATTACTTTTTGCCTTTTTTTTTTTTTTTTGCTTTTTTTGAAGGGGGGAAGGTAGGGCAATTAGAGTTAAGTGACTTGCCCAAGGTCACATGGCTAGTTTTTGTGTTAAGAGTCTAAGACCAGTCTAAGACCAGTCAGGTACTCCTGACTCTAGGGCTGGTGCTCTATTCACTGTGCCACCTAGCCACTCCAAGATGACTTTTTTCTAACATTTTCTCTGATCTAATCATTGTTTTAGGTGTTGACCCTCGGTTTAGAAAGTTCATAGTATCCTTTAATTTCAGAGTGGGAAGGGAACTCAATGACTTTCTATTCCAATATGTACCCAAAAGAGAAGTCCTTTTACAACACATCTGATGAGTGAACATTTTACCCTCCTTAGAGATTTCTGGTGAGGGAGAACCCATTACCTTTCAAGACAGTTCATTCTACTTTTAGGTGGCTCTCATTGTTAAGCAGTTTTCCCTGATGTTTAGTCTACAGAGTTCAACCATCTGGATCAAAGTGGAATTAATCTAAAATCTTTTGCATGTGAGAACATCAGAAGGAATCCAACAAAGGCGGAGTACAGTGGGACTAACCTTTCTTTCTTCCTGGATGCCATGACTCTTTGACCCAGACCAAGATCACATTAGTTATTTTGCTGCCTTTAATAAGTTCTGTTATCATGGTTATGTCTTTCAGTGTACCAGTAAAATCTTGTTATATAAAATTCATCAATTTATCTAAACTAAATCACCCCCAAATGGATTAAGCTCCTTTTTTTTTAAGGGGTAAAGGCAAGGCAATTGCCCAAGGTCACACAGCTAGTAAGTGTGTCAACTGTCCCAGGCCGAATTTGAACTCAGGTCATCCTAACTTCAGGACTGATGTTCTATTCACTGCATCACCTAGCTGCCCCCAAGCTCCTGTTTTCTTATCCTGCCCTCAGGGAAGATTTTTTGCCATCCTTCCTATGATAGGCTATCACTCAAGTTTCTTTCAGGTTTTTTTTCCCCTAGGCTAAATAATTCCAGTCTCCTTAGCCTTCTCAAAGTCATGAAGAAGTGCTTAAATCAGTATTATTTGAGGACTATGGGAAATGTTTATTTATGGAAGCAGATCAAAATAGAAGCATTACATATATTTAAAAGCTTTTTTTTTTCATTCACATATGGAGAACATTTTAGTGAATGAAACTCTGAATACACTGGTAGATGAATGCAAACTAATATGCCCATTTCAGCTTCATCTGAAAAAAAAGAGAGAGACACAAGGGAAAGATCAGGAATGAAAGCTAAAATGCACAAGAAGCAGATTTAAGTTCTTAATTCATCCTTTCTTTTGCCAGATGTTGATGGAGGAAATCCTTTGTTTTATATTATAATTGGAAAATCTCTTTAGGTTTTGCTAACCATACATATTCCCAATCTTATCAACATTCATATAAACAGCAACATTCTGCCATACACATCTTGGTTACAATAGACTACTGAATTAAATAATTTTTTGTTCATTTAAAGCTATGGAAATACCCATCCTATTAAGAAAAAGGGAAGATGGTTTTTATAAGAGGAAATCAGCCTGACTAATCTATTGAATATTTTAGGTAAATATGCATATAGATGAAGGGAAATCAATGGATGTAATATATTTTAACTTTTCAGAAGGCTTTGACAAGTTTATATTTTTGAATTTATTAAAAATTTCCCAAGGAGACTTTTATCATACATAGGGCATTAATTATAGGAAACAAAGAATAGGGAATATAATATGCTTCTTTCAGGCAGCACAGATTCTCCAGATTTATGTAATAATGTATGACAATTTCTTTTGGGTAGTGAAATGGGGAACTTTCTTCACCAAATGTGCTCCCAACTTCATGGAAATACCCTTCATAAATCCAAATGGAAGAGGGATTATTTATTAATGGAGAAATTCTCCATCTACTCCTCTTTGCGGATGACATTATTTTCATTGTATATAACTCTATAGGGTCCCTGGAATGAGATCTAAGGACAATGCAACAAAATAATTTAGGTCAGATTATGACCATAGCTGGACAGAAAGACAGTCTACCAGAAGTCGATCAGTACATACGAATCGACATTGCAGATGGACAAAAATATGAGCCTAGAATTGAATTAGTGGGTGATATTAGGATGCATTGCAATTGGGAAATGTTTATTTCAAGGCTTTCAATAATCTCAAATTCATTATTCAGAGGTCTATCTTATAAAAAGCAACAAACCCCTGCTAATGTTACATAGTAGCAAATCATATAACACCATAATTAAATCAAAAGTTAACTAGAATGCAAAATATTAGAAATTATGATGTGTGTGCAGGATGTAGTATAAAGTGACTTCTGGTGAACATGGTGACATCAAAATTCTTATCCAGTGCAACTCCCCTGACACCACTTTAGAAAAGATTTAAAAGAACACTAGAGTGAATAATGTTCAAGAAATCCAAATAGAAATACCTGTAAGATTCACTCGTTAATCCAGGATATAAGAGGATGGCTAGAATCTTGCAAATATTCTAGGGAGCAGGGTAAAGAATGTGGAGGGGGGAGGAAAGTGATTGCCTCCAGTAAGCGAGTCCTAATGCCTAAAGATGTTAAGGAATGTGATGAACATGATGGGTGTGGAAGTCTACCTAATAAATGGTAAAAAAAAGACCAGAATCCAGTGTGATTTGAGTCCTGGTTTGTCAAAGTTTCAACAAAGAACCAATAGGTCACTGAGAAGGGAAATGAGAAGAGATGTGTGCACTGAACCATACCAAGATGCCCCAAACTTAAACTCCTGTTAGAGCTATAACAGGAGACAAAGTTGTTTTCTTATGAGCGGCAGCACCTGGAAAGTTCATACAAGGGATTTTAAGAGGCCTGGGTAGTTCTAGTGTACTATCTCTGGTATCATCTGAGGGCCTATCAGGGCTGCAGCATAGGATGGGAATACTGAATGGTGATTCAGCCGAGATAGGAGATAGAAATAGGATGAGGTCAGTATAATTGTTAGGATACCATGAAACAGAG
Organism: Gymnobelideus leadbeateri; assembly: GCA_011680675.1. Lineage (NCBI taxonomy): Eukaryota > Metazoa > Chordata > Mammalia > Diprotodontia > Petauridae > Gymnobelideus > Gymnobelideus leadbeateri. Next base: position 177,648 of record WOXC01005544.1, read on the forward strand.
ACATAAGGCAGAGATTTTGGTAGGGAGAGGGACAGATTACTAGTCATTCTATCGAGAACTGTGATAGGATAGTGACATCCAGTCTGCAGAAAGGATAGGACCAGGAAGAGCTTGCTTATTTCATTTTCTAATATAGAAAGGAGCAGGGATTGACCCTTGTACAAATTCCTAACTTGTGAACTGAGCCTAGAGATATGAATGACAAAAGAAAAGTGTTAATACAATGAAGAAATACTATTGGCTAGGAGAAACCTGAGAGGTAATTCTAGAAGAAGAGAGTAATTCCACATTAAACCTAATTAGACACTCATAGAAAAGGATGAACTGGTTACAAGGACTCCAGGAACAAATTGAAGAAAAGAAGCAAGAAATAAAAATGAAATTAGGTTTCTTAAGGGAAAAAATTGGAAGAAGAAAAAATAGATTAGAATAAAAAGTAGAAAATGTCACCCAGGTAATGGATTTTCATGAAAAAAGAATGGACCAAACAGAATTCAACAATTCCATGAAACAAGAAATATTAGAACAAAGTCAAAAGACAAGAAAAACTGGAACATATAAGGTATCTACTATTTTTTTAAACAGACCTAGAAAAAAGGAGAGAATAATTTAAGGAGAATTGGATTTCTTTAAAACCATAACCATACAAAAACCTGGATATCATACTTCAAGAAATCCTACAAATCTTCAAACCTATTAGAACTAGAGAACAAAGTAAAAACAGAGAGAATCTATCAGTCATTTCCTGAAGTAAACTCCAAATTGAAAACACCCAGGAATATAAGACCCAAATATAAACTTCCAGGACAAATGAAAAAATTCTGCAACCATCCAGGAAGTATTCAAACATTAAGGAACAAGACTAAGGATCATATAAGACTGCTGGAAATATGATAAAGAGGAGGCAATCTTTGAATACAATATTCTCGAAGGTAAAAGAAAATGTCTTACTGTCAAAAATAACACCCTGCAAAGTTAAATATAATTCTATAAGTAGAGAGGGATCTTAAATAGGAAAAAAAAAAGGTTTTCCAGTGTTCCCAATGGGGAAAATATGACTGGAAACTTAAATGCAAGAGAAATATAGGAACACAAATTTATTTAAACAATCAGGAGACTAAATAATGATGATTAGTTCACATTCTAGTAGATGTAGATGAAACAAGTAGAATCTTACTGTCAGAAGTCACAGAGCAAAAAAAAGGCAAATACTGACTTGGAAATGTTTTGCTTTCTTTTGTTTTATTGGTTTTAAGAGAGTAGGGAATATACTCAAAAGGAGTACACCCAAGAAAAATTAAGGGGGAGAAACTTACTATTTCTCATAATTGGAGTGTATCATAAGAAGACTATATAACTATTGAAGAGGATTTCAGGTGAGCTGGCATTTTATCAACCTCACTCATCTGAAATAGGTAAAGGATGGTTGAATTTTCATCAGTGTGCATGTACATGTACGTGCGCACACACACACACATGAATATACCCTGATTTGGGGTAGAAATGCATTAAGTAGGGAAATAGGTAAAGAGAGGGAGAGAGAAGAAAGAAGTTTAAGAGGGAAGGGCTAGCGTTGGTAAGGGGATAGTCACAAATAAAACAAACTTAAAATCTGGAGGGAGGATCATTAAATGATTAAACTGAGAGAAAAAAATATAAAATCTGTGATGATGGTCTGTCTTGATGAAGAAAGGAAGAATAGAGGAATAAAACAACTTTCATTTCGATTATAGATTGCATACAATTCAATCTAATTATGGTGATACAATTCCTTTTCTTTCCATCCATTCTTCTTTGTAAAAATGTACCAGGAACTAAAAAGAGAGAGAGAGAGAGAGAGAAAAACAGTTCAAAGGGGATATGATGAAGAAAAACAAATAACAATTGATACAATTAACTAATGAGCGAACAATTAATAGCCCTGAATGTGTATGGGATGAACTTACTCTTAAAATGGAAGAGGATAGAGAAATGAATTAGAAAGTAGAATCCAGCAGTATGCTGTTTACAAGAAACATACTTGAAATCTAAAGAGTCAACTAAAGTTACGAGCAAGGGTTTCAACAGAATTTAATAATCCTCAAATGAAATTTTTTTGTAGTTTAGTTTTTATTCCATAATCATAAACTTAACTCTGTTGTCTAGCCAGACTTGTGGAAGGAAAAAAGGAAGTGAAATCCAAAGAGAATTGCAGCAAGTGAGAGCACAAGGATTATAGGGTATAAGAGCAGATGGGGTTTGGGGGTGCTCTCTCCAGCTACAGAGGAATGATTTGATGGTTAAGAAAAAAAAAGAAACAAAAAAAAACTTATGAGAGCTGTCCAGAGTCAGCGATAGTGATCTTCTTGCTGGTCTTGCCATCCCGAGAACCAAAACGCTCCATGGCTTTCACAATGTTCATGCCTTCTTTCACTTGGCCAAAGACAACATGCTTGCCATCCAACCAATCAGTCTTAGCAGTATAGATGAAAAACTGGGAGCCATTTGTGTTGGGTCCAGCATTTGCCATGGACAAAATTCCAGGACCAGTATGCTTCAGGATGAAGTTCTCATCAGCAAATTTCTCCCCATAGATGGACCTGCCACCAGTGCCATTATGGCGTGTGAAATCACCACCCTGGCACATGAACCCAGGAATGATTCTGTGGAAGCAAGATCCCTTGTAACCAAATCCCTTCTCTCCAGTACTCAGAGCATGGACGTTTTCTGCTGTCTTTGGAACTTTGTCTGCAAAGAGCTCGAAAGTAATCCAGTTCAAGTGCTCATTATCGACGGCGATGTCGAAGTATGCGTTGGGGTTGGCCATGGCCACAGATGCCTGGGCTGGGTGCGACGGCAGAGGAAGAGGCGGCAGGGATAGGCGTCTGGCAGACGGAACCAAGACGAGGACTCCCGGTGGCGGCGTCTGCAAAGTGGCCTCAAATGAATTTTTTAAAAAGAGAGATGATAATCATGATCTTGGAAGCAGTATAAATAAATAGTTAAAAGAGATAACTAGGGAAACTTAATGGTGCTTACAGTCATCATGAATAATGAAGAAATATCAATAATATGCATCCATATGCACTGAATGGTATAACATTTAAGTTCTGAAGATAAATGCTAACTTAATATTAGGGAGAAATGAATAGTGAAACTGTAATACTCAGGGACTTCAAGGTGCTCTTTCATACCTAGAAATATAAAAAAAATTAACAGTAGCTCTCAGCTCCATGGTTTTATGGTCAATATATTTTGCCTGGGAGGTGGCTAGGTGGCACAGTGAATAAAGCACCAGCCCTGTTGTCAGGAGGACCTAAGTTCAAATATGGCCTCAGACATTTAACACTTACAAGCTGTGTGACCTTGGGCAAGTAACTTAGCCCCAATTGCCCTGCCTTTCCCCCAAAAGCAAAAATAAACCATATATATATATATATACATATATATATATATATATATATATGTATATGTATACACACACACACACACACACACACATACACATACATATGTATATGTATGTATATATTTTGCCTGAGAAAAAACATTTTCTTTGTACTGCTTTCATTCATCTCTTCAGTTTGACTTCTAAATTTAAGAGCGAAACCATCAGTATCTATTTTTCTTTGGTGTACATTAAAATTTTATACTTATTGAATTCAATAATATTTTGATGATAAAGAAAGATATCAGAAGTTGAAGAAATTGCTTAATGATTTTTTTCCAAATGCTTTATTAACTTCTGGTTTACATCATTCATTTCTGCCAGACTTTGAGTTACAATTTTTCCCCGTTTTTCCCCTACCCACCACCCCAGAATAGTAGTCCCACAGGATATCCCCTCATCCAATCTGCTTCCTCCTATCTCTTCTCCCATACACCCTATGACTTTTCCATTAGGCAAGGAGAATCTCTGTGCCCCAATGCCTGCACATCTTATCTCCCAATTACATGCCAAATAGTATTAATAATTATATTTTTATATATTAGAAACATTTAATGTTAAAACTTCAAATTCCAGATCCATTCCCTTCTTCCCTTGTCACCCACTCCCGCTGGGAAGATAAGCAATTCAGTATATGTTGTACAAGTATAGCCTTGCAAAACATTACATTAGTAAATATATTGTAAAGGACTGCTTATATTTCCCTTCCACCCATCCCACTCCCCACCCGGTCCATTCTCTACCTTGATCCTGTCCCTCTTCAAAAGTGGGTGCCTCCAACCTCCCCTCCCTCCAGCATGCCCTCCCCTCCATCATCGCCCCTCTCATCCCCTTCCCCAACACTGTCCTGCAGGGTGAGATATCCCATTTAGTTTGTATGTCATTCTCTCCCTTAGCCAAATTAAATGAGAATATGGTTTTGCCTTTTTGCCTTCCTGTTCTTCCCTTCCCCTGCAACTACTTCCCCTTGCCTCTTCTACATAAGATAGTTTACCCCCCATCTCTCCCCATCTCCTCTTGCCACATTCCTCTCTAAACTCTTAACTTCACCCCTTAAGTATCATCCCTCTCCACCAAATTAGACATGTGCCCTCAATCCATGTATACCTGTAAAGATATATACACACATTCACATATGTATTCAAATGCCCATATACCCTTCTTCAATTATTTTCATACTGAGAAAGGTTTCATTAGTCACAATTATTGTTTTTCCATGTAGGAATGTAAATAGTTCAACTTTGATGAGTTCCTTTTGATTTCTTTTCCCTGTTTAACTTGTCAAGCATCTCTTGCTTCTTGTGTCTGAATGTCAATTTTTCTATTCAACTCTGGTTTTTTCCTCAAGAATGCTTGAAAGTCCTCTATTTCACTGAATGACCACATTTTCCCCTGAAACAAGGTACTCAGTTTTGCTGGGTATGTGATTCTTGGTTTTAATCCCAGGTCTTTTGCCCTGTCGAATATCATATTCCATGCCCTTCAATCCCTCAATGTAGAAGCTGCCAGGTCCTGTGCCATTCGGATTGTGTTTCCACAATATTGTAATTGTTTCTTCCTGGCTGCTTGTAGTATTTTCTCCTTGATCTGGGAGTTCTGGAACCTGGCTATAATATTCCTAGGAGTTTTCTTTTTGGGATCTTTTTCAGGAGGCGATAGGTGGATTCTTTCAATCTCTATTTTGCCCGCTGGATCTAAAACATCAGGGCAATTTTCCTTGAGAATTTCTTGAAGGATGATTTCTAGGTTCTTTCTTTGATCATGGCTTTCAGGTAGTCTGATAATTTTTTAAATTATCTCTCCTGGATCTATTTTCCAGGTCAATGGTTTTCCCACGAGGTATTTCACTTTGCCTTCTATTCTTTCCATTGCTTGGGTCTGTTTAAGAGCATCTTGATTTCTCATAAAGTCACTAGCTTCCATTTGCTCCAGTATAATTCTGAAGGAATGAATCTCCTCAGTGAGCTTTTGAGATTCTTTTTCCATCTGGCAAATTTGGCTTTTTAAGGCATTCTTCTCATTGCCTTTTTGAGCCTCTTTTGCCACTTGAGTTAGTCTATTTTTCAAGGTGTTATTTTCCTCAGTCAGGCTGTTGACTCTCATTTCATACTTTTCCTGCATCCTTCTCATTTCTCTTCCCATTTTTTTCCTCCACTTCTCTTATTTGGTTTTTAAAATTCATTCTAAAGTCCTCTATGGCCTGTAACCTGCTCATATTTTCATTTGGGGCTTTTGGTGCAGGAATTCTGACCTCACAGTCCTCCTCCTGTTCCATGCTTTGAGCCTCTTTGCCCCCAAAATAGGAGTATAATGTTGACTTTTCTGTTTATTTTGTTTCCTTTGCCTAGGCATGTTGCCACTTAATTACTTGACTTTTGGGCTTGTTGCCACAGTAGGACTCTGCCACCAGACAGGGGAGCTTCTGTCCCAAACGTTGGGGTCTTTTCAGCTGCTGGCGGTATTAGTTGGTTGCCTTCCCTGAAGCCCCCACACACCCTGGCAAGCTGGACCCACACCCCAAGACCTCCACCCCAGACCACAATCCAGATCCAAGAAGGTAAAAGCAAGAGCGATTACCCCCTAGACTGCATTCCCGATCCCCCTACAGTCTGCAGGCCAGGAACTGAAGCTACCACTGAAGCTGCAAAATGGTGGCTGTGCTGCAGCTCCTCAGATGCTTCTCTCCCCCAGGGGAAGAAGCTGGTGCACTCTGAACACTGGTCCCAAAGTCCATAGGGCACTAACCTCTCAGTTTGTCCTGGGCATCTATGTGTTAATTCTGGAAAGGCCACAGCTGTTGTTGTTCTGGGGTCCCTCCAGCCAGCTGCTGGTCCAGTCGCCCTGGGGCTAAAAGCATAATTCATGTGGCCTGGCCTCAGCTCCCAGAGTGCTGCCCTCAGAGCGCTGCACTGTAGGCTCTTAGAATGCTGTGCTGGCTGGGAGGGCCCTGCTGGGCTGCCAGAGGTTGTTCAGAGTCCCCCTTTTACATGATTTTGAAGTGGTGTGGGTTGGAGCACCATGGAAGTGCTGTTTCTACTCTGCCTTCTTGGCTCTGCCCCCACTTAATTAGTTTTTTTATAGGAATTATGTAACAGTGTTATGCAAGTACATCACATAATTAATAAGATGTTTTGGTATGACTTCCATTTGGAATCTATATTCAGTTCTATTTATTAGGGATAATAATGTTAGGAAGAACCCTAACAGGCTTAAATTGTCTCCCTGAAGCATGCTACATTTTATATTGTTTATGACATCATTGTATTGATTACATTTTTTAAACACAGAAAAATCTTCTACAATCATTTCCCCTATACTCAGTTCTAATTTATATAATTTCAGTATATGAACCAGTAATGAAAATAAAGTAAATCAAAGGCCTTTCAATAATCAATAAAAGCCACACAAATGTTACTAGGGGCAGCTATGTGGACAATGGATACAGAGCCAGGCCTGAAGTCAAGAAGACTCATCCTCCTGAGTTCAAATTTGGCCTCAGACACTATGTGACCCTGGGTAAGTCACATAACCCTGCTTGCCTCATCTGTAAAATGAGCTGAAGAATGAAATGGCAAACCACTCTAGTATCTTTGCTGAGAAAACCACAGGTAGGGTCACAAAGTCAGACACAGTAGAAAAATGACTGAATTCTTATAGAAAGATGTTACTGGGTTTCTGAGTGGCATGAATAATAGTTAGCAAGTTGATAATGAGTTGTTTTTTTACAAAGTCCCAACTTTGTAGCATATATATTTTCTTTCTTAGCCAAAATATGTACATGTATGTATATATTTCTCCCTATCTTTCTCTGTCCATCTATCTATTCTATCCATCCATCCATCCATATATCCTACTGTCTCCTCATTCTTCCTCATGGATTCCTTTAAGTCCCAACTAAAACCTTACTTTCTATAGGAAGCATTTCCCAATCCCCCTTAAATTCTAGTGCATTCCTTCTGTTTATTTCCAGTTTAGCCTATATATTGCTTGCATGTAGTTGTTTCCATATTGTCTACCCCATTAGAGTGTCATGTACTTTAGAGCAGGAAAGTCTTCTTTCTTTCTTTGTATCCTTAGTGATTAGCACAGTGCTTGACATATAGTAGGCACTTAATACAACTTTTTTTTTGACTGAAAGGAGAGGATGAGGTTTACATCTGAGACAAAACTGGCAATGTGTCTCGCTAATATTTGATGCAGTTGAGTTAGTAATCATGGATTCTTCAGTGACTTCTCTTCGATAAGTATTTAGTCATTCATTCTACTAAAAACGTTCAAATTCATCACCCTTAAATGCCCCCCCCCCATTCCAACTTGTGTTTTCATTGTGTTGAACTTCTTGTAGCAATAGAAATAGCCAGAAAATGTTTACATCTCACTTCATTGGAAGATATCTTCTCTGATCTCTTTATTTCCCAGACTTCTGTAGTAAAGTTTTTCATTCTTGGTGAACTGTTTATTTTGTTCTCTGTGCTGCTTTAATTTCTTGTACCTCCTTCACCTCTTAACTTTTGTTTTCAATTGCTGTTAAAGGAAGCTAAATTAAAAAATGTTTTCCAGATTCCATATGTTTCTTTTTGTTTGCCTTTAAGTGGGTGATACGGCATATGTTTTCTGCCATGTGTATTGCTAGGGTATTGGTGTAATTTTCCTATGCTTTTCCACAGATATCCAATCTCTTTCTTAAGACACTTCTGCCATGACCAAGTTCTGCCAGTTCTTAAATGTGTTCCTTAATAGTTCCACCATAGAGTCTAAATCCCAATGCACTGTGGACCATCTCGAAAGTATCATGTGGGTACATTTGGCACTTAGTCTCTCAGTTTGTGATTTTAAACTTTCAGCAGCATAAGCAGAAATATCTGTGCTAAGTATGTGGGGGTGGGTGGGAGAAGAGTTCCTGGTGATTCCTATTTAAACTAATTATTCTTGTTAACTAGTTGTTGAGCTTAGTCGATTCTGTTCCATTAAGGGAGTGTAAATACTGTCAGTACCCTGTACATTTTGCCATACTGGCACAAAGTTTCAGTTATCCCATCCTGATTATATCTCTGTCACTATGTGAGTAGGTTACAACTTTTTCAAGTCATTCATGTCCTTATTGATGTCTTTTATATGACCTATTTCTCAGAAGTCATTTTTAGGAACATGTTATGTATATTAACCAGGAGGGAATCATATTATAAAACTCTCCAAAAAAGCATTTCCTTTTAAGTTCTAATAAGAGAGTCAAATATTAGTGCCCTTAATGTCACATGCACTTAGAATTCTTAAATTCTTGGCATTGCATTTGCATTCCTGCAATAGTAAAAAGTAGATCTAATAATTCAAATGACTTCTCCTACACGTGTCTACATTAGGCACCAGAGCAAACTCTATTTTCATTGGAAAGAAAAACAGTTTATATTATTATTGGCCCATAGCTTTAAAGGTGGAATGAAATTTAGAGGGCATACACCAGGGTGATGGCAGTGTAAGAGAAGAAAAGAGGACATATGCAAGAAATGTTTTAAGGCAGAATTTATAAGATTGGCAGGCATTGGATTTGGGGGGGGGTAGGCAAGAGAGGTGGACAGCATAGGCGATCGGGAGGATGATGCTACCCTTGACAATAACAGAGTCACTAGGAGGGCCTGTGGGGAAAGCATTCAGTTTTGGACATGTTAAGTTTTAGATGTCATTATGACATCCAATTTGAGATATTGAATAAGACATTTGGATGTAGACAACTTGAGAATCATCTACATAAATATGATAAATGAATTCATAGAAACTGATGTGATCACTGAGCAACATAGTATAGAGAGAAGAGAAGGGGACCCAGGATAGAACCTTAGAGGATATACTGTTTAGTGTGCATAGCTTGGATAAAAATCCAACAGAGAAGGAACAAAGAATCAATAGTTCACCTCATAAGAACCTAGAGTGAATAGAATATCAAGAATGGAGAGTGCTGTATAGAGTCAAAGGCTGTAGAGAGGTCAGTAAGGATGGGGAGAGAGAAAAGGGCCATTAAATTTGTCAACTAAAAGATCTTTGGTAACTTTAAAGAGAATAGTTTCAAGTGAATGCTGAAGTCAGAAGCTAGATTGCATATAGTTAAGAAGAGAATGAGAGAAAAGTAAATAGAGACACCTTTTGTACACAGTCTTCTCAAGATTTTAGTCACAAAAGGGAGGAAAGATATGGGATGATGTAATGTTAATGGAATATAAGATCTTCCCTGCCCATTAATAGGCCTCTCATGGAGCCCATTAAGGGAAGCTTGCTTAGGAGAGGCTTGCTTGTAGGAAGGCTTTCACACCTTTTGTTAATTTCTAATTAGTCACTGAGTCATTAGGGTTGTGATGCCTTCTGGCTCTAAAAAGGCTATATATACTCTGAGGTTACCATTTTCTGTGGGCTTTGGAAGAAGGTTCCTGAGATTCAACCAGAAGAGACTATTAAAGAGCTCTCCAGCTTTGAAAAAAACAAACAAACAGATAGTGGTGCTTCTCTCCCTGGTAACTACGTATGAATTGCCTTGGTCAGGCAGTTGGATCTCTCTGTTGATCTTTGCTAATGTAGAAGCATGAGGCATGTAGAAATATGAGGCAAGTTTCTCAGTTTAGAGAGTTGAGAAAGGGAAATCTATGCGAGGTCTGAAGAGGTATGAAAAGGTTTGTAAAAGTTGCTGTGGTGAGTCAGACAGTGAATTGTTTTGGGGGTGTGTGAAAAGATTTTCTGATTTCAATGAGTGCCCCCTTGAGATCATGTAATATCAATTTGTAATGCCAGTTGAGATTATGTAACAGAAACCCTGTCTGTTGGTCTTTTTTTCTTTGCTTATATTTTCTGTTTGTATTTTCCCTTAAGTTCAGGGTGCTGACTTTTCCCCTGAACTAGTGAATGTAATTTAAAAGATTGTTGAAACCTTAGATAGCTATCTTTCCTAGTAAAGCAGATCTGAGAGTCTGTGCTAGCAGCCATCCTGGGTATGACAGTGTGGTTGTCTCTACAGATGATAACTAATAAGGATGGATAGAAGGGTTTTATAAGTAAAGGGAAGATATGGGCATGCTTATAGGCAATAAGGAAGCAACCAGCAAACAGGGAAAGATTAAAGATTAGTGAGAGATTAGGAAAAATACTAGGGGCAATCAGTTGAAGAAAATGGGTTGGAGTGGGATTGTTTATGCATATAGAGAGTTGCCTGGTGAGGAGAAGGTCACCTTTTCATGTAAGATTGGTGTGGGGGAGAAAAACATAATGGGAGAAGGAACAGAATAATGTGAGATGAAGAATAGGGGAGGAGAGAGAGCTCTTAGAAAAAGGCATACAATTTTTTTTCAATGAAATAAAAGGCAAGTTTCTTGGCTTAGAGAGTTGAGAGATAGAGCTCTATGAGAGGTCTGAAAGAGGGATGAAAAGGTTTGTAAAAGCTACTGTAGTGAGTCAGACAGTGAATTTTTTTTGGGGGGGGGAGGGTGTATAAAAGGATTTCCTGACCTTAGTGAGTGCCCATTTGAGATCATCTAACATCAATTTGTAGTACCCATTGACATTATGTAACATCTATGTGTAGTGGACCCAGTTATCACAATTTGATGATTTTTCTGTAGATTTATTAAATTATTTTGGCACTGACCTTTTCCTCTGAAGAATTCTTCACATTTTAATATTCCTTCAGCACCATTTTTGTGGGTTGGATAGAAAAGTTGTTTTCAAATTAAGGCTAACTCAGATTAAATTAATATTCTTAAATCTTTTATAAAATAATCCAGACTGAGGATGACTAACATGAATTCCTACCCTGAAGTATCCCTCCTGTCAAACTGACCTGGCTTTTTAAGTTTCTGTTTGGGTTCCTCCAAACTCAAGCTCCTCCAAATTCCTCAGTTTCATTTCCTTTCACATAGAGGTTTGCCTTACTATTGGCACAGAACTGCTGGACTCTTGGTTGAACATCCATTACCCAAATAACAGGGTCATAGCTGACATAATTCAGCTAAAAAAGAAAAAACCCTTCACTTAATAAATTCTCCCAACTCCCCTGAGTGTAAGAGCTAAGGGATAACAACATTTATACAAGGCAAAGTTCCTATCCTACTAGACTCCACTGTCTTGTAAGAGTGTGTGACATATAATTATGCATGATAAGTATGTTAGAGAAGTACATGGGAAGTGTTGTAAAGTATTAGGAAGAAAAAGTTGTAAATAGTTTATTGCTAACAGGACTCTTTTCCTAAAAGAAAACATGTTTATATAGGACATTCTTCATTGAGAGTTCTTCACACCAGTTTGATGTAATTACATTTTGGAGATCAGACTTTTATTAAGATGTGTGTTGCAGAGATTTCCTCCTCCTTCCCCTGACCTCACCCTTGCTTGTTCATTTTCTTCTAGCTGAATTGGCTTTGTATAAAAACTTTTTAAAAAAACTTTATGTAAACAAAACATTTTATCTCCTTTATCTCTTGTTGGGTAGCACCGTTCTTACATCAGCCAACCATATACATGGTTGTAAAAGGTATCTCCTTCCATTTCCACTTATTTAAAAAGAAATCTATGACTTTTTATGTTTAGTCCATGCATCACTTTGGAACAGTGTAATATAGGATATAAGATGTTGATTAAAATTTATTTTTTGCTAAGTTGCTTTACAGTTTTTGCAGCAGTTCTTATCAGATAGTCTTTCCTCAAAATGTTTGTTTTGAAATTTGTTGAACTCCAAACTTTTGAATTCAATTGCTTCCAATTCTCAGTTACCTAGTTCATTCTACTGATATGCATTTCTATTTTCACTGATCTTTTCCTACATCACTATCTTCATGTCAGTCTTTGATTAAAAGACCTATAATGGCTCCCTATTATTTATTATAAACTCTTCTCTTTGGTACCTAACATCCTATGTAATATCAATTTACTCTGTATAATTTTATTTTTCATAACCGACATCAAAACTCTCTCTCTTCCAGTTAGGCTAATCTTACACATGACATATTCTCTCCACCCCTACATCTTTGCCTCTGTTAGTCTTTCTGCTTGAATATTCTTCCTTCTCCTTGCTACTTATCTGAATCCTACTGATTTTCATAGAGCAGATTAAATCCTATTTCCTCCAGAAAGCCTTCCTCAGCTACACCAACCCACTGACTTACCTTTTTAAAAAATTCTTATTGTGCTTAGAGATGGACTCACATTGTTTAGCACATAATCTTTTTTTAATGTATAGTAGTCTTGTCTTCACAATTTGATTGTGAGCACAATGTATTATAACCTTCTGTTTGCTACTTGGTAGTCTTCTAGGGGCAAGGAATTGGGAGTAAATTTAACTGGTATGATTCAGACAAAGAGCTCTGAGTTTAATTTGAAATTCAGCTTCATCATTATTTAGTTCTCCAAAAGTATACATTGTGTAGACTCTGAATCAGTATGAGATTTGACTCAGTACCACAGCTACTCCTCCCAGACTCAAATGTTATCTTTGACTATACCTAAGTCTCTCATTCTCACCATTTATTCAGTTTACCACTTGTTAAATACCCATATGACCCCAAATACACCAATCTTCATTCTTACTGTTTGGTTCCCTTAAATTTGCTAGAGAATGGACTACTGATATGAACCTTGATTCTATTCAACCATAAGAGTCCCAAGGAAAATTTTCCACATGTATATCATGATGCCATCTGTATTACCTTCAAACAATAGTATATTAGGTTTAAAAGTTACCTTAGAAGGGGAGGCTAGATGGTGCAGTGAATAGAGCACCAGTCCTGGAGTCAGGAGGACCTGAGTTCACATCTGGCCTCAGACACTTAACACTTACTAGCTGTGCGACCTTGGGCAAGTCACTTAACCCCAATTACCCTGCCTTCCCCCCTCTAAAAAAAGTTACATTAGAGACCATATAACCTCATTCTTTACCTCCTTTTCTGCAACCCAATTTACTGATCAAGATCCTAAGGCAAGCAGGTGATACAATGGATAGAGCACCAGGCCTGGAATCAGGAAGGTCTGAATTCAAATCTGACCTTAGACACTTACTAGCTGTGTGACACTGGACAAGTCACCTAACCCCTATTTGCTTCAGTTTTTCATCTGTAAAATGGGGACACACTGGAGGAGTAAATAGATGGAAAACTACTCCAGTAACTTTGCTAAGAAAACCCCATGGACGAAAAGGTCCATGGAGTCACATAGAATCAGACATGACTCAACGATTGAACAACGTGAATCAGGTTCTATGCTAAGTGCTGGGGATACAAAAAGAGGCAAAAGACAGTCCCTCCACTCAACTTAAAATCTAATGGGGGAGACAACATGAAAACACATATGTATAAAGCAAGCTATATACATAATAAATAGGAAATAATTAACAGACAGAAGGTGCTATCACCTTCAGGGTCACTGTGAGGAACAAATGAGAGCCAATGGATGTAAAAAAAGAAAAAACAAACTTTTACCAAAAAAAGTACATCATAGCTCTCCTCTACAATGTCTCTCACATCCGCTCTGGTTAAATTAGTTTACTAGTTATATGGTGAACAAGGAGTGGAGCTAGTATTAGAGCCTATTCCAGTACAATTACCACTAAACCAAGCTCCCTTGATTTTTCATCTCCATACCCCATTCTCAGTACTATGTCAAGTTGGAGACTATTTCCATACTCTTAGCAAAGGTAGCATAGGGTTAGGCACTGGGTAAGCACTTAATAAACAATGTGAAAGTTTATAGAAGTCAACATACTTTAGTGGAAAGAGTGCTGATTCAAAGTTAGCAGATTTCTGTTTAATCCTAGTTCTTCTAATTAACACCTTTAAAAAATAATTTAGGGGTGGCTAGGTGGTGCAGTGAATAGAGTAGCAGCCCTGGAGTCAGGAGGACCTGAATTCGAATCCAACCTCAGACACTTAACAGGAAAAAAAAAAACTAGCCGTGTGACCTTGGGCAAGTCACTTAACCCCAACTGCCCTCCCTCCCTCCAAAAAACAACAACAACAATAATAATAATAATTTTAGCTTTTCCCAGTTACATGTCCATAAATAGGTCAACAGCTCACCTCCATTTATGCCAAAAACCCCAAGCAAGAAGACAATTCCCCTTATATAATTTTAGGGAGTACAGAATAAAGAACAGAATTGGTTAGATGACACCTTGTGATTAAGTACAAAATTTTGGTTATAAAACTGAGGTTCAGTGAACAACATAATTGGTTGGAAGTTTGGTAATGGGGGCTAGCAATGACCTCTCATCTTCTCTCATGAGACAAAAAAATACTTTTTGTATGAGTCCAGTTGTGAGATAGTAGCCAACACTTCTGGACACTAAACCAGACATCCTTGAAGGATAGCTTGGTGGAATAAAATCCAATTTCTCTCTCTCTCTTTCCTTTCCCCCCATCACTTAATGCTTCTGTGAACCTTAGCAAGTCACTGGATCTCAGGTTCTGTAAAACGAAGGGGTTGGTCTAGACGACCTCTAAAGCCATTTCTAGGTTTAAATGTATATTCTCTGTAATGAATATTCACAACATTATCCAGTAGTGACTCATTGTTGCATCCCACACATAAGAGAAACCTCCTGGCATTTGGTAAATTTCCTTCCAGCCTCTCCCTAGGGGTATGTCTGCATTAGCCCCCTAATGTGTGTTAATTATAGTACCATGATATGTTGTCCTTTTTGCCACCAACACACTCTCCCCCTTGAAGGCTACACAATTCCTCTGAAAGCATTCTGTAGACAAAATGCATTATTCCAGTGGTTTTCAATTCAATAAGAAAACTCACAACTGAGTGTAGATATTAGTGCATTTGGATACACTCTCCACAGAGAGTAATTGTAGCCAACAGGGAACAAAATGATTGATTGTGGTTTGTGTAAAGCATTTTATTGCTTGTAATCTAGAGGTTGCACACCCAGAGCCACTGTTAGCAAAGCACTTTCCTGAAAAGTGCTAAGGTAGAAATTTCCTGAGACTCAACCCTTCCTTCCAAGAACCATTTTACATGAATACTTAGGGGAAATATGGAAAAACACAAGGAAATCTCTATTTCCTCTGAAATCGTATATTCTCCCTCCACCCAAACTCTTTCTGAAATTCAGACAGTTTAAGACAGATAATCTAGACTCTCAACTAAAAAAGTAAAATTATTAAGTTTTTTTTAAAGCATTATATCTATAACGATGTATAGGCTTCCAGTAATTTGAAGGCAGAATGATATATTGAACATAGTACGTGGGGGTCCTTGGTTCAAAGTTTAGCCCTGAGCTTTATTAGCTGTGTGACCCTAGAAAAATCATTTAACTTCTTGGAGTTTCCAACCGTCTATAGGATGAAGGGAAGAATAAAAAAAACAAGCATTTACTAAATGCTAGACACTATGTTAAGTGATTTACAAATCATTTGATTCTCACAACAAAATTAGGAGGTAGGTGCTATGAATATTTTCATTTTATAGATTAGAAAACTCAGGCAGATAGAGGTTGTGACTTGTCCAAGGTTATATTAGTAAGTCTCTTCGGTCAGATTAAACTCAGATTTATCTTGACTTCAAGCCTACTGTGCCATACCAAACTTCCTCTAAAAGAAGAATGAGATGATATTAACTATGTAGCTGGGGTAGGTAACTAGGTAGCATAGTGGATTGTGTACCAGGCCTGAAGTCAAGAAGACTCATCTTCCTAACTTCAAGTCTGGCTTCAAACATTTATTACATGTGTGATCCTAGGCAAGTCATTAAACCCTTTTTTGTCTCAGTTCCACATCTGCAAAATGAGTGGAGAAGGAAATGGCAAACCACTCCAGTATCTTTGCCAAGAAAACCCCAAATGGGGTTACAAAAAGTCAGACATGACTGGGAAAAAACAACTCCACAAGAACAAACACAGCACCATATAAATGTAAATTGTTATTTTTATTTAAAGCACCATATGAGAGCAAGTGGTTATTTTTATAGCACTATGTTTCTCCAGTTCAAAATACTCAACAGGTGGTTGGTGATGACACTAGAACTCAGAAAAAAGGACAAGGTTGGATCTGGGAGCTGCCTGAATAGTTATGATAATTGAAACCAGTTAAGACAGTCACCAAGTAACCCAGTGTGAAGGGAAAAGAGAATAGAGTCTAGAAAACCAAACCTCAGAACACAGCTCTAGTCAGAGTGCATGGCATCTATGATTATCTAGCAAAGGAGATTATTAAGGCACAATCCACAAGTTCATGTCAACAAGTATTTATGTACCATGCACTGTGCTAAAATACCAAGAAGTGCCAAAAAAAAGGTCTTGTCCTTAAGGAGCTCATAGTCTAAACAAAATCCTGCTTTATACAAACAAGATATAAATAGGATGCAGTGGAAATAATCTTGGAGGATAAACAAAACAATATAATAAAAATATGGAAAGTATCCTGGAAGAGAAGGTGGTCAACAAAATCAAGTAATACAGAGAAGACAAAAAGGGTAAGAACTGAAAAAAGACCATTGGATCTATAGATTAAGAGATCATTGGTAACTCAGAAAGCAATGTCAATTGAATGATAAAATCAAAAGCCATATTGTAGCGTGTTTAGGAAATTGAATCAAAGAGTGTAGAGATATTTTTTCCTGAGGTCTTTTTTGAGAAATGGAGGAAAGATATAAAATAATAGCTAATGGGGATATCAGGATCTAGAGAGGATTTTTTTTTTTTAATTAGGGAGAGTTGGTGGCTAACTTACAGTCGCATGGAAATGACTAGTAGATAGAAGGTTAGAGGAGTGGAAAAGCTATAGTAGAGGGGGAAAATATGCTAAGATAGATATAATATGATAGGATAGCAGAAGAGGCATGTCTTTATTAGAGCCTAGAGTAGGAAAGAGATTATGGGCTGATGTTAAGGAGTTGTGAAATGAGTTGAAGTAGAGAAGGGGGAATAAATGAATCAGTCAATGAAAAAGCATTCATTAGGCATTTGCTATGTATTAAATATTGTGCTAAACTCAGGGAGAGAGAAAGAAGACAGTTTCTGTCATCAAGTTCATACTCTATTGCAGAAGATAACACATGTAGGAGAGTTTAGTTGCAAGGAAGATGGAAAGGTGTGGAAGTCCTAAATACAGCAACAAGTAGATGTCAAGGCTTGGGAAACCTTAGGATGCATCTGGGTGGCAGCCTTACCTTGGTGGTGAGCTTAGGAGATAGTGACCAAGGGTGTTATGGGAATCTGAAGATCTTCCCTGCCCTAGGCCCTTTGATAGGCTTAAGCTACTCTGAGAACCTTCCTTGATTTGAAAATACACTCTGCCCCCTAATAGGCTGAATGTGGTCACATGGAGCCTGTGGTGGGAGGCTTGCTTTTCAGGAATGCCCACACCTTGTTACTTTGTGATTGGGCAGTGGGTCAAGAGTGTTGTGACATTCACTAATCCGGGAGAAGTCTATATATACCCTGATATGAGGTTTTGCTTGGGGGCTCACTTTGAGAAGAGTTGTGTGATTTGATCAGAAGAGATACTGGGCAGCCATTGAGCCCCCCGGATTTGAAAACCAAGATGTTGGTGCTTCCCTCTCTGGTAACTGACTAGGTATGGATATAATGGTCAGACAGCTGGAAGCCTGTCTGCTGATCTGTCTCTCTGTCTTGTAACTTGTAACTTGTTTGTATTCTCTGAATTTTGGGGTGCTGACCTTTTCCCCCTAAACTAGGCAAATGACAAATGTTTGATTAAAGCAAGATTGTTAACCCATTCTGAGTTGTTTTCCTTTAGAAAAGCAGATCTAGGAACCTGTGCTAGCAGCCATCCTGTGTATGCTAGGGTGCTTGCTGCTACAAAGGGACAGCTAGGTGATATAGTGAATAGAGCACTAGTCCTAGAGTCAGGAGGACCTGAGTTCAAATATGGCCTCAGACACTTGACACACTTACTAACTGTGTGACCTTGGACAAATCATTTAACCCCAATTGCCTTGCCTTCCCACTTTCAAAAAAAAAGAAGCTAGTGGCCCATTCTTACGAGAAAAGTGGTCTTAATTTTTTGAAGGGAGGCTTAAAGAAAAAAGAAAAGGCTTAGAACTCACTTGGGTAAATGATATAGAAGATCAGCTAGGAAGAAATAATAGGTTTGCCTTGAGAGACCAGTTGAGATAGAAAATATAAATTTGGGATAAACCAAGGCTATATTTCCTCCAACTCCAACAACCTATAAATAGCAGTGGAAAGGATGGATGGTAAGAATAATTCAGGATTGGGATTTGGCAAAATGTGAATAGAAAGAAAATGGAAGACAGAGATTTGAGAGTAGAATATTATATACAACTGAAGTGGTTAACTAAGAGGTGGAGGTTGGGAAGAAAGGAGAGTGTAATCAGAACAGACATGACTGGTCTAAGAAAATACTGAGGGTATTAGAGTATTATTGTTGGGAAGCCTAGTCAAAGCAGAAACCAAATCTAAATTTAAATCTTGGATCCTGAATTCAAATTATATTTTATCTCTGGCTGTAACTATAAGAATTTTTTGCCTTGGGGCTATTTATAGAAGTTGTCTTTGGAGTTAGAAACCACTTTTCATGGAAAATTTCTTTAAGGGCACAATGGATTTCAGGGAAGGGAAACTTGGTTTATTTAGACATATTTTGTAAGGACAATAAAGATGAATTTTCTTGCTTGTAAGTGGTGGTTGTTTTGGGATCTGTTTTGCTTGGATGTGTCTATCTAATTTGCAAAATGTATCACAATAACTCATAGGGTCTAGTTGAAATAACCTGAAAGTTTTGAGAAGTTAGAACATTTTTCCCCAGAAGAATCATTTACAGTTCTCTAAGTTGGGTCAACAATGAAAATCCAATCCAATAAACATTTATTAAGTACTAACTATATGCCAGGCACCATGCTAAGTGCTAGGGATGTAATTAATAAAATTAAAGACAGTCCCTGTCTTCAGGGAGTTTACATCTAATGGGAGGAGTCAACAGACAAAAGGAGGCAGGAAAGAAGGAGAAAGAGTGGTGGATAGTGGAGGCATCTTGTTTAACAGAGTTGAAACCCAGTAGAGCAACAGATGTAGAATGGAGTGAACCTGAAAAGTCCAGTTTCTGTCCTCTATAAAGGAAGGTATTGGTGAGACAAATAGGCATCCAGATATAGTGATGAAGTCAATGTGACTTGCATATGGCACTTTGTAAGGAGACACCACAATTGTAGTCCCTACAGTCTTTGATGCCCCTGGCCTCTTTTTTCTTTTCTTTTTTTTTATTGATTCAGTATGGTTCTGTGAGGACAAGTCCCAGGTGGACAGGACTTTTCATTTCAGTATTTTTTGAGGAATAAGGAAGAAAATCAGGTACAGAAGGCAGCAGTCTGCTCCTCTTGGAAGAACTCCAAAACTACAAACCAGTCAGAGGGAATTAGTGGAGTGTTCATTAGCAGTAACCAGTCATTTCAAATGAAAAGATGGAAGATTTTGGAAGAAAGCACTGGACATGAAAGCACTGTACTGTGCAGGCTTTAGGTTGTGTGGGAGAGCTGATCCTTTGGAATGTAGCCAAGCAACCAGTAGATTTCAGACACCCCATGGCATGCAAACTAAAGAGGAAGAATGTACAACCTTGACAGGTACATGTAGTTACCACCACTGTCTTCCTCCTTTCCCATGAATCCTAAAGAGGAGAACAAGGACGGCCTTTCCCAGAAGGAGAAATAGTGTTAATATTGTTATTGATAGTTAATAGGCATTATGCTGAGTGCTGGTAATAGCAATAAAAAAATCAAAATACAAGATAGGAACAAAAAAGGGAAAGACACTGCCTACCCTTAAATCTAATAACAGAAGACAATACACAAAAATGAAGCTGAAAAAGGAGAGGGCACACTAGAGGTTACTCAGCACAGGTGCATGATATTTGTGGAGTCAAAACCAAACAGAGTAGAGAGCTGGAAAGTTCAGTGCTCTCTATAAAGGGAGGTTTGGGGAAGAGTTTATTGCTCCAGCCCCCCAACCAGACAGGAGGGGTAACTGAGAGTGTTGAGGAGGTGTTGAGTATCAAAACCTGGATTTCAAATGACAAGCTTATCCTGGGGGAGGCAATCATGCCATCAGTTTGTGGAGTGGAAATTAAGCTGAGTAGTTGAAGAGAAATGAAGCAATGTTGTCCTAAGTAGGCAGCACCATGGCTAAGGCATGCCAAACCATGTCAGTACTGAAACCGTGATAAAGTAGCACCATCACATATGTGTTACATTGTCCTGCCATTGTGGGAAAATGAGTTGTTACCTGAACATTTTAGGGGGAAAAAGAACTAGTATCTGCCCTGATGGGTTTAACTATTCCACCAGTATGTTGTGACTTTGGGTGGTATAGATTAAGTTCCCTATGACAGTGTAATGGAAATGCAGATTTGAAGATCTTCCCTGCCCCTAGGCCCTTTGATTGGCTTAAGAGACTTTGATTGACTTAAGTGACTCTGAGAACCTTCTTTAATTTGAAAGTATACTCTGCCACCTAATAGGCTGAATGTGGTCACATGGAGCCTGTGGTAGGAGGCTTGGTTTTCAGGAATGACCCCACCTTGATGCTGTATGATTGGGCAGTGGGTCAAGAGGGTGGTTACATTCTCTGATCCAGGAGAACACTATATAATCCCTGATTTGAGGCTTTGCTTTGGGGCTCACTTTGAGAAGTGTTGTGTGATTTGACCAGATGAGACTCTGGGAAGCCATTGTTGAGAGCCTTCCGGCTTTGAAAACCCAGATGTTGATGCTTCCCTCTCTGGTAACTGTGACTTGGTATTGATGTAATGGTTGGACAGTTTGGAAGCCTGTCTGTTTGATCTGTCTGTATACTCTGAAGTTTGGGGTGCTGACCTTTTCCCCCTGAACTAAGTAATATATGTTTGTTTGATTAAAGTAAGCTTGTTAACCCATTTTGAGTTGCTTTCCTTTTGAAAAGCAGATCTAAGAACCTGTGTTGGCAGTCACCCTGGGGATATTGGGGTGCTTGGTGCTACAGACAGTAAGACTCAGCCAAGCTATGAGGATCTGGGAAGGGTACTACTATACTGTCTATTGGAATGTGATCTCCTAAAGGTAGAAACTTTCATTTTCACCTTTGTATCCCCAGTGCTTGCTGTAGTGTCTGGCACATAGTAGGCATTTAATATAAATTGATTATCTGGAGTTTCAAAGATGGAATTGCCCTGGTGTTAGCATGTTTTGTTCCTCTTCCCATGTATGATTACCATAAAAGAAGTTGCTTTGAGAGAGTGTGTGTATATGTCTGTCTGTCTCTGTCTCGTGTGTCTTTGTCTCTGTCTCTATTTCTGAATGTCTCTGTCTCTGTCTCTTTGTCTCTCTCTGTCTCTCTCTGTCTCTTTCTGTCTCTTTCTCTTTCTGTCTCTGTCTCTCTCTGTCTCTGTCTCTCTCTGTCTCTTTTTCTGTCTCTCTCTGTCTCTCTCTCTGTCTCTGTCTCTCTGTCTCTCTCTGTCTCTCTGTGTCTCTCTGTCTCTGTCTCTGTCTCTGTCTCTCTCTCTCTGTCTCTCTCTGTCTCTCTCTCTCTCTCTCTCTCTCTCTGTCTCTCTCTCTCTCTCTCCCCACTGTGTGTTTTCCCTAAGCTTTTGCTATTCTGAGGTAGCACTCCAATGTGGTAAAGGTTCACTTTTTTACTCAGGACTGAGTCTACAATGAAGTCCTTTCAGAGACAGTTTTGATTAAAGTTTTGTTGCAGTCTTGTTATGAAGCTCTTCTCTCTTCATTCTAAGAGTGTATTTATGATCCCAGACATAACATTGCAACTTATCTATCTTTGTGCCTACTTTGTGCCTCTATGTGCACAGTGCATAGTAGTTGGCAAGTGGTAGGTATTTTTAAAAT
The DNA here is from genome assembly GCA_011680675.1 of Gymnobelideus leadbeateri. Lineage (NCBI taxonomy): Eukaryota > Metazoa > Chordata > Mammalia > Diprotodontia > Petauridae > Gymnobelideus > Gymnobelideus leadbeateri. The sequence goes on from WOXC01005544.1 coordinate 199,906, forward strand.
GATCAGTGAATGAAAGGATGTGGTGATAATTTTAAATTCTGCAAGAAAATCTCTTTGGAATGTTGCCAGAATCCCATCCTTTTTTTATCCCACTTCCTTCCTTTCTTCCATCCCTCTTCCCTTTCTTTCTACCCCCCCCCCTTCTTCCTTCTCGCCTCCTGTCTGTAGAGAGCTCTAGTATTTTCTAGGCAAACATAAAAAGAACTCAGAGCTAAGCTGTGCTTTCCTTTCATTATTCTGAAATGGTTAAATGACTATGGCCAACCCCACATGTTTTCAATATACCCAAATAGAATCTGCTTTACCAATATTTATTCTCAGCTATCATGAAAACATCCCTACAACTGCTCCAGAATATTGCATATTCTTTTCTAAGCCTTCACATTATTTGTGACTTAACAGATCTTTTAAATAAACATACAAAAAAGCCAGGGTGTCTACCACAATCCTATTTAGTTTTATAATACAATGTGGTCAATTTCAGCCAAGATTCTTCATAGCTCTCAAGGTTTATTTTTTTCTCCCAATAAGAGGCCCAGACCCCAGAGATGGCATAGAAGGATCAGCTATGCAGCATTAACCTCATCCTCATGAAACCTCCCTTTATTCAGCTTTGTTCCTTCAATGGCCATAGCAGCAGAATGAGCTCTATAATTTCATTTCTTGTGCAAACCATTCAGATAACCCTTCACACAGAATTATAGCTTCTATTAAAAATGTGTACTCTTTCCCAAAGCTTCTCTCTCTCTCTCTTGTTTTAATATGAAACAATTGAGAGTTATGTTAGTGCACTGGGAAAGAATTATTATACTTGTCAACGTCCTTAGGGGGCTTGATTAATATAACAAGCTCTTCCTTTCTGACTAATGAGACTACTGGCTGTGCTAGCCTTCCCCAAACAATTGTATAATTCAAGTCCTTTGTATCTGGTGGTGTTTTGACAGATCAGTCAATAGCTCCTGGTGAAGAAAAGTATTCCTTTCAATTTCAATCTGCAAAAAATCTCTAAGGAAATTCTCAAGCCTGATAAGCAGACTGGACTTTAAATACCAGGCTCACCTGACTTCTGGCAAGTGATCAGTTTGTTCCTCATCCTTCTTTCAGAAGAAATGTTGCATTCTGGGAATATAGGAGATAGAAGGCAGGCTAGAATGCATATGACAGGGAGCATGTAAGTAATTCAGTCTAGGATGGGTCACCTAGGTAAACATTTGATTTTTGAGCATTCTTTGTGTTGGGGTAGCAGGAAAATATTCAACTTATGGACTGATGATAAAGGGAGAATGTTTCATTTTTATAGATTCTTAGCCCTTTATTCTCCGTTTCTTGAATAGCCTCAATCCTGTGCATTGGGTTTAGAGGATGCCCTGTCATTGTGTTCATAGCTATATTTACACAGTGCCAAAATGACCAATTGAGAAGTGAAAAATTCAGTTGAACTCATTGTTTTTGGTGTCACCAGAAAAGACAGAGTTATTTGACTGAATTCAATCATTTTTTTCTCTCTGAATTCTGTCAAAGCAGTTTCAGCTGAGCATGTAATAAACTTCCATAAACACTTGTGGAATTGACCAAACACAGCTGCTATCTTGGTATAGTAGATAGCCATATCCCATCATTAAAGGGAAGCATTCACACTAAAGCCTTTTCAGGGAATGGGTCTCTGGTTATTAAGTAACTAGGAGAAAAGCCTATACAGAAATATAATCAAATGTAGAGACACCCCCCCCCCATCTCCATCCAAGTATAGCAGCCATACTTTTCAAGTAAAGAAAGTGTAATTTTTTTTTGGAGGGGGGCAATTGGGGTTAAGTCACTTGCCCAAGGTCACATGACCACTTTTGTGTTAAGTGTCTGAGGTTGGATTTGAACTCGGGTCCTCCTGACTCCACGGCTGGTGCTCTATTCACTGCACCACCTAGTCACCCTTGAAAGTGCAATTTTTAATGAGACATTATAAAGGTGTTATCTTTTCTGCTAGACTATAGGCTCCTTGAGGACAAGAATTGTTTTCGTTTTTTTTCTTGTGTTTATATCCTCTCTGCCTAGACATTTGTTGAATAGAATTTAACATCTGTGTTACCATTTGGGATTCAGGAAATATGGTCACTGTATTAAAAGATTTGCTTGTTTCTTCTTATTCTCTCAAATGCCATGTTGAGCATCCATATTGTGACAATGTGTATCAAAATTCATGCCTTTATTGAATAGCCCTGTGGGCCAGGTAGTAGGGAATGGTAGAAGCTTAGAATTGAATCCCTGTTACATCAGAGTCATGCAAAATCCTCCATTCTAAAGGCCATTTTGAAATGGACCAGTCAATGTTCTCAGGACTTTAAGCAAGACTTAGGAATTTTTGTGGATTGCCATGAAAATTGCAAATGATGAGCCATGACCATTAATATAATCTTAAACAGCCTCCCCACATGTCAGGACAGCTGTCTGCGTTAAATTGCTGGAAAGACACGGATAAGAGTTACTTAGTATGGGAAGGCATAAATGTACTATGATCTGCATTAATGGAGGAAAAACCCATATACAGTAGGGAAACTTAGTGTTGGATGGATGGATTAGGTCAAGTCTCTGGGAGAATTCCAGCTCGAATCATAGATCCAGTGGAGGATTGGAATGTTATAGGAGTCCAAATCTGGCCTCAGACATTTACATGTTGTGGGACCCTGACCCTTAACCTCTTAACTATAGATAAATTTTCTTTTCTGTAAAGGGGATAATAATAGCATCTACCTTCCAGAATTGTTATGAGGATAAAATGAAATATTTGTAAAGTACTTTATGAACCTTAAACCTTAAATCATAGACATTGTTGTTGTGTTATGCAAAGTTTCAGTAATCTATTTAGTGATGATGATGATGATGATAACCAGAATTTGTACAGTGCTTTAAGGTGTACTTCACATATTATCTCACTTGGTTACTTATTATATATTTTGTACTGTTTTAGTAACAATAGAGACTATTAGCTTTCTCAGGGACTTTGTTAATTCTAGCTGACATTCTCCCAGAGACTTAACCTATCGATTCAACATTAAATATCCTTACCACATTTTTATTCCCTAAAATCCAAGAAGTGTATTTTATAAGCTCTTACAATTCTTGGAAAAACAGGCTAATTGTTTAAATTTGAATAATAAATTTGAAAATTAAATTGTTTAAATTTGAAGTGATAAATTTCACATGAGCCTTTAAACTGGACCCTTAACTTTTACTTTGCCTTGGACATTTAGTAGATGTGTGACCCTGGGCAAGTCACCTAACCTTGTTTGCCTTAGTTCCTCATCTGGAAAATAGAAGGAAGGAGGAAATTGGAGAAGGAAATGGCAAAGCATTCCAGTATCTTAGCCAAGAAAACCCCAGATGAAGTCATGAAGAGTTGAATAGGACTGAAATGACCGAATGACAATAGTGACTTTAAAAGAAGAAAGAAATTACTTCATTTAAAAGCACAAAAGTTTTCATCAGAGGGAATGACATAATCATACACACACACACACTCACAGACACACACACTCACACAAACTCTCACACTCACACACACACACACACACACATACTTTGAAAACCCTACCCATATATAATAATTTTCACTGTCAAGGGCTTTATTCTTTATAGACTATCTCTTCTAAGTTTCCAGGACTGCAGTTTACATTCATTTTTCTTGTTTGAAAAAGAAAGAACAGCTTGTCCCCCATCCTTTCTATAACAACCCTTCATCGACATGCATACTGAAAGATGGATGTAGAGAATGCTCACAAAGATTACAATTATATTATCTATTTATTGCACCTGTTTTGCCTTCTACCTTAGAGTTGTGCAATTAAAAAAAATGATCCATGACAGATGACCATGGGTGACTGTTATGTAATTGTCCATCCCAAATCTGGATAAAATGAAAATAAATTTACTTATGCTTAAATTTAAAGAAACTGTAACCACATCACTAAAAGATCTATAATGCATGGTCCCGTCCACCCAAGAGACTTTTCTATACTCTAGGCAGCATTTTAGCATAGTAGAAAGACTTGGGTTTGGAGTATAGTGCTGCCAATTATAATATCATGACATATATATGTATACACACATATATTTACATGTGTATGTATACATGCATGTAAATGGCTATGTGTTAATGTATATATGTACATATATGCAGGTGTACATGAATATGTATGTGTATATGTACATATACACATGAGTAAATATGAGTGTGTTTATGTATGTTGTGTAACTAGGGGTTTCTGATACATGTTTAACAACTGACTCCTGGGTGGGGGGGGCATTGAACATACAACACAGTTTTAGAAAATTTAATCTACATTATGGACATTTTCTCTGCCACTTTCTTAAGTCTAGGCAATCTAGCAAATAAAAATCAAGACTGATTTGTAGCATTTGTTGATTTCCAAGATGTAAATGCCCTCCCTGAAAATTTAGCAATTGGCTTCCAGGAGCTGGTTACAGCACACCTTTACCAATATGCTACATAGACACACAATGAACATATATATTATACATATGATAATATTTTTACTACTCCTGTAATGCTATTATCATTGTCCAGTGCTTTCTAATCCAATAAATCCAACCCAATAAACATTTATTAAATAACTTCTATATGTCAGACCCTATGCTAAGTGCTGAGCATGTGATTAATAAAAGAAAGGCAGCCTCTGTCCAATCTAAATGAGGAGACAGTACCCAAAAAGAGGCAGGAAAGCAGCTGGTAGGAGGGGGGTTGTCAATGGAATACCAGGAGGTATCTTTCTAGGTGGAGCTGAAAGCAGGCAGGGCAGCAGATGAAAAGTGTTTTATAAAGAAGATAGTATCATATCCACTGAATTTGTTATGACAAAGAAGTTTCCATAAACAAAGTGAATTCCACATATAATTATTACTACTAATAATGAGAAATACCATCTTATATTTGAGTAGTGCTTTAATTTTTTTCCAAAAAAATTAATACAATATGTCATTTGATTCTTGTCCATAGTAGTAGAATGAATACTAGATTTGAACTCAGAATTCAATTCAATAATCATTTCTTAAGGATTTATTTTGAGGAAAAGTACTGTGTAAGTTATTAGGAAAGCAAAGATAAAAAAGACACAGTTGCTTCAAGGAACTTATATTCTACATATTATATATATGCAAAAAAGTAGACTACAAAGTCGTATAATGGGGACATTCTTTTCCCCCCTTTTGGAAGGATGAAGGCAGGACAATTAGAGTTAAGTGACTTACCCAGTGTCACATACCTAGTAAGTCTTAAGTGTATGGGGTCATATTTGAATTCAGGTCCTCCTGACTCCAGGGCTGGTGCTCTTTTCACTGTGCCAACTAGATACCCCTGGGGACATTCTGAGAAAGCATTATAGGAAAATTTGAGAAGGAAGAGAATACTTTTAAGAATTTCTTGAAGGATAATTTTTAGGTTCTTTCTTTGATCATGGCTTTCAGGTAGTCCAATAGTTTTTAAATTATCTCTCCTGGATCTATTTTCCAGCACAGTGGCTTTTCCAATGAGATATTTCACATTGCCTTCTTTTTTGTTTGTTTATTTGGATCTGTTTAATAGTATCTTGATTTTTCATAAAGTCATTAGCTTCCATTAGCTTCCAATCTAATTCTGAAGGAATTATTCTCTTCAGTGAGCTTTTGAAATTCTTTGTCCATCTGGCAAATTCAGCTTTTTAAGGCATTCTCCTCATTGGCTTTTTGGGCCTCTTTTGACATTTGAGTTAATCTATTTTTTAAGATGTTACTTTCTTCAGTCAGGTTGTTGACTCTCTTTTCATGATTTTCTTGCATCATTCTCATTTATCTTCCGAATTTTGCCTCCATTTCTCTTACTTGATTTTCAAAATCCTTCTTGAGCCCCTCTGTGGCCTGTAACCAATTCATATTTTTCTTGGAAGCTTTTGATGCAGGAGTCCTGACTTTGTTGTCTTCCTCCCATTCCATGCTTTGATGCTTTTTGTCCCCAAAAAAGGAATCTAAAGGTGGATTGCTGTGATTGCTTTGCTTCCTTTGTTTGCTCATGTTGCCACACAATTACTTGACCTTTGACCTATTTGCCACAGTAGAACTCTGCTTCCAGAGGGGAGAGCTTTATCCCAAATCGCTGGAGTATTGGCAGCTGCTAGAGCTATTAGAGCTCTACAGATACCACAAACTCTGGCTCCCACTTCAGGACCACCAACCAAGACCACAATCCAGATCCAGGCAAGTTAAAGCAAGAACAATTACCCTCTGAATGGTCACTTGGCCCCCTACAATCTGCAGGCCAGGAGCTCTGAAGCAGCCATATGGAGGTGGCTGCAGAGCCGCTGCACCTCCACCACTTCTAGCTCCAGGGACAGGAGTTGGACCATACCTTTATCTTCTCCCAGTTCCAAAAGAGTCCTACACTTACCTCTCACTTTTTCTTTGGAATTTACTGGTTGATAATTCTGGAAATCACCACTGCTGCTGGTGATCCACTCTTCTGAAGTCCACTGCAGCAGCTGGTCAGTATGCCCTGGAGCTGAAACCTCAGGCTAACATGGTGCTGGGCTAGAGTCCCAGCAGGCTGCAATGAACCCTTCTTGTCTGCCTGCCAGGCTGCCTTCAGCAGGAGATTTGTTTCTCTCTGTCACTTTGTGGGTTTTGTAGCTCTAAAATTCATTTAGAGTCATATTTTATAGGTATTTGAGGTAGTTATGGGGGGAGCTCATGAAGTTTTCCTGCTTCTATGATGCCATCTTGGCTCCACCCCCGAGAATACTTTTGAGGGAGGATATAAGGTTTGGAGAGTAGGGAAAGGCAATATTGGAAGATGGTATGGAGAAGATGGCATCTGAGTTGAGCCATGAAGAGAAGGATTCTAGAAGCCAAAAGTGAGGAGAGAAGGAATTCAAAATATAAGGTATTTGTGTGTGGGAAGATATTACCAATGGAAGTTATGATCGTATCCATGCAGTTTTATCTAAATGCAGCTTTCAGGGAGGTTTTGTTAGTCATCTCAGGTATCTTGCCCAATCTTCTCCAAAAGAGACTTTGATTCTTGCTTGGAAGTAAGCAGGAATTTCGGGATATGAGGCTGACATCTCTGCTCTCCTCAGAGAGGGAATACTGAATGATAATTATATTGATCTGCTCCCCTAAATAGTGGTATTCTAGAAGAATGATTTTTTAACTCAAGTACCTTCCTGGTCACTACCCTTTGAAGAAAAAGAGGGTACCTCATTCTTGTCAAATGCTAATTAGACAGAAGAAAATCACAGTTACTGAGTACATTCTTATATGTAAACAGATAAACAGAAATCAGAGAAGTTACATAGATTAGGGAGATACAGAGAGAACAAACAGACAGAGACAGACAGACAGACAGAGAGAATGAGAATTCATCAGTTTCCAGGCAAGCATGCTGGGAATCAGGGACATGTTGAGGAACTGGCTCTCTTCTACATGTCCAAAGTCTGTTTTCAAAAGAGAAAGAAAAAGAAAATCTCTTTTCTCTCAGACTCTCACACCAACTCTGCCCAGAGATACAATGTCAAGTTATCATTTTATTTTTCCACCAGAGGGGAGAGTTTTATGTAAGTGCTCCAAGTTCGAACTTAGGTTAAACAAACATAAAAATAACCTGCATAAGTATACTGGGGTAGGAAATAAGTTTAGGAAACTGCTAGTAGTCTAGTTTGGTTGTAACATATATAGTGAGAAATAAGAGACTGGAAAGCATATTCCTACAGACTGAGCTCTCTTGTGTGGTGAGAGGTGTCCCTGGCATGTAGCATGGGGGTGTCATTGTATGGCTTGAAGGGAGGCAAAATAGTCATCTCTAGCTTCTCCCCCCACCTCCACCTTCTTGAAAGGAGACTTTAATTCCTGTCAAGAGGAGGGAAACAGGAACTCAGGGTCAGAGACTGCCACTCTGTTTTCCTTTGGGGCTCCAGGTGGGGAAGAGACATGGCTAAAATTATGTACACCTGCTCCCTTAAAGAGAAAAAGTGATTTTTTTCAGGTTCATGCTAAACTTTTGATCTCTCCTCATTATTGGAAGAAGCGGGACCCCACATTTTATATTTTTAGGTTTATATTTTGTCTTAGTTTTTATACTGTGGTTTTATATTTTATATTGACCCTTTTCCCATCAAAAATCAGTTCTATAATGAGTACACAGAAATTTTCAAAGAAATCCATTTTTTCCAATTCAGTTGCAAAGAGAAATCAGAGAAAGTATACCTAGGAGAATATATATATATATGTACATATATATATGTATATATATATGTATATATATACATATATATATACATATATATATACATATATATATATATATATATATATATATATCAGACAATACAGAATGAAGGAACTATCCCAGTGGGAGTAACATGACTCAGCTCAACCAAGGAAGAGACAGTAGTATTTCTTACACCAGAGAAAGTTTCTTGAAGTCTCTAGTGTAGCAAGCTAGGAATAGGGACGTGATGGAGACTGGCAGTTCCTCTCATGTTGGTTTCTTCTCAGAATTTTTTCCTTTAGCAATCTGGAAAGAGGTGGTGGTGCTGGCACCTTCCATCAGTTCTCTCAATGCTAGGGGACAGAAGTGCCTGAAACCCAAAGACAAGTGATGAAAACTGGAAGAAGACAGAAGAGTTTCCTTTCTATCGTTCTTCCACAGTCTACCCTACTCTTCACTCAGGCATGGGGTGTTCATCTCCACCAAGAAGGATAAAGTTTCATGCCAATGAGCTTTGGAAGAGGGTTACAGAAAGAATGCAGGAAGGGAAGTAATACAGTATAAGGTCATAATGGCAAGTTGGATACACATTGTAGAGAACCTTAAATGCTCTTTTTCCTCACACAAGACACTTCATATCTCAACTCTGAACATTTTCATTGGCTATCCCCCAGCCATGCCTGCAATTCTTTTCCTCCTTATCTCTTCCTACTGACTACCTTTACTTCCTTCAAATCTTGGTTAAAATTCTGCCTTTTACGGGAACCATTTGCTATTCTCCTTAGTGTACCTGCCTTCTTCCTGTTGATAATCTTTAGCTTCCCTCATATATGGCTGATTTATATATAGTTGTTTGCACATTGTCTCCTTTGGACTGATCCTTGAGAGCCAAGACTATATTTTACTTTTTTTGTATCCCTAGGGCTTATCACAGTGCCTAGCACAAAGTGGGTGCCTAATAAATGCTTATTAATGGAATTGCTGAGTGTCAGAATAAGGAATTTGCATTTATTTTAGAGGCAATGGGGAGCCACTGAGGATTTTTGAACAAGAATGCAATCATTCAACTTATGCATTAAGAAGATTATTTTAGCACCAGACTGAATTACTAGCTATGCCACTTAATCTGCACACAACCATACTGCTCTGGCCTTCAGTTTCCTCCTTTATAAAATGAAGGTATTAGACTATATTTTCTCTAAGATCCTATCTAATTTTAGAATTCTATGTTTCTAAGTTTTCAAAAAATTACTTCTTAGTGGTGGCCTTTGGAATTTGTGTGTTTGTACACAATTTTACATGCTTTTGTACATCCTGTTTGAGGTCAATGATAAAGTTTTCAGGGGAAGAAATCATGTTATTATGGAAAAATATACAAATTTCTTATATGCTGAATGAAAACCAGACTAAAATTGAGGTACAACCCCACAAAAGCAGAGGGATTCTTAAAGTGCTATTTTAAGTCAGTAAGCTTTTATTAAGCACCTCCTATATGCCAAGCATTGTGGGTTCCTTCAAAGCCTTAATTATCTTTCCAAAGGAAGCCATTCCCACAGCAAAACTGCTAATTGACTAGTCATTGTTCTTTTCTGCACTCAGAACTTGCAGATCTATACTAAGTGCACAACAGAGTACACAGGTGTCTTCCTACTGCCTGATTATATCTCATAGGTGCAAATTTCAGTGGGGAAGAGTTCAAAGGGTTTTCCTCTTCTTCTACTATTTCACTTAACTCTTTAGCCTTGCCAACTTGAGGGAGGAAGATTATTATGCTAATTTTACAGATAGGAAAACATAGGCAAAAAAAAAGCAAGTACCTTGTCTGGGGTCACACATTGAGTCAATGCTTGTAGTGAGGAAAAAAAAAAAGAGGCAACTGAATGTCAGAACCATCTATGAGACCATAGCTCCATATACATACAAATATATATATACACACATGTATATGAATACATATATGTATGTATATGAATACATATACGTGTGTATATTAATATACATATAATATATGTATATATTATTTTAATAATAGTAGGTACTTTCTACTTAAGGAGATTTCCCAAGAAAGTAGAATGTAAAATAATCTGGTAGAATTAACCCCTTTGGGTTTCTACATATGTTCTTAAAAGCCAAAAAGGGAGAGGGGGAGAAAAGAACATCTCTCTGTCCCATTTCAGGACTAACTAGTTAATCTTGACCTGTACCATATGCAAATACTAAAACCTATAGAAACATACCTGTACCATATACCAATACCTAGACCAATAATCCTATACCTTTTTTTAGGCACACATGGTGGTTGCCAGCTTCAGGAGGTGAGTCTCTCCTCAAACCATTTTCCTATATGGCTTAAAAAATTACATGGGTAAAATTCATAATAGGCACAGGTCCTCCAACTCACCTCTGAGTCTCATATGAATTACTTTTGCCAATGTGCAGCCTGGACTCTATCTGAATCCTTATGTTATTATAGAATCCTTCTTCTTAGAGAGTATATTTTCAACTTCAGCAGAATACACTACAGATCTCCCAAGCACATCCTACAGAAACCTCTTGGGGAGACATAGTTGTAACACAATTACCCCATCCCCATTCCCTTCCTTTGGTTTTCCATTACATCAGCAGATGATATAGAAACTTCTTCAAGAAGTAAGTCTCCCAGTAATATGAACTTATAAACCAATTCTGCCAGAAGACAATAGGTTTGTGGATAGTCTTCCATCCATTGGCAGTAATAACTGTCATTCCCTCTTTACAAATGCCTTAGCAAAATACCACTTCCACATTCTAGAATAGTTTAATTTGCTATTAGAGTATGTGCTACTTAAGGGCAGGAATTGTCTTTTGATTCTTTTTGTATCCCTAGTGTTTAGCACAGTGTCTATCACAGAGTAAATGCTTAATAAATGGGGTTATTTTTGTTTTTAGTTTTTGCTATTGCAAATATTTTAATAAGTATTCTCTGAAAGGCATTTAAAACACCAGTTGTGAGGATAAACTTCATTGGAGAGAGAGAAGACAGAATGCAGGTAGCCATGGAGCTGAGGAATTTTCTTGATCTGGGACAGGATCTGAGAGTCTACTGTTTTCTGATCAGCCTTGCACTGCTCTTTAATCTAATATTTCTCTTCTTCTGTGTCAAATATCTCTCCTTCTTGGTATCTAGGTTTACTTATGGAGCCTCTTCTTCTTGAAGTAAGATAAGCATCAGTAAGATGATTTGTAATGTTCACACCTGAAAGGTTTACCCAGGTAGAGGTGGCAATGACAAATTTCTGATGGGTCCTTCTCAGAGGATCATGGTTGATGGTCAGAGGTCCAGTCACCAGTAGCAAACCACTAGCCAGTTGCTTCAGAAAAACCACTGGCTTGCCCTTGTGGTGGCCAGTGAGCATGATCAGAACAGTGCTGGGTGTGATGCCAGCTTGAAGTCTCCTCACATGCTGACTAAAGGGCCTTTTGCCATGATTTAGCAGCTTTCTAGGCACATCCTCAGTAGGGTAATACCTGAGGCATTTTGTGAGTCTTTACCACTTGAGTTCCTCCATTCTTATCACCACCAACAGGCTTTAAGATAGTAGCAGGCACTTTTTCTTTCTTCTTTCTTTCAATCCGGGTTTTGGGGGCAGTGTATTTCCACTTGTACACAGCTCTCAGGGAATACATTGCAGACCTGGAGCATCTATCAATCCCTCAGGCCAGGGCTGGGTTCTGACTGCAATTGTTTCCAGGCTTTTTGACCTTTTCAGGTACATCTTCCTTTATGTTCTCTTTTTTTCCCTTTTTGACCTTCTTTTCCTTGGGTGGCGTTTTGTCCACCATCTACAGAGATGGGAAAGAGCTTAATAAATGTTTATTGACTGACTGACTTCTATGCTGTTTATCTTTTACCTTTCCACTGGATTCACCTGGTTATCAAGCTAGAAAACTTTATGACTGAAAGCTACCAGATTAAGTTTACTGTTAGAAAAGACATCCCTTTTCCCTGTCTTATGCCGTCACTTGTGCCCCTCCCTCTTATACAGTTATTCTTGTTTATAAACCTTATACATAGAACTGCATGAGAATATTATGTCCAAAAGTCTAGGAGTAAAATAAAGATTTTCTACAAGTTTATGATAATTTAATGTTTTGTGAACCACATTAAAAAGTATCTACGAGCGGAGCCCAGAACCCTGTGAGTCAGAGGTCCTAGCCCCAGGGTGGCCAGACCAGCAGCTGGCTGGAGGGACCCAAGAACACCAGCAACTGTGGCTTTACCAGAATTATCAACACATAGATGCCTAGGACAAAGTGAGAGGTTACTGCCCTATGGGACCAGTATTTGGGAACATGTCAGCTTCTTCCCCTGGGGGTTAGAAGCCTCTGAGGAGCTGCAGCACAGCCACCATTTTGCAGCTTCAGCTCCTGGCCTGAGAACTGTAGGGGGATCTGGTGATCAGTCTGGGGGGTAACCACTCTTGCTTTAACCTCCTTGGATCTGGATTGCAGTATGGGGTGGAGGTCTTGGGGTGTGTGTCCAGCTTGCCAGAGTGTGTGGGGGATTCAGGGAGGGCAGCCAACTAATATCTCCGGCAGTTGAGAACATTTGGGACAGAAGCTCCCCTGTTTGGTGGCAGAGTCCTACTGTGGCAACAAGCCCCAAAGTCAAGTAATTAAGTAGCAACATGCCTAGGCAAAGGAAACAAAATAGAAAAATTCAAATTAGAATCGTATTTAAGGGGCAAAGAGGATCAAAGCATGGAACAGGAGGAGGACTGTGAGGTCAGAAGTCCTGCACCAAAAGTACCAAATGAAAATACGAGTGAGTTACAGGCCATAGAGGACCTTAAGAAGGATTTTAAAAACCAAATAAGAGAAGTGGAGGAAAAATTGGTAAGAGAATGAGAAGGATGCAATAAAAGTATGAAATGAGAATCAACAGCCTGACTGAGGAAAATAACATCTTAAAACATTGACTAACTCAAGTGGCAAAAGAGGCTCAAAAAGGCAATGAGGAGAAGAATGCCTTAAAAAGCCAACTTTGCCAGATGGAAAAAGAATCTCAAAAACTCACTGAGGAGATTCATTCCTTCAGAATTAGACTGGAGCAAAAAAGAAAAAAGAAAAAAGAAAGAATTAGACTGGAGCAAATGGAAGCTAGTGACGTTATGAGAAATCAAGATGCTGTTAAACAGATCCAAGCAACTGAAAGAATAGAAGGCAATGTGAAATATCTCATGGGAAAAACCACTGACCTGGAAAATAGATCCAGGAGAGATAATTTAAAACTTCTAAGACTACCTGAAAGCCATGATCAAAGAATGAAGCTAGAAATCATCCTTCAAGAAATTCTCAAGGAAAATTGCCCTGATGTTTTAGACCCAGAGGGCAAAATAGAGGTTGAAAGAATCCAACAATCACCTCCTGCAAAAGATCCCCAAAAGAAAACTCCTAGGAATATTATAACCAGGTTCCAGAATTACCAGATCAAGGAGAAAATACTATAAGCAGCCAGGAAGAAACAATTTCAATATTGTGGAAACACAATCAGAATAGCACAGGACCTGGCAGCTTCTACACTGAGGGATTGAAGGGCATGGAATATGATATTCCAGAGGGCAAAGGACCTGGGATTAAAACCAAGAATCACCTACCCAGCAAAACTGAGTATCTTGTTTCAGGGGAAAATATGGTCATTCAGTGGAATAGAGGACTTTCAAGCATTCTTGAGGAAAAAACCAGAGTTGAATAGAAAATTTGACATTCAGACACAAGAAGCAAGAGATACTTGAGAAGGTAAACAGGGAAAAGAAATCAAAAGGAACTTATCAAAGTTGAACTATTTACATTCCTACATGGAAAAACAATAACTGTGACTGATGAAACCTTTCTCAGTATGAAAATAATTGAAGGGTATATGGGCATATGAATACATATGTGAATGTGTGTATATATGTTTACAGGTATACATGGATAGAGGGCACAGGTTGAATTTGGTGGGAAGGGATGATACTTAAGGGGTGAAGTTAAGAGGTGAGAGAGGAAAGTGGCAAGAGGAGATGGGGAGAGACAGGGTAGGGTAAACTATCTCATGTAGAAGAGGCAAGGGGAAGTAGTTGCAGGGGAGAGGAAGAACAGGAAGGCAAAAAGGCAAAACCATATTCTCATTGAATTTGGCTCAGGGAGAGAATGACATACATACTAAATGGGATATCTCACCCTGCAGAAGAGTAAGGGGGAGGGGGATGAGAGGGGGGATGATGGAGGGGAGGGCATGCTGGGGGGAGGGGAGGTTGGAGGCACCCACTTTTGAAGAGGGACAGGATCAAAGTAGGGAATGGACCAGGTTGGGGGTGGGATGGGTGGGAGGGAAATATAGTCAGTCTTTTACAATATATCTACTATGGTAATGTTTTGCATAGCTATACATGTACAACATATACTGAATTGCTTATCTTCCCAGCAGGAGTGGGTGACATGGGATGAAGGGAACGGATCTGGAATTCGAAGTATTAAAATTAAATGTTTGAAATATATATACTATTATTAATACTGTTTTGCATGTAATTTGGAGATAAGATGTGCAGGCATTGGGGCACAGAGATTCACCTTGCCCTAATGGAAAAGTCAAAGGAGCTATGGGAGAAGATATGGAAGAGAGCAGAGTGGATGAGGAGATATCCTGTGGGACTGCTCTTCTGGGGTGGTGAGTAGGGGAAAAACAGGGGAAAAACTGTAACTCAAAATCTGGTGGAAATGAATGATGTAAACCAGAAGTTAATAAACATTTGGGAAATAAAGTATCTAAAGTACTAGATAAACAAAAGCCTTTCTCCAATTTCTATGAGATCCTTGGACTTTTAAAATACTGGGGTTGGTCTAGACCTTACTTCAGACTCATTTTGAGGTGCATGGGAGGAGTTCATTCAATGCTGGATTACTCTTGAATGTCTTATGGGCTAAACAAATTGTATTTGTGTGTGTTTGTGTGTGTTTGTGTGTGTGTGTGCACGCATGTGTACGTGTGTGCGTGCATGTTTGTTAAATGTGGGTGGTCAGTCCCTCCTAGTGAACATTCTTGAATAGTCTTCCTATTTTCAGATATTTCTGAAAAGAATATTTCCCACTCCTTGTGCCCCATTACCTCCCACTGCAACTACTGCGTGTTTAATTTACTTATTATTTGGGTTGTCGGAATGACTGGATCAGATTCATTCTAGCAGTCTCAGCAATGGCCTTACAGTAGCTTAGACTAAACAATTGTTTTTTTTTTTTAATCTGATTGTTTATTTATTTATTTGGTTTGATTTGCTTATTTTTCATTTTAACATTCATTTCCACAAGATTTTGAGTTACAAATTTTCTCCCCATCTTTCCTCTACCCACATCTCAAAATAGCAATCCTGCTGAATACTCTTTCCCCAAATCTGCTCTCTCTTATATCCCCTCCCAACCCCACCTGTGACTTTGTAGTAGGGCCAGATGGATTTCTATACCCCAATGCCGGTATATCTTATTTCCCAGTTGCATGTAAAAATAATAATTATATATTTTTGTTAACATTTGATTTTAAAACTTTGATTTCCATATTCTTTCCCTTTTTCCTTTACCACCCACCCCTACTGGGAGGAAAAGCAATTGAATATAGGTTATGCATGTGTAGTTATGCAAAACATTTCCATAGTAGATATATTGTGAAAGAATGACTATATTTCCCTCCATTCTGTCCTGCCCCCCACTTATTCTATTTTATACTTTGACCCTGTCCCTTTTCAAAAGTGTGTGCTTCTGACTACCCTCCCCCATATTCCTTCCCTTTTATCAGCCTCCGCTCTTATTCTCTTTCCCCCTATTTTCCTGTAGGGTCAGATACCCAATTTGGTGTGTATATTATTCCCTCTTTAAGCCACATTCAATGAGAGTAAGGTTGACCCTTTTCCTTTTGCCTTCCTGTTTTTCCCCTCCATTGTAACAGTTTTTTCTTGCCTCTTTTATATGAGGTAATTTACCGTATTCTATCTCTCCCCATCTTCTCTCATTATATTCCTCTCTCATCTCTTAATTTTACTTTTTAGATATTATCCTTTCCACTGATCCTGTGCTCTCTGTCCATGTATACATGTACACATGTATACCCACACTCACACACCCTTCTATATAAACATATATGTATGTATATATATATACATATATATACATATATATATACACACACACACACACACACATATGTATTCCCTTCAACTATCCTCATACTGAGAAAAGTCCCATGAGTTACAATTATCATTTTTCTATGTAGGAATGTAAATTGTTCAATTTGAATAAGTTCCTTATAATTTCTTTTCCCTGTTTACCTTCTCATGCTTCCCTTGCTTCTTGTATATGAAAGTCAAATTTTTTATTCAATTCAGTTTTTTTCATCAAGAATGCTTGAAAGTCCTCTATTTCATTGAATGACCATACTTTCCCCTGAAACATGGTACTCAGTTTTGCTGGGTAGGTGATTCTTGGTTTTAATCCAAACTCCTTTGACCTCCTGAATATCGTATTCCAAACCCCTAGATCCCTCAATGTAGAAGCTGCCAGAACCTGTGTTATTCTGGTTGTGTTTCCACAATATTCAAATTGCATCCTCTTGGCTGCTTGTAATATTTTCTCCTTGAATTGGGAACTCTATAACCTGGCTATAATATTCCCAGGAGTTTTCTTTTGGGGATCTTTTTCTTTCTTTCTTTCTTTTTTTTTTTAACAAATGCTTTATTAACTTCTGGTTTGCATCATTCATTTCCACCAGATTTTGAGTTACAATTTTTCCCCATTTTCCCCTACCCACCAGCCCAGAATAGCAGTTCCACAAGATATCCCCTCATCCAATCTGCTCTCTCCCATATCTCCTCCCATACCCCCTTCTACTTTACCATTAGGGTGAGGTGAATCTCTGTGCCCCAATTCCTGAACTTCTTATCTCCCAATTACATGCAAAATAGTATTAATAATAGCATATATATATATATATATATATATATATATATACATATATATATATATATATATACATATATATATATTTGAAACATTTAATTATAAATCCTCAAATTTCAGATCCATTCTCTTCCTCCCTTGTCACCTATTCCCTCTGGGAAGATAAGCAATTCAGTATGTGTTGTACATGTATAGCTATGCAAAACATTACCATAGTAGATATATTGTAAAAGGCTGCTTATAATTCCCTCCCACCCCCCACCTGGTCCATTCCCTACTTTGATCCTGTCCCTCTTCGATAGTGGGTACTTCCAACCTCCCCTCCCCCCAGAATGCCCTCCCTTCCATCATTCCCCCTCTCATCCCCCTTCCCCCTACTCTCCAGCATGGTGAGATATCCCATTTAGTATGTATGTCATTCTCTCCCTGAGCCAAATTCAATGAGAATATGGTTTTGCCTTTTTGCCTTTGGGATCTTTTTCAAGAGGTGATTGGTAGATTCTTTCAACCTCTATTTTGCCCTCTTGTTCTAAGACTTCAGGGCAATTTTCCTTGAGAATTTCTTGAAGGATGATTTCTAAGTTCTTTTTTTATTATGGCTTTCAGGTAGTCCAACAATTTTTAAATGATCTCTCCTGGATCTATTTTCTAGGTCAGTGGTTTTTCCAATGAGATATTTCACATTGCCTTCTATTTTTTCATTTGTTTGGATCTGTTTTATAGTACTTTGATTTCCCATAAAGTCATTAGCTTCCATTTGCTCCAATCTAATTTTGAAGGAATTATTCTCTTCAGTGAGTTTTTGAAATTCCTTTTAATCTGGCAAATTCAGCTTTTTTAAGGCATTATTCTCCTCATTGGCTTTTTGGGTCTCTTTTGCTATTTGAGTTTTCACAATCTCTTTTTAAGGTGTTATTTTCTTCAGTCAGGTTGTTGTCTCTCTTTTCATGATTTTCTTGCATCATTTGCATTTCTCTTCCTAGTTTTTCCTGCACTTCTCTTACTTGATTTTCAAAATCCTTCTTGAGCCCCTCTGTGGCCTGTAACCAATTCATATTTTTCTTGGAAGCTTTTGATGCAGGAGTCCTTATTTTGTTGTCTTCCTCCCATTCAATGCTTTGATTCTTTTTGTCCCCCCCAAAAAAAAATTCTGTGGTCTGTTTGTGCTTCTTCTGCTTGCTCATGTTGCCAGTCAATTTCTTGACTTTTGAGCTCTTTGCCACAGTAGAACTCTGCTTCCAGAGAGGAGAGCTTTGTTCCAAATCACTGGGGTTTTCATAAATGTTGTCAGAGATCTGAGGAGGGAACCCCCTCTACAGACACCATACTGCCAAACTGGCATTTTTCACTCCGTAATGACTGTCCAAGAAAACAACCCAGATCCAAGCAGGTCAAATCAAGATCATCACCTTCTGAATTGTCACTTGGTCCCCCCAAGATCTGTAGGCCAGGAGCTCCTGAGGCAGCCATGGGGCAGAAGCTGTAGTCACTGTGATTGTGTCTACCTCTCACCCTGGGGGCAGGGGCTGGACTACACCCTTCCTTTCCAACAGAGTTCTAACTTTTTACTTTCTTTTTGGAGTTTTTGGGTTGAAAAATCTGGAAACTGCCATAACTGCTTGTGATTCCCTCTCTTGAAGTCTACTCCAGCCATGGCTGCCTCCCTGGGGTCAAAACTGGGCTCACATGCTAGTTTGCTCGGCTCCCAACATGCTGTGATTAGCCCTTCCTGTTGGCCTGGTAGGCTGCCTTCAGTGGGAGATTTGTTTCTCTGTGTCACTTTGTGGGTTCTGTAGCTCTAAATTTTGTTTAAAATCATCTTTTATGGATATTTTAGGTGGTTTGGGGGGAAGGTCATGGAATTTCCTGCTTCTACTCTGCCATCTTGGCTCTGTCCCCACTTAATCAATTATTAAAATATAATCCTGATCTAATGAAGAAAGGTTGGTCTGGTCTATATTTACCTGGTTTATGTGGGTAT
Source organism: Gymnobelideus leadbeateri (assembly GCA_011680675.1). Classification (NCBI taxonomy): domain Eukaryota; kingdom Metazoa; phylum Chordata; class Mammalia; order Diprotodontia; family Petauridae; genus Gymnobelideus; species Gymnobelideus leadbeateri. The sequence continues at coordinate 219,099 of WOXC01005544.1, forward strand.
GTGTCTTACTATAAATACCCATGATCTACATCTTACTTTTTTTAATGGAGGGGTAGGAGTGTGAGAAGCCCAGATTTATGAGTTGATTGGTATAGGGAATATCAGGTGATGAAATGTCTTCTACCATAGATGATCAGCAACTATTCTGAAGCTTTCACACTTGGAATGTTACCAGGGGGCCACTTAGAGATGAAAACTGAAAAAAAATTTAGAAATCCAAAACATCAGGACCCGACAGACTTATAAGTAAATTCTGCAAAACATTTAAAGATTAACCAATTTCAATATTGTTTGCATTTTTGGAATAATAGGTAAAGAACAAATCCTGTCAAACTTCTTTTATGAAATAAAAATAGATACTTAAGAGGTAGAATAAAAGCAGAGAAAGAAAATTATAAACCAATCCTAAATGAAATCCTAGCTAGGAGACCATAACAATATATTACAGAGATTATACATTGTGACCAAGTGAGATTTATATCAGGAATGCTGGGATGTTTTAATATATGGAAAACAATGAACATAATTGACTATCAATATTGATATCTATCATACTGATATTCTATCAAAATCGATAGATGCAGAAAAAACTTTTGATAAAATATTCACTCCTGTTAAAAACCCTTGCAAGCGTAGGTATAAAGGGATTTTTCTTTAGAATGATAAGAACCATCTACCTAACACTATCAGCAAGCATTATTTAAAATGGAAATAAACTAGAAGTCTTCCCAATAAGATGAAGAGTGAAACAAGGATGTCCATTGCCATCAATCTTTTTTATCGTATTATAAATGCTAGCAATAATAATAAAAGAAAAAAAATTAAATAGGAAGAATCAGAATGGGCAATGAGGTAATAAAACTATTTTTGCAGGTTATATGATGACTTACATGGAAAATTCTAAAGATTCAACTGAAACAATTAATAATTGTGAAAACAATAATTCTAGGAAAGTACCAGGATATAAAATAAACTCCCCTAAATTACTAGCATTTCTATATTTCACCAACAAAACCCTTCAAGAAGGGATAGTAAGAGACACCTGATTAAAAATAACTGTAGACCTTATAAAATGCCTGGGAATATAACTACCAAAACAAACCCAAGAACCACATGTACACAACTATAAAGCATATAGCATAGAAATAAAGTCAGATTTAAATAACTGGAGAAATATTAATTTTTCATGGGCAGGTAGAGCCAATATAATAAAAGTCACAATTTTGCCTAAGCTAATCTATTTATTCCATGTCATTCCAATTAAACCACCAAAAAAATTACTGAGCTAGAAAAAAATATGAGCAAAAACTCAAGAACATCAAAAGAATTAATGAAAAAAATGTAAAGGAAGGAGGTTTAGCCATACTAGATCTTAAAATATAGTAAAAGGCAGTAATAATCAAAATCATCTGGTACTGGTTAAGAAATAGAAAGGCAGATCATTACAACAGTGTAGAATACAATCAATAGTAGCAAATAATTATAGTAACCTTGTGTTTAACTAACGTAAAATTTTAAGCTTTTGGGATAAGAACTCATTATTTGGTAAAAAAAAAAACATTTTGAGAAAACTAGAAATTAGTCTGGCAGAATCATACACCAATATCTTACACCATTTACCAAGATGAGGTCAAAATGGAATCATGATTTAGATATAAAGGGAGATATCATAAGAAATTTAGAAGAACGTGGAACATATTACCTATCAGATTTATGCGTAGAACAATTTATGAATAAACAAGAGAGAGTGTTGTGTGGTATAAAATGGATGATTTTGATTGCATTAACAAAAGGGCTTTGTAAAAATAAAACCAATATAACCAAGATTAAAAGGAAAACAAAATTGGGAGAAAAACTTTTAAAGATAGTTACTCAGAAGAAGGTTTCCTATATCAAATATATAAAGAACTTTGTCAGATTTATGAGAATATGCATCATTGTCCAATCAATAAATGGTTAAAGATATGAATAGGCAACTTTTTACTGAAGAAATCAATAATATATATGGTCATATAAAAATACTTTAAATCACTATGTGGAGAAATGCAAATTAAAAGGACTTTGAGATATCATCTTACAGCTGGCTAAAATGATAAAAGGGGAAAACAGAAAATATTGGGGGGAATGTGGGAAAATTGTGACACAAACTCACTGTTGGTGGAAATGTGAACTGATCCAACCATTTTGGAGAGTAATCTGAAATTGTCCAAAGAGGTAAAAAAAAAAAAAAGCAACAACTGTGTATAACCTTTGATCCAGCATTATTATTATTAAGTCTGTTTCCCAAGGTGATTAGGGAAAAAGCAAAAGAATCTCTGTACAAAAATATTTATAGCACTTCTCTTTGTGCTGGCAAAGAACTGGAAATTGCAGGGATGCCCATCAATTGGAGAATGGCTAAACAAGTCGTAGTATATGGTTGTGATGGAATACTATTGTGCTATAATTGAGCTCAGTGATTTTAGAAAAACATGGAAAGACTTACATGAAATAATGAAAAGTGAAATGAACAGAACCAAGAGAACATTGCACTCAGTAACAGCAGTACTGTTTAAAGAATAAATGTGAATAACTAAGGTATTCTGAGTTATATATAGTCCAAGTCCACTACAAAAGACCTATGAAGGAAGATGCTATCCACATCCAAAGAAAAAACTGATAAATAGAAGTATGTGTGGTATGGTTTTACATACACATATATTTTGTCTAATGGTATCATTCTCTAGGGCAGGATAGGGAGAAAAGGAGAAAAAACTTAAAAGTTCACAACAGAGAAAAAATGAAAATTTAGAAGGAAGCACAGAAAGGCAGGGTAGTTTTGGAAATACTGTACAGTATTTATTACATAGTTTTTCCCCAAAAAAGTAAACTGTGAAATAAAAATTCATGGCTTTATATTAAATCCTCTTTTTATGTTGTATTGTATACATGGAAATGTTTTTCTTTTTGCACATAAATTCAAAATGAATAAAAAGTTTAAAAAGAGAGATGAAAATTCCCCATTGTTCTGGAGCCTGTATGCATGAGGCATGACATATCTGACATATAAGAACAAATACATTTCTCTGTAGCTGTTTCTGCCCATAGTCATTGTCATCCTAGTATTAGCTTAGCAACCTTTCTCCTTAGAATCTGTCATCTCCCTTCAGAACTGATAAGTTTCTAGTCTGCTAGATCACATGGAAACTGACAGTGATGCCAGTGGTATGATGGCTGATATTTTCTTCAGTTAACTGACATTCTAAAATAAATAATCACTTTGGGGAAAGGTAGTAGTGATCAAAGGCAAATGATTTAGCCAGGAGAAATTTTTTTAAAGAATGACAGGAGTCCACTTTATTACCTCCTGAAATTCAGAAGTGGCACATTGGGTGGCCAAGCCTTATACTGGGAATAATAGAACTGATGTGGAGAATTCAAAGATAGAGAGAAGACACTGATTGTTATTTATTGATGAACACATGGAGAAGGGCATTGGGCATGTCAGGAAGGGAGAGACTCCTATTCCTTTTGTTTTCTTTTTGATCCTTAAAATCTTGTGAAAAGTTATTTATTTTCCCAATACACTTGTTAATGTCCTCTGCCTGAGATCATCTGGGGGCAGGGACTAGACCCCTTGTGTCTTTAGTATCTTATATACAAATGTTTCATCCAGGAGAACCCTCCCCCCAGCTAGAATAGCATGTCTTCCATCACCTCTACTCTCTCTATAAATGAGTCTAATCTATTTAAAACATTAGCTTATGAGCTACCACCAGTATTTTTATTTTATTTAGTCAACATTTTCTTCTGGTGATATCATGGTGTTAATCTCAATGGGATTGCATGGTATGAAGTATCTTTCGAGTTTATCGTTTTTGCTAGATAAGTAGTTGATGTTCAACAAAATCTGGCGTCCTTGGCTATGATATATAATTTCTATTGGCCCTGCTCTCTGCTTTTCTCTTGTGTTTGATGGTTGTTCCATGACTGCTAATGGTCTGTCAAGCATGGCTTCACTGGGCATGAGGTTGTGAAACTTCTCTGTGCTTCCAGATTCTGGCTTCAACTAGAGTCCTGGGCTAAGTGCAACCTCTTCTTCAGAAGGGGAAGATTGCCTTCTTCTAGCCTTGGACTTTAAGCCATAGCTCATTTAGTTAAGGCAAAGCCTCACCATAGTTGTCAGACTATAGAAAGTTGTTTTTCAGATTTTTCTTTTCTAGAGAGAATTGGTTTTCAGAGATTTGACCAAAATAGGAACCACCTAGAAAAAGAGATTCCTCACATTATGAACTAAAATCCTTAGAATATAGAATATTTGTGACTAGCTAATAACATTTTAAGTTTAAATCTATTTTTGTACCCTCTGTTTCCTATTTTTCTAGGGGACTGTCTCATTTTGACTTAGGGTGACCTATGAATGGCACTTTCCCTCCTACTCTATTTTTTTTTGTTGATGGCTCTTGGATTAATCATGTAAAATGAATACCAACCTTGACTCCTCTCTCTCAACAGTCCATATCCAATTTATTGACAAGTCCTGTTGATTCTACCTTCAGAACATCTCTCATATATGTCCTCTCTTCTGACACTGCCATCACTCTGCTATAGGCCATTATCAACCACAATAACCTTTTGGTAGATCGTCTTATCTCCTTCCCACTTTAGTCTACCTTCCACTCAGGGACCAAAAAGGTCTTCCTAAAATACATGTCTAACCATGTCATTCCCCTATCCAGTAAATTGCAGTTGATCCCTGTGAAATCTAGAATTAAATATAAAATACTCTGTTTGACTTTTTCCATTAAATAATAATGATTAATAATAATAATAAACACTCATATAGTGCTTTAAGTATGCAAAGAACTTTTACAAATATTCTGCCATTTTATATGCACAACCACCCAGGGAAGTAGGTGATATTATTATCCACATTTTACAGAGGAGAAAATTAAGGCAGGCAGAAGTTAAATGACGTACCTAGCATATAGCTAGAAAGAGCATCTGAGGCTAATTCAAACTCATGTCTTCCTGACTTCAGCACCAACACTATATCTAGTGTCCCATTTATCTGCTTTGTAATAATTTTGTCTGTTCCTACTCTTCTAGTCTTCTTATACCTTATTCTCCTCCATGTACTATGTGATCTAATGACTCTGACCTCCTGTTTTTGCCTTTCTTGGTATTCCCAGCTCTTAGCACACTACCTGACACACAGCAAGCCCTTGACAAATTCTTATTGACTTGACTTGATTTTGAAGTGGCCTTCCTGTCTCATCTCTCCCAACTCTAATATATATCGCACTCAGCTGCAATGTGATTTTCTGAAAATTTATCTCTGATATTATCATACCCTTATTCTTTAAACTCCAGTGGCTCAGTTATGTCTAGGATCATATTAGAAAATATTCTCTTTGGCATTTAAAGTTCTTCACAATCAGGTTCCTTATTACTGTTCCATTCTTCATATACTTTACTATGCATTACATAATCTATTGTCTAACTATAGTGGTCTATTTGCTGTTTCTATCACATACAACTCTATTTCCCATTTCTCTGCCTTTACCATGGGATGCTCTCCCCATTTACATCTGTCTCTTAATTCCCCCAATTTCCTTTGAGAGTTACGTCAAATTCCAATATCAACAAGAGACCATTCTTCATCTACCCACTCTCCAACTGTTATTGCCTTCCCTTCTGAGGTCACATTAATCTACTTTGTGGATATCAGGTATGTACCTAGATGTTTGAGTTCCTTGTTATGAGTAATTTACAGTCAGGTTTTGGTCCTCCTTTCTCTCTCTAGAACTTAGCAAAGCATCTGCCACATACTAAGTGTTTAATCAATGCTTCTTGACTGACTGAAGTGGTAAGTGGTAGAGATGGGATTTGAACTCAGGACCTCAAATTTCAAATCTAATACTCTTCATTTAAAAATTTCAATTCCTGAGCCAAGATGGTGGAGTAGAAGCAGTATTTCCACAGTGTTCCAGCCCACACCACTTCAAAATTATGTAAAGGGGAGGCTCTGAACAACCTCTGGAGCTCCAGAACCCACAGACACAGAGAAGCTAACCTCCCGCTGAGGACAGCCCAGCAGCCTGGCAACCCAACAGGGAGAGGCCAGCACAGCACTCTGGGAGCCAAGCCCAGGACCACCTGAGTCAGAGGTTTTAGCCCCAGGGCTGCCAGACCAGCAGCTGGCTGGAGGGACCCCAGAACACCAACAGCTGCGGCTTTTCCAGAATTACCAACACATAGATGCCTAGGACAAAAGGTTAGTGAAGTATGGACTTTGGGACCAGTATTTGGGAACATATCAGCTTCTTCCCCTGGGGGTGAGAAGCCAGTGAAGAGCCACGGCACAGCCACGATTTTGCAGCTTCAGTTGCAGCTTCAGCTCCTGGCCTGAAGACTGTAGGGATGCGGCAATCAGTCTGGGAGGGAATCGCTCTTGCTTTAACCTCCCTTGATCTGGATTACAGTCTGGGGTGGAGGTCCTGGTGTGTGTGTCCAGCTTGCCAGAGTGTGTGGGGGCTCCAGGGAGGACACCCAACTAATACCTCCGGCAATTGAGAATCCCCCAACATTTGGGACAGAAGCTCCCCTGTCTGGTGGCAGAGTCTTACTGTGGCAACAAGCCCAAAAGTCAAGTAATTAAGTGACAACATGCCTAGGCAAAGGAAACAAAATAAACAGAAAAATGGAATATTAGACTCCTATTTGGGGGGAAAACAGGACCAAAACATGGAACGGGAGGAGGACTGTGAGGTCAGAACTCCTGCACCAAAAGCCCCAAATGAAAATATGAGTGGGTTACAGGCCATAGAGGACTTTAAGAAGATTTTAAAAACCAAATAAGAGAAGTAGAGGAAAAATTGGGAAGAGAAATGAGAAAGATGCAAGCAAAGTATAAAATGATAGTCAACAGCCTGACTGAGGAAAAAAAAAAACACCTTAAAAAATAGACTAACTCAAATGGCAAAAGAGGCTCAAAAAAGCAATGAGGAGAAGAATGCCTTAAAAATCCGAATTTGCCAGATGGAAAAAGAATCTCAAAAGCTCACTGAGGAGATTCATTCCTTCAGAATTAGACTGGAGCAAATGGAAGCTAGTGACTTTATGAGAAATCAAGATGCTGTTAAACAGATCCAAGCAACTGAAAGAATAGAAGGTAATGTGAAATATCTCATGGGAAAAGCTACTGACCTGGAAAATAGATCCAGGAGAGATAATTTAAAAATTATTGGACTACCTGAAAGCCATGATCAAAGAAATAACCTAGAAATCATCCTTCAAGAAATTCTCAAGGAAAATTGCCCTGATGTTTTAGACCCAGAGGGCAAAATAGAGGTTGAAAGAATCCAGAGATCCCCTCCTGCCAAAGATCTCAAAAAGAAAACTCCTAAGAATATTATAGCCAGGTCCCAGAATTCCCAGATAAAGGAGAAAATACTATAAGCAGCCATAAAGAAATAATTTCAATGTTATGAAAACACAATCAGAATAGCACAGGACCTGGAAGCTTCTACATTGAGGGATTGAAGGGCATGGAATAAGATATTCTGGAGGGCAAAGGACCTGGGATTAAAACCAAGAATCACCTACCCAAAAAACTGTGTATCTTATTTCAGGGGAAAATATGCTCATTCAGTGGAATAGAGGACTTCCAAGCATTCTTGAGGAAAAAACGAGAGTTGAATAGAAAATTTGACTTTCAGACACAAGAAGAAAGAGATACTTGAGAAGGTAAACAGGGAAAAAAAATCAAAAGGAACTCATCAAAGTTGAAGTATTTACATTCTTACATGGAAAAACAATAACTATGACTGATGAAACCTTTCTCAGTATGAAAATAATTGAAGAAGGGCATATGGGCATATAAAGACATATGTGAATGTGTGTATATATGTTTACAAGAATACATGGATAGAGGGCCCAGGTCAAATTTGATGGGAAGGGATGATACTTAAGGGGTGAAATTAAGAGGTGAGAGTGGAATGTGGCAAGAGGAGATGGGGAGAGATGAGGGTGTTAAACTATCTCATGTAGAAAAGACAAGGGAAATAGTTGCAGGAGAGGGGAAGAACAGGAAGGCAAAAAGGCAAAACCATATTCTGGTTGAATTTGGCTCAGAGAGAGAATGACATACATACTAAATGGGATATCTCACCCTGCAGGAGAGTAGGGGGGAGGGGGATGAGAGGAGGTATGATGGAGGGGAGGACATGCTGAGGGGAGGGGAGGTTGGAGGCACCCATTTTTTGAAGAGGGACAGGATCAAAGTAGGGAATGGACCAGATGGGGGGGGGGTGGGATGGATGGGAGGGAAATATAGTCAGTCTTTTAAAATATATCTATTATGGTAAAATTTTGCATAGCTATCCATGTACAACATATATTAAATTGCTTATCTTCCCAGCAGGAGTGGGTGACAAGGGACGAAGGGAATGGATCTGGAATTTGAAGTTTTAAAATTAAATGTTTCAAATATATATAAGTACTATTATTAATACTATTTTGCATGTAATTGGGAAATAAGATGTGCAGGCATTGGGGCACAGAGATTTACCTTGCCCTAATGGAAAAGTCAAAGGAGGTATGGGAGAAGATATGGGAGAGAGCAGATTGGATGAGGGGATATCATGTGGGATTGCTATTCTGGGGTGGTGGGTAGGGGAAAAATGGGAAAAAATTGTAACTCAAAATCTGGCGGAAATGAATGATGTAAACTAGAAGTTAATAAAGCATTTGGTGGGAAAAAAAGAATATATGCTCCTTGAGAACAGGGAATGTATCTCTTCTATTTGTATCTCTAAAACTTAAGCACAGTACATATAGGTATATAGGAAATGCTCTATAAATGGTGTATCATAAATTCTAAGGAAAAAATTCAATTTCTTATCTGAACCTAAAGAGATTGTTCAAAGGCAGTATGTAATGGGTGACTGATTTACCATGACTTTATTTATCCTGCTTTCCTCCATTTACTTGTTCATTGTACTAGGCAAACCTAGATAATAAGACCTTATTCTTGTGCAGGCACCTGGGTGGTGAAGTGGATGGAGCACTGGGCTTGGAATCAGGAAGACTGATCTTAATAAGTTCAAATCCAGCCTCAGACACTTACTAGTTGTGTGACCCTGGGCAAGCCACTTAACACTGTTCGCCTTAGTTCCTCATCTGGAAAAGGAAATGGGAAATCACTGCTATACTTTTGCCAAGAAAACCCCAAATGGCCTAATAAAGAGTCAGACATGAGTGAATAACAAATATTCTTTTACATTTCACACTGTTTTTCCAAAATATTAATTATTTTTGGAAGCTTCCATACCTTCATAAACAACGGTTACTCTATCAAGCAATCAACTAGCAAAATAGAGCACTTAATGATCAACTAGCCATCATTTATTAGGCAATGACTATGCATTAGGTATTATTCAGATGCCAGGGCTATAAGGACAAAAATGAAATAGTCCCTACCCTCATAGAGCTTACATTCCATTGGGGGTGCAACATGTATACATGTAAGCATATCCAAAATAAATGCATAATAATTCTATATGCAAGGCATATAGGAGATTGCAAGGTTGTCTAAGGCATGGTCCCTGCCCTATATAGAACAAATATTTAAACATCTAAATGCTTGACATCAAGAGTAACTGCTACAAGAGCAGAGAAGGAAGAGAGCAGTGTGGACTATATGAAAATCACTGTAAAGCAAAGTTAAAGGGATGTATGAGCGCATTCCTTTAAAATTCTCATTTGCATCTTCCAAGATTGAACAAAAATTCCTAAATACCTGTCTTGGTGTAGATTTGTCTACCCAACACAAAATTTCTGAAAGGTAAATGAAAATTTCACTTCACATCTGAATATTCAAGTATTGTGGAGAGACAGCCCAAATCTTACTGGTCTTTAATATAGCAATTTAACTTGTCAAGTGAAAAAGGGATTTTGTTAAAGATATGTGGATGTTTGCCATATCAACTCAGGCATGGAATATGTGGTAAGTTAGCCCAGAAGTGTTGTTTTTCCCTCCCAGGAGCTCAAGGCACAAATATTCAGAGCTTGTTATTTCTTAGCTCTTTTCAATCTGAGAAGGAGAAAGCTTTCAGGCAAGTTTCAGCCTACATGTTTTTAGTCTTCTGAAGGGAAATGGAACTTTGGGGATGTGCTGTTGTGTCATTCAGTTTAGTTCCTCAGAGGTATATGGAAATGTGGAAGATTGACTTTGTCCATTAATTCATAGGAGAAAAGTTCTATAAGGTGGTGATTTGGCTTATCTGGTTCACATAGGACTAGATGTGTCCTCTAGATAATACTGTACAAATCCCTATATATCCCAGAAATATTGAGATGAGGGTAGATTATAGAGTAGCAATGAAGGAGAACTTCTGAGTTAGAGCAGGAGAGCACTGCACGCAAATTCTCCAGTGCTCACCTTCCTCTTCACATGGAAACAGTTGCCTACATACCAAATATGAATAGGAATAAGATTTAATATTTAAGAATGTCACAAGATAGACTCTTCCCTTTTCCTACTACTACTCTCAGTTTCCTTATCTATAAGATGGTGATAATAGCACCTACCCCTGAGAATTGTTGTGTATATCGAATGACATAAAAAAATATAAAGTGCTAAAAAAAACTAAAATAAAATAGAGTAAAATAAAAAAACAGGGGTGGCTATGTGGTGCAGTGAATAGAGCATGGGCCCTGGAATCAGGAGGACCTGAGTTCAAATCCGGCCTCAGACACTTAACACTTACTAGCCATGTGACCTTGGGCAAGTCACTTAACTCCAATTGCCCTGCCTCCCCCCTTCAAAAAAGCAAATATATGCATTAGTGTTTAGCACAGTACCTGGAATATAAGTGTAATGTAATAATGTAAGTGCCATACAAATGTTATTATTTGAACATGCACACATTTTTGTACACCTACTTTCTGCATTATTTTGCTCAATTATCTTATAAACTCAACTATACACCATAAACATAGCAGTGACTTGTAGCCCTTTTTTTTCCCTTCTAGGTTTGTCATTTCATAGACCAATGCAGGTCTATCTCCTCTTCTCTACGCTGACTTATTACCTTTCCTCTTTCCTTTTCTCTTTTATTATGTACAAGCAAGGGGAATAAGGCTATCTAACTATGAAAGGTTATGAGATGCAATAGGGCCCCTTAGTATATAGAAGTAGGATTTGGGCTCAAATATTCAGCCTTCAAGAAGATTCTGTGTTGCTTCATGTTGTTGAAGTGGTTGGTGATGCAGCAGATAGAATGTTTGGCCTAGAGTCAGGGAGATCTGAGTTCATATTCAACCTCAGATACTTACTAGTTATGTGACTGGGCAAGTCACTCAACTTCTGTCTGCCTTAGTTTTCTTATCTGTAAAATGGGGGGGTCATAATAGCACCTACTTCCTAGGGTTGTTGTAAGGATCAAATGTGACAATATTTTATCAATCAATAAACATTTAAATATCTATTATGTCCCAGGACTTTTTTTTATAAAGTGCTTAGCATAATGCCAGAAATGTAGTATTTAATAAATGCTTTCTTTCCCTGAGGTTATTTAAATTGGGTTCAATTCTTGGTATCATATTCCAAAAAGGACACTGTAATACATGAGTAAATTCAGAAGAGAGTAATCAGGATGGGAAAAAATTCTCATCTATGCCTCATCCCATAGGAGAAAGAACATGGCATTCAGAATCAGAGGATCTGGGTTGGAATCCTGGCTCTGTTATTTATGAGTTATACACCTTGGTCAGATTACTCATCCTTTCTGAATTTTAACTTTCTCATCTACAAAATGGGAACTTTAGACTGTATGATGTCTGAAGTCACTTTGAGCTATAAATCCACATAAATGCTGATCAGCTGAAAGCATTTGGAATGTTTAGGCTAGAGAGAAATAAACAACTTGAGGGTTGAGGGAAATGATTTCTCTCCTTAAACATCTGAAAAACTTCACTTAAATTTAACTTGTTTTACCTTGCCCTAGTCTAGAGGGCAAAGTAAAGAGGCAAATTTTGCTCAATATAAGAAAATAGTTTCTGACAATTGGGGAGTTCCAATAGCACAATGACCTGCCTTGGGAGATAGTAAGTTTCCCATTTCTGGAAGTCTTCAAGTATAGACTGAATGATCACTTTCAGGGATGTTATCAATAGGATTTATCCTACTAGGTGGGATGGGATCAAATGGCTTCCAAAGAGCCTTTTAACTTCAACTTTTGAAACTTTAATTTGAAAAATTTGAAACTTTGAAACTTTAGTTTGAAAATCTCTGAGGAATTTCTCTGATTTTTCAGACATGGGATTACCAGAGGGGGCATGTAACTTTACCTGATTGTGCCTCCTTTTCTTCCTTCATATGTATACCTCTCTGTAGCAATTTATAAATCATCATCATCATCACTACTTAGTCTGAAATTAGAAGAGAGGAGCATATGTGTCAAGGGGGAGGTGAAGAATTCTGTTGTACTATTAGGTTCCATATTAGATCAATACTCGCTCATACTATTCAACCTTACAGTATTTTTTAAAGCAGTTGTTGTTAAGTAACTTGCTCAAGGTTACACGGCTGGTTATTTATGTGTGGGTGCTAAGTACTGAGGTTGGAACTGATCCTGGGTCTACACTCTTACTCATTTCGCCACCTAGCCACCCCTACAGTATTTTTTAAAATAAAATTTAGCCTGAAATAATGCTATTTATGTCCTGAAGAAAATCATGTTTATTTGTTGTTTAACAAGGATGCATTTACCCTTCATTTAAGTCTCATTTCCTAGTTTCCTGAGAACAGAGAGTACATTCCACTTGCTATTGTCAAATATTAACATGAACATTCACTTGCGTGTTTTATCTGTAATTTATTTCCTTTATTTTCTAGGTAAATGACCTACATATCTACAATTCTTGTAATTCCCATTGCCCTGTACCATATGAGCCTAGACTCTGAATTGCTGGATAGTTCCCAGACATAGCAAGAGTTGGAGTATATTAGAAGGATCACCAGCTGTGAGTCTAGAAATTGGGTTGTAGTTCCTGAATCTGTCACTAACTAGTTGTATGACTTCAAACAAATCAGTTCATCTCTCTTGGCTTCTAGCATATTCACCTGTAAAAACTGAAGGGACTAAACCAAATGATCTTAAATCCCTTTAATCTCTGAAAGTCGGATTTTAAATGCACCTCTTCCTCACATTTGTTTTTTTATTTTTATTTTATTTTTTTGGAGGGCAATTAGGGTTAAGTAACTTGCCCAAGGTCACACAGCTAGGTTTTTGTTTGTTTGTTTGTTTGTGTGTGTTAAGTGTCTGAGGCCGGATCCAAACTCAGGTCCTTCTGACTCCAGGGCTGGTGCTCTACTCACTGCACCACCTAGCCGCCCCTCCTTACATTTCTTTAAATAGTTGCTTCATAGACATGTCCATGTAAATGTTTTGAATATGTTTTTCTATAATCTACCATCAGCTACTTGTTTTTTTTTCCTTTTTTTTAGTTTACTATAAGTTTATCATTAGTTGTATAAAATATATATTAAAACTTTAACATCTGATTTTGCAAAAAGGCTACAAGAAAAAAAAATTAGAAGTCAAGGAATTAGGGGCAGGTAGAGCAAAATGGAATAGAAGATGAAGTAAAACAGGTTTTGCAATGCAACTTCAGAAATGAAAGACCAGAAGTCACATGCCAGAAGTTAGTTCAGTATAGAAGTTCAAATTCTGAGTATGAGCTTAAGAAGTCTAGGCCCAAGTCCTAATACTGTCATTTAATAGTTGTGTGAATACCAGAAAATCATGGATCTTTCTGAGTTTCTGTTTCTTCTGTAAAATGAAGATGATAGCGTTTTCACTGTGTTGTTGATAAAGTTGTTGCAAGGAAAGCATTTTTAAAGTGCTAATTAAATGTTATGACTTTGATGTTTTGATGGATAAGTGATTTCATTCACATGAATGAATGCTGCCTCTGCTGATGCAGATTGCAGTTCTTTCCTCCATGAGATCTCATCCTGTGAGATTATTGTCCACATTTTCCTATTAAATTCTGTAGAGAATCCGTGAAATATGCTGATGGCCTTTTTGTATTAGCATTTTGGGTGCACAAATGGCTATCTATCTGTTACCTTCAAGTTTTGCCATGTGAGTTGGTGATAATTTTTTTCTTTGCATACCCCCCTCACCTTCCCATGTAAATCATACCACATCCTGATTTATTCCTTACCCCTGAGATCATAGGTAGGAGACATCAGTCAAAGAGTTGACATGGAAAGTAGAAGATTCCAAAAGAAGGGAGATTTGAAAGGTGGGAGAGTGGGACATGATAAAGGCAAGTTAGATTGTCACAAGAAAGACTCTCTCCTACTTACCTGTGAATTGGTACAAGTATTTTAGAAAGCAGTTCAGAATTATGCAAATAAAGTGACTAAGATATACATATTCTTTGATTCAGAGATTCCATTACTAGGCTTTTACTCTAAAGAGGCTATTGATAGGAACGAAATCTCTGTATGTAATAAAATATTTATAGTAACACTTTTGTGTGACGGCAGAAGATTGGAAACAAAATAGATGCCCTTCAATTATGGAACGGCTAAACAAATCATGGTAAGTGAGTGTAACTATGCTGTAAGAAATTCTGAAAATGAAATATTCATGTGACACATGGATGCTGTAAAATATGATAAATATGATGAATGCAGAGAAGCATGGAAAGAATAACTGATGCAGAGTGAAGCAAACAGATTCAAGACAACAATGTATAATATATGTGACTACAACAATGGCAATGAAGAGAATGTCTATGCATGTACAAATCAAAAGTGAATATTGCAAAATTATGAATAACAAACAGCCTAAAAGAAGAGATATGAGGAGACACTTCCATCATACCCTTTTGCAGAGGTGGAAGGTCTATAAGTGCTGTGCATTACACAAATTTTCAGACTTTGTCAATGTGTTGGTTGGTTATACTATTTTCCCCTTCTGTTTTTGTCTTTAAAAATGTTAGAAAAGATGGCTCTCTGGAAGGGACAGAGGAAGGATGCCTGGGGAAAACTATGGTGATATAAAAAAGCATAATACATCAATAAAAACTTATATGAAAAAGAACATCTATCCTTAACAATTCTGTGCTGCAGCAGAGTATCTCTTATATGTAGAATTCTAGGCTGATGGATCCATTCGATAACTACAAATTAACCCCACTTCCAGGTTCCAATTCATCTAAGACAGTCTTGTTTAGAGTTTCTTCTTGCACTTACGTGTCACCAACTTAGTGTAGACTCACGAATCATCTAATTGACGTGTGGCATTTAACATGTTTGAGAGGCATAATTTCTGGGTAATTCAATCATTTTATTAATAATGCCAACATTTTAATAAAAAGGATGGTCATTTGGCCATCTCTCTCAGACCAACAGACTGTCATGGTGGTGGGCTCATGGCTTATATTTCCACTGGAAGAGGTGTGTTCCTGAGGGTGGCAATGAGCTCTAATTGGTTAACAATAAATGAGAGAATGAATATGATGGGCTGAACCTATTGAAATGAACTTTGATTATATCATGTACTTCTATATTACCCCAAGCCTCGGGTAATCAATTCAAAGAATTTATCCCCACCCAAACCTGTGTAGAGCCCAATGGCTTCCCCACATAGGTGGGATCTGAACAAGAGTGTTAAGAAAGGTAGTCAAATCTCTTTGTCAATAACGTCCTTCAGGAGACTGAACCTTTGATATCAGGACTTTAGAAAAAGGAGGGGACCCTGGATCTCCCCAAATCATTGGCTATTAATAATCATTTATCCCAGATGTTATCGACTTTTAATCCACTGCCAAACAGGAAAATCTCTCTGTGACAGTGAGATATGGAGTCAATATGAATTTGACTTTGTAAGTTTCAAAGTATATAAAGAATATGAAATATGAGGAGAAGAATGAGAATACACATAAAGTGAAGTTGAACCTAGAAAATGAAACACATAATGAGTATGACAATACAAATAGAAAGGACAACAAAACAATTGAAACTAAATACTATCTCTGTAGCAGCAAGCACCCCAATATCCCCAGGGTAGCTGCCAACACAGGTTCTTAGATCTGCTTTTGTAAAGGAAAGCAACTCAAAATGGGTTAACAAGCTTACTTTCATCAAACAAACATACATTACCTAGTTCAGGGGAAAAAGGTCAGCACCCCGAACTTCAGAGTTACAGAACTTACAGATCAAACAGACAGGCTTCCAAACTGTCCAACCATTATATCAATACCAAATCACAGTTACCAGAGAGGGAAGCATCAACATCTGGGTTTTCAAAGCCGGGGGGCTCTCAACAACGGCTTCCCAGAGTCTCATCTGGTCAAATCACACAACACTTCTCAAAGTGAGCCCCAAAGCAAAGCCTCTCCTCAGGGTTTATATAGCCTTCTCCTGGCTCAGAGAATGTAACAACCTTCTGGACCCACTGCCCAATCACAAAGTATCAAGGTATGGGCTTTCCTGAAAAACAAGCCTCCCACCACAGACTCCAGGTGCACTTAAGCTAGGGGCAGGGAAGATCTTTAAATTTGCATTTCCATTACATTCGGCCCCAAGATCTTTCATGCCCATAGCATACACAATTTACATTTGAATTAGCACTAAACATCTCTTAGGTCACATTTTCCAGGTACATAAGAAAATCACAATATAATCTCAAAATACAATAGTCCAAGTCTTCCACTCATGGGGCAAATGTTAACTCAGTCCACTTATCAGTAAAATCAAAAAATAGTCACTCTTAACTTAATCAGTTACATCAGTTTTCAAAGTACAAGTCTTCCATTCATGGGGCAAAGTCTTGATTAGCTCAATTAGTCTCTTATCTGTAACAATATCTCAAAGTACAATTAGTCACTTATTCAGTAAAGTCTTACTAAGTATGCCCATAGCATAGACAATTTACATTTCAATTATCACTAACCATCCCTTAAGTCATATTTTCAAGGTACATCTAAAGTTACCAAAGTGGCCACTGGGTCTTAAACAAAGTACATTGCATTTTCACATCAATTCACAAAATACAAAGCATTATCACATAAAGTTCTCTTGGGAGGAGGGGGGGTGTCCTTCCCACAACACTGCTCCAGCCCCTGCTTCCAAGTCCAGAGAGGGAGCTGGGCAACAAAACCAAAGTGGGGTCCTTGGGGTCCATGGCACTTCACCCCACCCACCAGTCACAAGTCCATCCTCCCCCTGGGTCCCAAACTGTGGGATGCAACAAGGAAACACATTCAGTGCCCCTGCTTTGCCACACAGTCCTTATCTTGTCCTGTGGCTGAACTCCAAACTCCTGGGTTCCTTCTCCTCCAGCAGAAGGCAGCAGCTCCAGGCTTCTCCACAGGTCTCCATGCAGGCAGCTCACCATTCCTGCTCTCAGCTCAGTGAAGTCAGCATGCAGGTCGTTCTCTCCTGCTCCATGGCTCCACAGAATCACAGCTACCACAACTGGGAAACAAACAATTATCCCAGCCCCCATACTTTCCTTTTACTCAGCAGATCCCATCCCTCGTCGCCATTTTGTAGCAGCAAGCACCCCAATATCCCCAGGGTGACTGCCAACACAGGTTCTTAGATCTGCTTTTCAAAAGGAAAGCAACTCAAAATGGGTTAACAAGCTTACTTTAATCAAACAAACATACATTACCTAGTTCAGGGGAAAAAGGTCAGCACCCCGAACTTCAGAGTTACAGAACTTACAGATCAAACAGACAGGCTTCCAAACTGTCCAACCATTATATCAATACCAAATCACAGTTACCAGAGAGGGAAGCATCAACATCTGGGTTTTCAAAGCCGGGGGGCTCTCAACAACGGCTTCCCAGAGTCTCATCTGGTCAAATCACACAACACTTCTCAAAGTGAGCCCCAAAGCAAAGCCTCTCCTCAGGGTTTATATAGCCTTCTCCTGGCTCAGAGAATGTAACAACCTTCTGGACCCACTGCCCAATCACAAAGTATCAAGGTATGGGCTTTCCTGAAAAACGAGCCTCTCACCACAGACTCCAGGTGCACTTAAGCTAGGGGCAGGGAAGATCTTTAAATTTGCATTTCCATTACAATCTCATAATTATAATGACTAAACTTAGTCCAGAAAAATCCCGATGGCTGGATGCTCATGCCCATACTTTCTTATCTTAAAAGAAATATTGGATTACAATCCAACATATCTCAAATAATTCTAGTCTATGGGTATGGTCATTTTTGAGGGATTCAGAATAAAAAGTCACTTTCTCTGGTCATTCTAAAGATCTTCATCTTTAACATGTTTATTGGTTAACTTAGCTCTCTCCCATCCAGTGTTGTGTAGAAAAAATAAAACATTCTTATATATCAAGCAAGCCCAAGTCATGCAGTTTGGAATAATGGTAGGATACACAAAAGTAAATGTGCTTTTCAACTCAGGAGCAAGAAGGAATCTAAGTTTAACCAAGGAGAGGAGGATCTCATTGGAGAAGTTGTTTCTTCCAGGATGTGGTGATATATGCCTGTAATCCCTCCTACCAAAGGAGGCTGAGGATGGTGGATCATTTCAGGAATTCTGAGATGGAAGCATCTAGGTGGTACAGTGGAGAGAGCACTGATGCTGGAGCCAGGACACCCTGAGTTCAAATTTGACCTCAGATACTTCCTAGCTATGTGGCACTGGACCAGTCACTTAACCCTGATTGTCTCAAAAAAAAGGAGTTCTGAACTACAGTAGGGCTTAAGGCATTCAAATGTCTGGCACAAAATATAGTGACCCCTCAAGAATCGATGTGTGTGTGTGTGTGTGTGTGTGTGAGTGAGAGAGAGAGAGAGAGAGAGAGAGAGAATAGTGACTAAGGAGGAACAAACCAGTCAAGGTAAAAAAAAGGAACAAGTTAAAGCTTCTGTCCTGATTAGTGTAGGGATCAGGCCAATAAGTGGTTATTGAACTTATAGTCTGGGTAAGATAGAGAGGTTTTTTTCTCAAAAAAAATGAAAAACAGGGAGAGGAAGTTGACTCAGCACTCTTTGGGGGGAGGGAGTTTATAAGTTCTGGGAATTTAAGTACACATCGTTGGATGGAGGCTTCCCCAAATTTCTGTAGCTTCAGGGAGGTTACTCGTACTCATCTGTCACCCAGAAGTTTACACCTTGACTCTCACTCATTTTTCAAACCCCTCTTGCATTTCTTAAACAGTTATCTTCATACTTATACAGCATCATATGCTTTGAGGTCTCTCAGACAATAGGAAGTCACCATCTTCCATTACATACACAGCACACAATTTTACTGGCCTGTCCTTCAAGGTACCATTCTATTCTGGCTAGGAGCAGGATTACAGAATTACCAAAGATAAAGCTAATTCTTGCTAAGCACTTTGGTACTTGGTAGAGAGTGAGGAAGGAATTTAATAATTGAAAATTTGTTGACTTTTACAAAATCTTTCTGGCAGGCTGGATTTCAAACTGATGCTCTTATGTAGAGCTGTTTATCAGTAATATCCTGAAGCCATCTAGGTGTTACTGAGTATTAAATCTTCAAACAATCGTTTTCCTTTAGCAGGATCATGGGATTACAGATAATCTTGTCCAGCTCTATCATTTTATAGATGAATAAGTCTTATCCCAGAAAGGAGAATGTCCTGCCTAAGGCCCATGGTACTAAGTAGGAGAGCTGAAATTCTAACTCAGCTCTTTTGACTACAAATTGAGTGTCAACTCTATTATACCTCATTAGAATTTCATGGAAAACAAAGAAACCATCCACTCCTTCCCTTCCAACATACAAACAAAAAACCCAATAAATATCAAGTTACTTCCTTTATTCTTCCTTCTGGATTTTCCAAAGTAGAGTTCTAAGTATGTGATTCTAAGATCTTAGGAACAACAGTGATTATGGGCAATTAGGGGGAAGAAAAGAAGCAATTATTTATTAGGTGCCTACTATGTGCGAGTCACTGTGCTGTGCTTTAACAATAATTAGCTCATTTGATCCTCACAATAAACCTGAGAGATAGATGCTGTTATTATCCTTAATTTACAGTTGAGGTAAGTAAGATAGACAGAGGTTAAGTGACTTGCCCAATGTCACTCAGCTAGGAAGTATCTAATGCCAGATTTGAACTCAGGTCTTCCTGATTCTAAACCCAACGGTCTGTCCTAGCTGCCTATGATGTGATGGAGGCTAGAAGGCAAGTTTAAGCCTTATGTCAGAGGCTCTTACAATATGGACCCTCAGATTCACTTTGGGAATTGGGAATTTCTGATCTCTGGCTAACAGTGTCCTCTCAAAAAGAAATTGAGAGAATTGCTACCTGATGCTGCTTAGTGTATTGATACCAATTTCCTTTGCAAGTATATTATTTACAAAGTTAAAGAAAGTTGTATTAATAGGTCAAAGAAAACAAGATAGATCTCATAATAGAATTCCTGGGAAAATATGCCCACTGTACAGTGAGACAGACTCTTCCAAAGATCTATGGAATTGCTCAATCAGGAGGAGGTTGGTTCTATTCCTCCACCAAAGTGGAGTGACAACTCCAACAATTGCTCTTTTGTGTTCTTGTAGTTTCATGTTTCACCTAGGAGGCAGCAGCAGGAGTTGCTCTCTGGCAAGGCTGAATCTTCTACTGGGGCCAATCTTTCCCCACTGCTGGGCATTGTCTTCTTCACCATCAGAGAAAGGAAAACCTCTGATGTTTACTTCATCTTCCAGAAGATATGCTTATCTGATATGTTATAACTTTGGTGATGTAATGCCATGCTAGAAATACTTATTGATACTATTCTCCTATACTGTCACTCTTGCCTAACCACTGTCTTCACAAATGGCTTCCTGGAGGTGTGACCCTGTTGCTCTACATCTTCCAAAGAATTTTAGTCTCCAACTCCAGCTTCAGTGACTAGGAATATTTATATGTTCCCTCCCTCAGCTAAATGGGAAAGGTGTTCTTCACCTGAGGGAGTACTCCTTACTAGTTGAAGAGCTGAAAATTATCCCAGTTTTTCCTTAATTATCTCTCAAGCTCAGAATGACTTACATGTGGAAAGTCAGTGGAGTATAATAGATAGGAGGTCTGTCTTAGAGTCAGGAAGTCTCCAACATATACTGGCTGTGTGACTCTGGGCAAATCATTTAACCTCTGCCTGCCTCAATTTCCTCAACTGTAACATGGGGTAATGATAATAGTACCCACCTCCCAAGGTTGTTGGGAGGATCAAATAAAATAATATTTCTAAAGTGCTTAGCATAGTGTCTGGTATATAGTAGGCATTTAATAAATTCTTATTCTCTTCCCTCTCCCCTTTCAGTCTAAATCCCCATTGTAAATAAACTTGAAGAAGTACTAAAGATATGTAGCAGATCTATAAGCTATGGTCTTTTTATTGAAGACCCAACAGTCAACTGTCTTTCCACCATCCCACAGCTGTCTCTGAAAATTAGCCCAAAGGAATGACTAATAGTGAGAAAGCATCTACGACCTTGGGTAAAGTGGTAATAAGTTAATGATCTAATAACAGATAGAGAAACACATTAAATCGCTGTCACTCATCAAGACCTTAGCAAGAATTAGTAATCAGATTAGCCCTGTCAGAGAATAAGGCCCCCAAGGGAAGGAAAAAAAGTCTGATTGAGCTCTGATTGGGGTGAGAGGGGCTGTTGCAGGAATGAGTAGTGGTCTGCAGAGATCTGGAACGAAAACTTGTGTGAGAAAAACAGGTCATGGCCCTGCCAAAAATTTGAGCTTTTGCTTTAGGCACAAGCCATTCCTAAACTTGTCTCTGAGCTGGGTTGCTTTATTAATGGATTAATGTCACTAATCCTTTAACGCCTGAGCAGGCTGAAGCACAATCAATATTCTGCCCCATTCTGGAGTGAGTCTTGGGCTGCCACTGACTGTTTCTGATTCCTCTTAACTTCTCCTTCTTCTTGCCCACATTCCCAGTCTGCAGCAGGCTCTCCAGTCCAGGGGTATTTGTCCAAGATTTATTTAAAAGGTAAAAATTGAAAGTAAATACTAAAAGGTACAAGTATTCTTAGTTCTGGTTAGATTACTTTTTTATTGCTCAATTGGCTGGCATTTAGTTTGTTGGTATAACCTGTTCTCTTACAGTCTCCAAGCAAGGAGGCACAATTATCTTTGGTCAGGAGAAACCATGTATATATTCTCCTTCCAAAACTCTCCCCAAAGGATTGTGAGATCTTTCCTATCTGGAATATTCCATGAGGTCTTGGAGATTTGCCCTACCCATGTCATACATGGCTTTCCATCTTTGCATTGGTTGTACTGTATTGCTTGGAATGCTCACCTTTCTTAAGACCACTTCATTGAATCCCTGTCTTCCTTTGAAGCTCCAAATAGGTTCCATGTCATTCAGGTCTTCCTGATCCTTCCATTAGCTAATTTTGTTTGTACTTTTCTGTGTAAAAGCTTCCTACATGTACTCTACAATCCAAACATACTTGCATATTTGATGTTTCTTGCAAACAACCATCCCTATTTCCTGTCTTTTTGACTTTCCACTGACTCCCCCACATTCCAAGAAACTTCTCCTTCCTTATTCCTGCCTTTTGGTTTATTTCAAGATTCAGTTCAAACACTCATCTTCTGCAGGAACTCTTTCCCATTCCCTCTTCCCCTCTCCTCAAATTTCTAGTGCCTTTTTTTCTAGACTAATATTCCATGTGTTCTATATGGAATTTGTATGTAACCATTTATATGCAAGTTATCTCCTCTAATATAATGTAAGCTCCTCTAGGGCAAGGACTGTTTCTGCCTTTATTTGTATCCTCAGTGCTTAGGAGAGTGCCTGGCACATAGTAGGTACTTAATAAATTCATGTTGGTTGATTGATTAGTTGATATGAACTCCTTGAGGGCAGGTACTGTTATGTTTTTTTTTCTTTGTATCCTCAGCACATAGCATAGTACCTAGTGTATAACAGATGTTCAGTGAATGCTTATTGAAACTAATTAAACTTGATGCTTAATAATCAATGCCACATCCTTAGTTTATCAGAAGTGGCCCCAGACTCTTATTTGGGACCAGTTATTCTAGACACACTGAATGGGAAGATCTGGTTCACTCACCACTACCTAACTCTACCACTCTTTCAGCTTATATAAAGAGATAAAACATTTTTAAGCATCTCTTATGTGCTGCTGATAGAAGCATAAACAAACATGACAGTTCATGCCCTCAAGAAGTTTAGGGGAGCTTGGAGGTAGAAAAAGAGAGACAGGCACAGAATCATGATGGGGATATAGCGGAGAAGTAGTATGGGAGCCTATTTGTGGGGAAAATAAAACTGACCTATTAGAACCTGGTATCCTGGGAGCAGACTTAAATTCTGGTATAAGGGGGATGAAGATATTGGCTGGAATGGATGTGTAGGCGGGTAGGAATGGAAAAGGTTGGTTGCTGGGGTTTGTGGAGCTAGCTAATTAGGAGTTCTCAGAGCTGATTGTTAAATTTTAAATGTGAGCATTTGTACCTCAGAACTCAGAAAATACTGCAAACCAGTTCTTGATTTATTGCTTCATTCATTGCCCCTACTTAACAAAGTGATGGATAAACTGTTAATAATGCATATTAAACCTAAAAGTATGCCACAAATATTTTTTTCCTGAAGAGCCACTAAATATTTTCTGGGTACTCTTAGGTAGTTAGGAAATAGTATAGTATGACCAAGAGATTAATCTTTACAAACTGACAATTGATTCCTCATTATAATAACACCAAAGATGGAAATTTTGTTTTTTAAAAAATTGTTTATTTTTAGTTTTCAAAATTCATTTCCACAAGATTTTGAGTTACAAGTTTTTCTCTCCCCATCTTTCCCCTACTCCCACCCCAATATAGCAAGCCTACTGAATGTCCCTTCCCCCAATCTGTTCTCTCTTATATCCTCCCCCTTTATCCCCCTAACTTTCTAGTAGGCAAGATGGGTTTCTATAGCCTAGGACCTATATATCTTATTTCCCAGTTGCATGTAAAAAAATTAAACATTTGTTTTTAAAACATTGAGTTCCAGATACTTTTCTTCTTTCCTCCTCACCCACCCCCACTGGGAAGATAAGCAATTCAATATAGATTGTACATGTGTAGTTACCCACATCATTTCCATAGTAGTTATATTGTGAAAGACTAACTACATTTCCCTCCATCCTATCCCTCCCTCCACTTAATATATGTTCTCCTTTGACTCTATCCCTTTTCAAAAATGTTTGCTTCTACCTCTCCCCCAATCTGCCCTCCCTTCTATCTTCCTGTAGCAGCAAGCACCCCAGCATTTCCAGTTTGGCTGCCAACACAGGTTCTTAGATCTGCTTTTCTAAAGGAAAGCAACTCAAAATGGGTTAACAATCTTGCTTTAATCAATCAAAATATCATTTACCTTGTTCAGGGGAAAAAGTCAGCACCCCGGACTTCAGAGTATACAGACAGAAGTTACAAACAGAAGTTGCAAGAAAACAGAAACATTTCAAGCAGACAGGCCTCCAACTGTTTGACCATTACATACATCCATAACTAGTCACAGTTACGAGAGGGAAGCATCAACATCTGGGTTTTCAAAGCTGGGAGGCTCTCAATGGTTGCCCAGAGTCTTGTCTGGTCAAATCACACAACACTTCTGAAAGTGAGCCCCAAAACAAAGCCTCACATCAGGATTTATATAGCCTTCTCCTGGCTCAGAGAATGTAACAACCCTCTTGACCCACTGCCCAATCAAAAAGTATCTTCTGAAAAACAAGCCTCCCACCACAGGCTTGGGGGGGAGAGGCAGGGAAGATCTTAAAAATTTACATTCCTATAGCACCTCTCCCCTCTTATTCCCTACCCCCCTATTTTCCTGTAGGGTAATATACCCAATTGAGTGTATATGTTATTCCCTCCTTAGGCCAAATTCAATGAGAATCAAGTTGTCACATTCCCTTTCACCTTCCTGCTCTTCCTTTCCATTGTAACAGTTTTCTCTTGCCTCTTTTATATGAGATAATTTAAGCTACTCTATTGCTCCCTTTCTTCCTCTCCCAATAAATTCCTCTCTCACCTCTTAATTTTATATATATATATATATATATATATTTGTATATACATATATATATATATATATTTGTATATACATATATCCTCTTATACATACACTTATGTATGTATATTTGGAATTTGGCTATAATATTCCTAGGAGTTTTCTTTTTGGGATCTTTTTCAAGAGGTGATCGGCAAAGTCTTTCAATTCCTATTTTGCCCTCTGGTTCTGTAATATCAGGGCAATTTTGCTTGAAAATTTCTTGAAAGATGGTGAAAGACAGAAATTTTCATTGCCTAGTTTATAAAAGGTTCAAATTCTTTGTAGGCTGTATTCCAAAAGACAACAGAAATGTTTGGGAACACTGCAGGCTACCAAGGCAGCCAAGGACAATGGGCTCCAGAGAAGACAATCCAGAAGGAAGAGGATGTTCTATAAGAAGGATGTGAGGTTCCTGAAAAGATGTTTCACCTACTTCCCAACTTAACTAAAGGCATTTTAGGAGACTTGATAGTAACAGGTGGGGATATGCCTCCATGTATTCTTTTTTCCATGGTCAATCCACTTCATCCTTCTAATAAAAGTATAGCCATTCTAGATACATAGTAGATTTTTAGAGATTGAATAAATTGAATAAATGTCCACACAACAGTAACTGGAGCTGAAATAACTGGGAAGATTCACACAATTGTGGGCTTTAACTAAGATGCCAGAAACCATTGGGAATAAATAGTGATCAGTAGCCTAACCAAGCAGAAAGCAACAATCTTTATTATAAAGCAAGAAGCAACAACAATTTGGAAGTCGAGAGCTCTATCAGTCTGTTATAGATATATCAGGAAGGGAGGCTGCACGGAAGGATGCCATGTGGAAAATGTTCTGCAAGTTTCTTAGAGAAACATGGCAGAGAGCACAGTGCAGAACTAACATCCCCACAGGCTAATTCCTGCTGTCAGGCTAAGATGCCTTGATTTGTAGCAGTGACTGTCAAAGACATCAACGCTAGCTAGATCATCCCTCTGCCTCCAGTGAGATCTGCATTTCCAGGGGTGATGTCTCTAAGATGCTAAGTTGTCTTTGCATGCTTTGCTTATAGGCAGAGTACATGGCTTCCCATACAAGAGGGAGTGGGGCATTTTAGAAAGTATGCCATCTCTGGAATTAGAAAGATTTAAATTTGAGTCCCTACTGAAGGGACACTGTAAGGTTACTTTTTCTACTCCTTTCATTACTAATTGCTCCAAATGAAAAGGATCTTAATGAAACCTTAAATTATGATACACTGAGTCCCCTTGCACATATCATTTTATCTCTAATGAGTTACAGTTCCCCCATCTGTAAAATTGGGATTATTATATTTAGTAGAGGAAACCTGGTGTAGTGGAGAGAGAGAACTGCCCATAGGGCCAGAAAGATCAAAGTTCAAATCCTACGTTTGACACATATTGACTATTTGACCCAAGTCACTTAACTTCTCTAGGCAACTCACTAAACCTATATGTTGTAGAGAAGGTATCAGATTCATTTAGTATAGAGAATTTATTTATCTAGAAGTTCCCCTATATCAGCAACATCACTTGTCTGTTCCTTTACCTTTAATATTTATACTTAGGACCAGATCTTAGGATTTTAGATCTATCTGGAATTCCTAAACTTTTAAATGCAATGGATTTCTTTGAAAGAATGGTGAAATCTATGGACTTCTCAGAATAATGTTTTTATTGAATGTAAGCGCATGAAATAAAACATATAAGATTATTCTAAGTTCTAAAGGAAACCGATTATATTGAACTTGAGATTAAAAAAAAATACTATTTTTCAAAGTCCAGGGACTCCAGATTATACCCTAGAAGTATAAGGGGCACCCAATGTCATCTATTCAAGTACCTGCATTTTATACAAGAAGAATCTGAGACTGAAGGAAATGATGTAATTTGTCCAAGCTCACATGGGTAGTGAGTGTCAGGAGAATTTAAATAGGGGTATTCTAACTCCAGAGTCTCAAAGGCTTGTTGTGAAGAAAAGAGATTTGTAAATTGTCAAAGCAAGATAGAAATTCAATTCTATAGTTATTAAGTATCTACTGTGTACAGGTTTTATCATGTGCCTCCCCTGATATTCCATTAGGGATTCATTCCTTGGGATTCTTTAACTAGATTTTCTTTTAAAAGACAAAAAAATTCTCCCAGAAGGGGTAACTCATCAAACTAATTCCCAAGAAGGTATTATTATTATTATTATTATTATTATTATTTTATCCTATGTTCTTTCTTGCTCTTCTGGGACATATGGAACTCCAGCACTGACTGCCTGGGAAAGGATGCTGAAAATAATGGAGTGTGGTGGTGAGAAGTCAAAGAAAAAGCCTAGAGGCATAGAAAACAGACAGCCTTTGCTGACTTCACAGTCTTGTCTCTGGTTAGCCCTGTGTTTAGCCTAGGCCCCTGCCCAAACATACTCTTTGTAACTAGATGTTTCTATAGTTATTGAGTTTCTGAGACCCTGGCTGCTCGTTGAAATATAGTGGCTGAGAGAATGGGTTAGCAGGGACATGGAGACCAGCAGAGAATCTGACTTAGAATTAAAACAAATTTAACTAAGCATTAAGAGAGGAAGCAAGGAGGGAACTTTCCCAATCTGAGCAACATTGCATGATAAATTTCACTGGAGCATTCATTCTAGTGAGGCAGGGAATCACTCCTCCTTCAGTGTCATATGGAGAATTTTAGAGTCAACCTTCTTGCTAGCCAGTATTTCCCTGTCCTATATTGGTGGCTTGATTTTTGGCTCCATGATAGCAGTCCTTTCTGGGGAACCTCAACACAACACACGTATGCTATTATAGGATGATCACGTTTGTGTTTGAGATGTGCATGTGCTTGAAATACATGAATTCACATATGGATAAACAGACTGATGGACAGAAGGACACAGTTAGCTACCCGCCAACTCTTCCCTAAGTGAGATGTGTCTCCTAAAGAAGTGGATTGAGTGAGAGCCGTTAAGATGTGGTTTAGACCCATTTACTCATAAAAAAAAGGTTTTGGAGTCAAACCAAAGGCACACAAACCTAACGGGAGAGAAAGGGGAGGGGAGTGATGGGGAGAAAAGCTGTGTTTGAAAAAGAAAGGCCTAGATCATTTTAATCAGAATTATTTTCAGTCACTGTCTTTCTACATAACCAGTCATTTCTGCCACAAGGCACAAGGCCAACACAGTCAGTAGCCTGACAGTTTTCTCACATCAATCTAGGAAATATATAGCTGGCCATTTGTGCCATCTGCCACACAGGTGTCAGTCACTGGAAGGCGGGTGGAAACTCAGAAAAGTATGCTGGAATGCCATTTAAAAGAAAATTAAGAGTTGCATCCATGGGAAGAGGCTGGAAAATGCTAAGCCTAGGGAACTGAGGCAATTTCAGGAAATGCTGAAAAAGGAAGGAGGCATAGTAATAATAGCTGACATTTAGGCAACATTTTAGTGTTTGCAAAGGTTTTCTCATTTGTTATTCACCACCCCATGAAGTAAGTGGAGGGGTATGCTGGAGCCATTTAGAACTGGCTTAAGAGAGAAAATTGTTAAATTTTCAGTGTGAGCATTTATAACTCAGAAATGGGTCAATGCTCAAAAAACAAAATACCAAAACCAGGACTTGATTTATTGTTTTGCTAATTGTATAGACTTTTAAAAGTGATGGAGGGAATATTAATGCAGATTAGATTTAAAAGTGTGTGGAGTACATTCATTTACTCATCCATTTATTCGTTTATCTATTTATCCATCCATCCATTTATCTATCTATCTATCTATCTATCTATCTATCTATCTATCTATTTATCTGGAGAACCAGTTGTTTAACATATGCCAGAACACTGCTCTGTAGATTCCATTATTCTCATTTTAGAGATGTGAAAAATAATTCTGATCAAGTTCCCTAGGGTCCCATAGCTTGTAAGCATCTACCATAGGATTTAAACCAAGGTCCTCCTTACTTTAAGTCCAAGATTTTAACTGACAAGCTTTCCAAGTACAAACCAATCAGAAGAAATTCTTTCATTCTTTCTTTAACTTGACAGATCATTTCTAGATTATGAAATGTCATTGTGAGGCAGAAGATCAATTTCTACCGCTCAAGCAATAGCAATAATACATATCACTTCCCAGATTTCCTAAGATAAGAGTAACTTTGGCCTAGTAAATATATCTCTAATTGATTTGATTTTGCTTTTTTCATTCCTTCCCTTTTTCCTTCCTTCCTTCCTCCCTGCCTTCCTTCTTTCCCTTCTTTCTTTTCTCTCTCTCTCTCTCTCTCTCTCTCTCTCTCTCTCTCTCTCTCTCTCTCTCTCCAGACATATGATTTCATACATGTAGGAAACTCCTGATGTAAAAGTTCCCTCCACAGATACAGATCAACAGTTCACCCAAAACTTATATTCTTAGAGAGTTACCTGGGAAACTGAGAGGTTAAGTGATTCATTGAGAGACAAACAAAAAGTATCTGTCAGAAGCAGAAAATGAACCCATGCCTTCCTGACTCTAAGTCAGTCCTTGATCCTTTGTTTATCCATGACATATAAATCTACTTTATTTTTTAAATATATTTTTGTTTCCTTAAACATTTCCCAATTACATGTGAAAATGTTGGCATTAATTTTTTTCAATTTTCAGTTTCTCTCTCCTTCCTTCCTTGAGTTCTTCCTCTCTCATACCTTCTTTTTTTTGCCCATAAGGAGCTTTTAGTTTACTGAAATATATTACATTAGTTAGTTTGGCATTCAAGGCTCTTCACAATCTGGCCACTACTTTTCTCTCCAGACTTCTCTCACTGTTTGTCTCCTGCTGTTTCCCTTACAGAGGCAGAGTAGCAAAGTCTGAGGTTAGAGGAGTTAGGCTCAATTCTCACCTCTGGCATGTATTATCCATGTGATGGTCGGAAAGTTGCTTAATCTCCCTGGGCCTCACTTTCCTCATCTGTAAAATGAGGGGGCTGGTTTCTTTTTTTTTTAATTAAACAAATGCTTTATTAACTTCTCGTTTATATCATTCATTTCCACCAGATTATGAGTTACATTTTTCCCCCATTTTTCCCTACCCACCACCCCAGAACAGCAGTCTCACTAGATATCCCCTCATCCAATCTGCTCTCTCCCATATCTTCTCCCACACCCCCTTCGACTTTGCCATTAGGGCAAGGTGGATCTCTGAGCCCCAATGCCTGGACATCTTATGAAACATTTAATTTTAAAATCTCGATTTTCAGATCCATTTCCTTCCTCCCTTGTCACCCACACCCTCTGAGAAGATAAGCAATTCAGTATGTGTTGTACATGTATAGCTATGCAAAACATTACCATAGTAGATATATTGTAAAAGACTGCTTATATTTCCCTCCCACCCATCTCACTTCCCACCTGGTCCATTCCCTACTTTGATCCTTTCCCTCTTCGATAGTGGGTACTTTCAACCTCCCCTCCCCCCAGAATGCCCTCCCCTCCATCATCGCCCCTCTCATCCCCCTTTCCCCTACTCAGGAGAGTGAGGGTAAGATATTCCATTTAGTATGTATGCGATTCTCTCCTTGGGCCAACTTCAATGAGAATATGCTTTTGCCTTTTTGCGTTCCTGTTCTTCCCCTCCCCTGCAACTACTTCCCCTTGCCTCTTCTACATGAGATAGTTTACCCTACCCTGTCTCTCTCCATCTGCTCTTGCCACTTTCCTCTCTCACCTCTTAACTTCACCCCTGAAAAATCATCCCTTCCTTGGGGTGGCTAGGTGGCGCAGCGAGCAGAGCACTGGCCCCAGAGCCAGGAAGACCCGAGCCCGGATCAGGCCCCAGACACCCAACACACAAAGAAAAACCCAGCCGCGATACCCCGGGCAAGTCACCCAATCCCAATTGCCCCCCCCCCAAAAAAGAATCATCCCTTCCCATCAAATTCAACCTGTGCCCTCTATCCATGTATATCTGTGAACATATGCCATGTACCCTTCTTCAATTATTTTCATAATGAGAAAGGTTTCATCAAACACAGTTATTGTTTTTCCATGTAGGAATGTAAATAGTCTGACTTTGATAAGTTCCTTTTGATTTCTTTTCCTTGATTACCTTCTCAAGCATCTCTTGCTTCTTGTGTCTGAATGTCAAATTTTCTATTCAACTCTGTTTTTTTTCTCAAGAATGCTTGAAAGTCCTCTATTCCACTGAATGACCATATTTTCCCCTGAAACAAAATACTCAGTTTGGCTGGGTAGGTGACCCTTGGCTTCAATCCCAGCTCCTTTGCCTTCTGGAATATCATATTCCATGCTCTTCGATCCCTCAGTGTAGAAGCTGCCAGGTCCTGGGCTATTCTGATTGTGTTTCCACAATATTGAAATTGTTTCTTCCTGGCTGCTTGTAGTATTTTCTCCTAGATCTGGGAGATCTGGAGCCTGGCTATAATATTCCTAGGAGTTTTCTTTTTGGGATCTTTTTCAGGAGGCGATAGGTGGATTCTTTCAACCTCTATTACCCCCACTGGGTCTAAAATATCAGAGCAATTTTCCTTGAGAATTTCTTGAAGGGTGATTTCTAGGTTCTTTCTTTGATCATGGCTTTCAGGTAGTCCAATAATTTTTAAATTATCTCTCCTGGATCTATTTTCCAGGTCAATGGTTTTTTCCATGATATATTTCACATTGCCTTCTATTCTTTCATTTCTTTGGATCTGTTTAACAGCATCTTGATTTCTCATAAAGTCACTAGCTTCCATTTGCTCCAGTCTAACTCTGAAGGAATGAATCTCCTCAGTGAGCTTTTGAGATTCTTTTTCCATCTGGCAGATTTGACTTTTTAAGGCATTCTTCTCCTCATTGCCTTTCTGAGCCTCTTTTGCCATTTGAATTAGTCTATTTTTTAAGGTGTTATTTTCCTCAGTCAGGCGGTTGACTGTCATTTCATACTTTTCTTGCATCTTTTTCATTTCTCTTCCCAAATTTTCCCCCACTTCTCTTATCTGCTTCTATGGCCTGTAGCCAGCTTGTATTTTCATTTGGGGCTTTTGGTGCAGGAGTTCTGACCTCACAGTCCTACTCCATGCTTTGAGCCTCTTTGCCCCTAAAATAGGAGTCCAATGTTGAACTTTTATGTTTATTTTGTTTCATTTGCCTAGGCATGTTGCCACTTAATTACTTGATTTTTTGGGCTTGTTGCCACAGTAGGACTCTGCCACCAGACAGGGGAGCTTCCGCCCAAATGTGGGGTCTTCACAACTTCTGCCAGTTGGGTGGCCTCTGTAAAGCCTCCACCCACTCTGGCAAGTTGGATACCCACCCCAAACTTCCCCCCCAGACCACAATCCAGATCTAGGCAGTTTAAAGCAAGAGCGATTAACCCCCAGACTGATTGCTGGATCTCCCTACAGTTCACACACCAGGAACTAGAGCCACTACTGACACTGCAAAATGGCTTCTGTGCAGCTGTTTCTTCAGCAGCTTTTTGCCCCCAGGGGAGGAAGCCACACATTCCCCAAATACTGGTCCCAAAGTCCATAGGGCACTAACTTCTCACTTTGTACTAGGCATATCTGTGCTGATAATTCTGGAATTGCCACAATTGCTGGTGTTCTGGGGTCCTTCCAGCCGGCTGAAGGCCCAGCTGCCCTGGGACTAAAACCTCGGACCTGGGCTCAGCTCTGTGCACTGTGCTGTGCTGTTGGTTCCCAGCGCACTGTGCTGCCTGCTCTCAGAGCATTGCGCTGGCCGCTCCCTGCAGGGCTGCTGGGCTTTCCTCAGTAGGAGGTTAGCTTCTCTGTGCCGTTCTGTGGGTGCTGTGGCTCCAGAAGTTGTTCGGCGTCCCCTTTCACATTGTTTGAAATTTGTGTGGGGCAGAGCACATTGGAAATGCTGTTTCTACTCCGCCATCTTGGCTCCGCCCCCTCTCACCCCTTCTTAAAAAAGCAAGCAATTTGATACTGAGTATAAAGGTGAAGGCATGCAAAACATATTTACATATAAGAAACTATTCAAAAAGAAAACGCACACAGAAAAAGAAAAATAAAGAAAGTTTAAAAAAAAGTGTGCTTCAATCTGCAGAGTTGATCAGTTCTCTCCCCAGAGGTAGATGGTATTTTTCATCATGGGTTCTTTGGAATTTTCTTGACTCATTGACTTGACAAATCTACTTTAGAGTGGGGCAATAGTGGGGAAACTTCCCAGCATAAAGTTTTCAAGAAGTCCTTGCTGTCAAAAAATTTCAAACTGGGGGCAGAGTCCAGATGGCAGAGTAGAAACAGTACCTCCAGACAGCTCTGGATCCCACCACCTCCAATTCATGTAAAAGGGGACTCTGAACAAATTTTGGAGCTAGAGAGAAATGACACAGAGAAGCTAACCTCCTGCTGAAGAAAGCCTGGCAACCTGGCAGGGAGCAGCTCTGGGAGCCGAGTCCAGCACCACATGAGATGGGGGTTTTAGCCCCAGGGCAGGCCTGACCAACAACTGGCTTGAGGGACTCCAGATCACCAGCAGCTGTAGCATTTCCAGAATTTTCAACATATAGATGCTAAGGACAAAGTGAGAGGTCAGTGCAGTGTGGACTTTGGGATCCAGCAATTAGGAGGGCTTTGGCTTTTGCCCCCCGGGGCAAGAAGCCACTGAGGGCTACAGCACAGCTGCCACCACATGGCAGCTTCAGCTCCTGGCCTTCAGAGTGTAGGGGGGCCAAGCAACCAGTCTGAGGGGTAATAGCTCTTGCTTTAACCTGCTTGGATCTGAATTGCAGTCTAGGGTTGAGGTCCTGGGGTGTGGGACCAGCTAGCCAGAGCATGTGGAGGCTTCAGAGAGGGCATCCAACTAATACCTTTGGCAGCCGAGAAAACCCCAGCATTTGGGATGGAAGCTTCCCTGTCCGGTGGCAGAGTCCCACTGTGGCAAAAAGCCCAGGGGTCAAGTGACTGGGTGGCAACATGAGTAGGCAAAGGAAGCAAAATAAACAGAGTACCCCAACCTTACACTCCTACTTTGGCGACAAAAAGGATCAAAGCATGGAACACGAGGAAGATAGTGAAGTCAGAACTCCTGCACCAAAAGCTTCAAAGAAAAATACGAGCTGGTTACAAGCCATAGAGAACTGTAAGAAGCAAATAAGAGAAGTGGAAGAAAATTGAGAAAGGAAATGAAAACGATGCAAGAAAATTATGAAATGAGAGTCAACAGCCTACCTGAGGAAAATAACACTTTGAAAAATAGACTAACTCAAATGGCAAAAGAGGCTCACAAAGGCAATGAGGAGAAGAATGCCTTAAAAAGCGGACTTTGCCAGATGGAAAAAGAATCTCAAAAGCTCACTGAGGAGAATCATTCCTTCAGAATTAGATTGGAGCAAATGGAAGCTAGTGACTTTATGAGAAATCAAGATGCTGTTAAACAGATCCAAAGAAATGAAAGAATAGAAGGCAGTGTGAAATATCTCACTGGAAAAAAAACCATTCACCTGGAAAATAGATCCAGGAGAGAGAATTTAAAAATTATTGGACTACCTGAAAGCCATGATCAAAGAAAGAACCTAGAAATCACCCTTCAAGAACTTCTCAAGGAAAGCTGCCCTGATATTTTAGAACCAGAGGGCAAAAAAAGGTTGAAAAAATCCACCAATCACGTCCTAGAAAAGATCCCCAAAATAAAACTCCTAGGAATGTAATAGCCAGGTTTCAGAGTTCCCAGATCAAGGAGAAAATATTAAAAGCAGCCAGGAAGAAGCAATTTCAATATTGTGGAAGCACAATCAGGATAACACAGGATCTGGCAGCTTCTACACTGAGGTATTGAAGGACTTGGAATATGATATTCTGGAGGGCAAAGGAGCTGGGATTAAAACCAAGAATAACCTACCCAGAAAAACTGAGTATCTTGTTTCAGGGGAAAATATGGTCATTTAGTGGAATAGAGGACTTTCAAGTATTCTTGATGAAAAAAACAGAGTTGAATAGAAAATTTGACATTCAGACACAAGAAGCAAGAGATACTTGAGAAGGTAAACAGGGAAAAGAAATCATCATAAACTTATCAAAGTTGAACTATTTACATTCCTACATGGAAAAATGATAACTGTAAATGATAAAACATTTCTCAGTGTGAAAATAGTTGAAGAAGAGTATATGGGCACATGAATACTTATGCGAATGTGTGTATATATGTTTACAGGTATACATAGATAGAGGGCACAGGACCAATTTAATAGAAAGGGATGATACCTAAAAGGTGAAATTAGGAGGTGAAATAGGAATATAATGAGAGGAGATGGGGAGAGAAAGAATGGGGTAAACTATCTCATAGAGAAGAGGCAAGGGAAAATCATTACAATGGAGGGGAAGAACAGGAAGGCAAAAAGGCAAAACCTTATTCTCATTGAATTTGGCTCAGGGAGAGAATGACATAAATACTAAATAGGATATCTCATCCTACAGGAGAGTAGGGAGAAAGGGGACAAGAGGGGGGAAGATAGAAGGGAGGGCAGGCTGGGGGGAGAAGGAAGTTGGAAGCAACCACTTTTGAAAAGGGACAGGATCAAAGTAGAGAATAGAACAAGTGGGAGGTGGGATAGGAGGGAGGGAAATATAGTCAGTCTTTTACATTGTATCTACTATGGTAATGTTCTGCATAGCTACACATGTACAGCATATACTGAATCACTTATCTTCCCAGTAAGGGAGGAAGGGAATGAATCTGGAATTCAAAGTTTTAAAATCAAATCTTTAAAATATATAAAAGATGGCAGAGTAGAAACAGCACTTCCAAGGTGCTCCCGCCCGACACCACTTCCAAACTATGTAAAAAGTGGACTCTGAACAACTTCTGGAGCTCCAGCACCCACAGAACAACACAGAGAAGCCAACCTCCTGCTGAGGACAGCCCAGCAGCCCTTCAGGGA
This sequence comes from Gymnobelideus leadbeateri, assembly GCA_011680675.1. Classification (NCBI taxonomy): domain Eukaryota; kingdom Metazoa; phylum Chordata; class Mammalia; order Diprotodontia; family Petauridae; genus Gymnobelideus; species Gymnobelideus leadbeateri. The sequence continues at coordinate 255,043 of WOXC01005544.1, forward strand.
GCGGCCAGCACAGCACAGTGCAACACTCTGGGAGCCTAGTGCAGTGTTCTGGGAGCTGAGCCCAGACCTGTGTGAGCCCAAGTTTTAGCATTAGGGTGGCCAGGCCCGGAGCTGGCTGGAGGGACCCCAGAAGACCAGCACCTGTGGCAATTCCAGAATTATCAACACAAATATGCCCAGGACAAAATGAGAGGTTAGTGCCGTATGGACTTTGGGACCAGTATTTGGGGAACATGTCGGCTTCTTCCCCTGGGGGTGAGAAGCAACTGAGGAACTGTGGCACAGAAGCCATTTTGGAGCTTCAGTGGCAGCTTCAGCTCGTAGTCTGCGAACTGTAGGGAGATCCAGCAATAAGTCTGGGGGTTAATTGCTCTTGCTTTAACTTGCTTGGATCTGGATTGTGATCTGAGGGGGAGGTCTGGGGTGGGTATCCAACTTGCCAGAGCGTGTGGAGGCTTTGCAGAGGCCACCCAATTAATACCTCTGGAAGTTGTGAAGACCCCACGTTTGGGATGGAAGCTCCCCTGTCTGGTGGCAACTTCCTACTGTGTCAACAAGTCCAAAAATCAAGTAATCAAGTGGCAACATGCCTAGGCAAAGGAAACAAAATTTAAAAAATGCAACATTAGACTCCTAATTTGGGGGCAAAGAGGATGGAAGCATGGCATAGGAGGAGTTCTGTGAGGTCAGAACTCCTGCACCAAAAGCCCCAAATGAAAATATGAGAGGGTTACAGGCCATAGAAGACCTTAAGAAGGATTTTAAAAACCAAATAAGAGAAGTGGAGGAAAAATTGGGAAGAGAAATTAGGAGGATGCAGGAAAAGTATGAAATGAGAATCAACAGCCTGACTGAGGAAAATAACACCTTAAAAATAGACTAACTCAAATGGCAAAGGAGGCTCAAAAAGGCAATGAGGAGAAGAATGCTTTAAAAAGCCGACTTTACCAGATGGAAAAAGAATCTCAAAAGCTCACTGAGGAGATTCATTCCTTCAGAGTTAGATTGGAGCAAATGGAAGCTAGTGACTTTATGAGAAATCAAGATGCTGTTAAACAGATCCAAAGAAATGAAAGAATAGAAGGCAATGTGAAATATCTCATAGGAAAACCATTCACCTGGAAAATAGATCCAGGAGAGATAATTTAAAAATTATTGCACTACCTGAAAGCCATGATCAAAGAAAGAACCTAGAAATCACCCTTCAAGAAATTCTCAAGGAAAATTGCCCTGATGTTTTAGATCCAGAGGGCAAAATAGAGGTTGAAAGAATCCACAGATCACCTCCTGAAAAAGATCCCAAAAAGAAAACTCCCAGGAATATTATATCCAGGTTCCAGAATCCCCAGATCAAGGAGAAAATACTACCAGCAGCCAGGAAGAAACAATTTTAATATTGTGGAAACACAATCAGAATAGCATAGGACCTCGCAGCTTCTACACTGAGGGATTGAAGGGCATGCGATATAATGTTCCAGAGGTCAAAAGAGCTGGGATTGAAGCCAAGGGTCACCTACCCAGGAAAAGTGACTATTTTGTTTCAGGGGAAAATATGGTCATTCAGTGGAATAGAGGACTTTCAAGCATTCTTGAGGAAAAAAACAGAGTTGGATAGAAATTTTGACATTCAGACTTAAGAAGCAAGAGATGCTTGAGAAGGTAATCAAGGAAAAGAAATCAAAAGGGACTTATCAAAGTTGAACTGTTTACATTCCTACATGGAAAAATAATAACTGTGACCGATGAAACCTTCCTCATTCTGAAAATAATTTTAAAAGGGTATATGGGCATATGAATACATATGTGAATGTGTGTATATATGTTTACAGGTATACATTGATAGAGGGCATAGGTTGATTTTGGTGGGAAGGGATGATACTTAAGGGGTGAAGCTAAGAGGTGAGAGTGGAAAGTGGCAAGAGGAGATGGGGAGAGACAGGGTAGGGTAAACTATCTCATGTAGAAGAGGCAAGGGTTAATAGTTGCAGGGGAGGGGAAGAACAGGAAGGCAAAAAGGCAAAACCATATTCTCAATGAGTTTGACTCAGGGAGAGAATGACATACATATTAAATGGGATATCTCACCCTGTAGGAGAGTAGGGGCGAGGGGGATGAGACAGGGGGATGATGGAGTGGAGGTTATTCTGGGGGGAGGGGAGGTTGGAAGTACTCACTTTCGAAGAGGGACAGGATCAAAGTAGGGAATGGACCAGGTGGGGGGTGGGATGGGTGGGAGGGAAATATAAGCAGTCTTTTATAATATATCTACTATAGCAATGTTTTGCATAGATATACATGTTCAACACATACTGAATTGCTTACCTTCCCAGAGGGAGTGGGTGACAAGGGAGGAAGGGAATGGATCTGAAATTCGACGTTTTAAAATCAAATATTTCAAATATATATAAATACTATTATTAATACTATTTTGCATGTAATTGGGAGATAAGATGTGCAGGCATTGGGGCACAGAGATTCACCTTGCCCTAATGGCAAAGTCAAAGGGGGTATGGAAAAAGATATGGGAGAGTGCAGATTGGATAGGAGATATCTTGTGGGACTGCTATTCTGGGGTGGTGGGTAGGGGAAAAATTGTAACTCAAAATATGGCTGAAGTAAATGATGTAAACCAGAAGTTAATAAAGCATTTGTTAAAATGGAAAAAAAAAGATGAAAAATATATCTGGCCTCTAAATTTCAGGGATGATTTCTCAATCTGAAGCAAATATTTAAATCTTTGGCCTGAGACATTAAAAGGGCCAAAATTAAACCATGTTAGATTCACTATAGTGTATTCACTGTCAAGAAAGTAAATACATGCATTTTAGCAAGATTTTAAGTAATGTTTTGAAGCAACAACAACAAAAAAAAGGTTTTTCATGAGTTTTTAAAAGCTTGCCCATTTCCCAAGGTGTGTGTGTGTGTGTGTGTGTGTGAGTGAGTGCTCATTAGCATGCACCATTCTATCAGATAGTATGCATATTTGATTGTGCTGAACAAGTTTGTCTTACTAGGCTGTTTTAATCTAACAGTATTATCATATAATATGCATTGTTATTGTATCAAAGGGGTGCTTATCATCTGTTTTAGATCGACTCTCAAGGAAAGAAGGGTAAGGGGAATGTTGATTTGTAGTGACCTCTACAGTCAGATCAAAATGAGATGGTCTTGAAGGCACCAACAATAGTCAATTACAGAACTATAACTAGAAATTTTTGAATTTTTGTATCTGGGGTAAGTAGCATTAAAATCACCCTAAACTGGTCAGTGTTGTGGAGAACCTAACAAGTGGGAGACAGAGACCCTGGGACAACAGCAAACAGCTTCTGGGGGAAATGGTGTTGAGAGAAATGGTGATCAACCCAGTCCACCAGGTGTTTCCTATATTAACTTATTATTCTTGCTAACTAGGTGTTAAGTGTTTGTGTTTCTGTGCTTATGAAAGACTTCAAGGGTTGTCAGTATTCTTCAAATCTGGCACTCAGGGGCAAAGCCCTAGTTGAAGTTATCCTTCTTACTGCTTTGTCACAAAAGTAAGTGATGCGAATTATTCTCAATAGAGATAAGAAGCAGAGGCTTTATATATGAGAATCCAAAGTGAGATGGTTTTGGTGGCAGCCTAAGAGAAGAGTAGCTGCTTTTATGTTTTACTACATCATGGCTGATCACATGAACCAAAAAAAGTTGATAAAATACAAGAGTCAACAAAGATTCATTAAGTAAACAAACATTTACTAAGCACTTACTATATTCCAGCCACTGTGCTAAGTTCTGGGAATAAAAATACACAGAAAATAATACGCAGGAAGCAAAGCAAAGTTGTTGACTTAAATTGATGAGATAGTGAAAGATAATTGATTTGCCAAAATATAGGTCTTGGATTTTACTGTTTTACAAAATTCATTTAGATAAATCATTTCCCCATCCACTGAGAAGGCAAGAAATACTGTAACCGCTGTACATATGAAGTCTTATAAAGCATATTTCCACATTTGTGAAAAAAGAAGAAAAAATATTTTTTCAGTATGCACTCAAAGTCCATCAGTTCTCTATCTGAAATGGGATAGCATTTTTACTCATGAGTTCTCTGGAGTTGCCATCAATCATTGTACTGATCAGAGTTGCCAAGTCTTTCACAGTCGATTATCATTGCAATATTACTGTGACTGTATACATTGTACTCCTTGTTCTTCTCACTTAACTTTGCATCAATTCATAGAAATTTTTCCAGGTTTTTTTTCCTGAAAACATCTTTCAGTTTTTCTTATAGCACAATAGTATTCCATTACAATTATATACCATAGCTTGTTCAACCATCCCTCAATTCATTGGTGTCCCTTAAGTTTCCAATTCTTTGTCATCACAAAAAGAACTGCTATAAATATTTTTGTACACATGGATTCTTTTCCTTATTCTGTGATCTAATATTATGTTATAGATCTAGTAGCAGTATTGTTGGGTCAAAGCATATGGAACAGTTTTATAGCCTTTTCTACACAGTTCCAAGTTGTTTCCCAGAATGATTGAATTAGTTCACAGCGCCACCAATAGTTCATTAATGTACCTATTTTCCATAACTCCTCCAGCATTTTTCATTTTCCTTTTCTGTTCACCTTAGACAATCTAATGAGTGTGAGGAGGTACCTCCAGAGTTGTTTTAATTTGAGTTTCTCTAATTATTTTCTCTAATTATTAAACACAAAAAGCGTTCATATGACTGTTTATAACAATCTCTTCTGAAAACTGCTTGATTGTTTCCTTTGATCATATATCAATGGCTTTTATTTTTATAAATTTTTCTCAGTTCCCTATATATTTGAGAAATGAGACCTTTTTCAGAGAAACTTTCTGTGACTTTTTTTCTCCAGCTTCCTACCTTCCTTCTAATTTTGCCTACATTGGTTTTATTTGTGCAAAACTTTTCGATTTAACACAATCAAAATTATCTTACTTTTCTTCTCACAAATGTCTCTATCTCCTATTTGGTCATGAATTCTCCTATTCTTAGATTTGTCAGGTTTTTTTCCCAGGTTTCCTTAGTTTCCTTAAGATATTACTTTTTATGTACAAATCACGTACCTGTTAATAGTTTATCTTGCTGTGAAATGTTCACCTATGCATGATTTCAGCTAGACATAGACTATCCAGTTTTCTTAGCAGTTTTTTCAAAGAGTGAGTTCTTGTCCCAGTAGCTGAGCTCTTTGGGTTTTTCCAAACACTAGATTACTGGGCTCATTTGCTGTTGTATATTGTATACCTAATCTATTCCATTCATCAAATACTCTGTTTCTTATCCAGTACCAAATTGTTTTGATGAAAACCACTTTGTAGTATAGTGTGAGATTTGGTACTGCTAAGTCCTCTTCCTTCAAAGTGATTCATCTTAAACTAAAATAGACTGAATTGTGGTCCCAATTGTCTATCTGTATATACATATATATGTATTCCATATTTCACTTTATGTCTCTCTTTTATTCATTGCTACTCAAAAGGCAGCTTGGCATAGTAGATAGAACACCAAAATTCAATTCAGGAAGATATAGGTTGAAATTTTATCTCAGATGTGTTATCTTTGGCAAGTTATTATCCTGAATGATTCTAAGTTTCTTCATCTGTAAAAGGGAGGTGATAGGATTAAATGAAATAAATGTAAAACACTATATAAGTGTGAGCTATTATTACTACTCCAAGTAAATTAAGACTCAGCAAGATCCTTATTACAAACACTTATTATTGAGATTAGGTAATTTCTGGCAAAAGTTAGGCATATCAGGGGCGGCTAGGTAGTGCAATGAGTATAGCATTGGCCCTGGTGTCAGAAGGACCTGAGTTCGAATCCAACGTCAGACACTTAACGAGCGCGCGCGTGCGCGCGCGCGCACACACACACACACACACACACACACACACACACACCCCCTAGCCGTGTGACCTTGGGCAAGTTACTTAACCCTAATTGCCCTTCAAAAAGCAAAAAAAAAAAAAAGTTAGGCACATCCGGGGAAGAGGGTAAAATGGGAGAGGAAGAAAGATAATTGGAAAGGAGAGAGAGAGAGGCAGAGAGAGAATGAAAAGGAATGGTTACTAGTAATAAAGGGGTACCAGAAATTGCCTCAGATACTTTCCCCTAGTACTAAGGACATTGGTTTGGTTATTTTCCCTGCCCAAAGTTGTAGAGTCAATGGAACAGTTACAGTGGCCATGTTTGTTTTATGTATAAAGACTAAAACTAATATTAGCTTGATCAAAATCTTTGTTCTGCAATGTTTTGTTTTAGAAAGCACTGGAACATGAAAATCCTCAAACATGAACAGTTTAGTTTGAGCAAACTAAGCTTTGTTCTTTCTGTTCTGAGCACATAATGCACAGCAGTCAGAAGGCACCTCTAATTGAAGTCCAGGGAGGTTGCATCCTCCATCACATAAAGAGTAAATGTCAAAAACAGGATTTGAACTTCACTCTTGTGATTCCACAGTTAGTGTACTTTTCTATATAACTGCCTGCCTCATACAATTTATTAATGGTTATAGCTTAATATTTAAGGTTAGTTGCTGAATAACTTGGTCATTGTAATTACACAACATTGTTGTAGTTGTTGTATGTGTTGTTTTCCTGATTTTGCATATATAACTTTGCTTAATTCATGTCTTTTCGTGTTTTCCTGAATAGTTTTCTGTTTATCATTCATTATAGCACAGTAATATTCTATTATATTCATGAATGACCTCTTGTTTAGTAATTCACCAATTGATGAGTACTTAATTTTATTTTTTTACTACCACACAAAGTGTTGTTATGCGTATTTTAGGGATACGTCACCTATCAATTTCTGATTTTTTTATATTATATACCTAGTAGTAGGAGCCCTGGGTAAAAAGAGGTATAAATGTTTTCAACATTATTTTTAGTTTAATTATTAATTGCTTTCCAGAGTAGATGGACCAATTCACCTAGGTAGTATTAGTTTGTCTGTCATTTATCAGCCCCTTCAATATTAACTATTTTGATCTTTTGTCATTCTTGAGAATTCATTGGGTATGAAGTAAAACGTCAGAGTTGTATTGGCTTCAATTACTCTTATCATCAGTGATTTGGAGAAATCATTTATAACTTGTTTGTTAATAGTTTGCAATTCTTTTGAGAACTATTGCTCATATACTTTTACAATTTATCCATTGGGGTATGGTTCTTGGCCTTCTGTATTAGGCATGTGTTCTTTCTCCACTATCTTTCTTTTCCCTCCTAGAGGAAAGGGATTGTTTTGCTTGTATTTGTATCCCAGCACTTTAGTATAGGGCCTGCCATATAGTAAGTTCCTAATAAATATACTACTTAACATATATCTGTGTTGATACTCTGTGAATCTTGGATATCAGATCCTTGGAAATATTTGATACAAAGGCACCCCTCCCCACCCAAATAATTTCCCTTCTTGTCCTCAATGCATTGAGTTTATGCAAAACCCTTTCAATTTCTTGCAATAAAAATTATGTACTTTTGTATTCCATTTGGTTAATAATACTCCCACTTGCCAAAACTATGGAAGGTACTTGTTATTTTCTCTTCTGAATCTTTGTTATGGTGTGACCCTCGGGATTCTGGTTAGCTATCCCTTTTTAATTTATTGTGATATATGTTGTATAATTATAATGACCAAAGTTGGTCCCAGAAAAGAATTGAAAAAATGTACCTCTTAGCTTTTATTTTTTACATATGAGGGCTATAGCTGTAGAAATTTTGCATACTTTATTTTTAGATACAGTTGATGCTTTGATCAGTTTTGCTGAATTTCCTTTTCTTCCCTTTAGAATAAAAAAAAATTGATTCCAGGGACAGCTTAATAGTAAAGTAGAAGGAATGACAATTAGAAAATGAAGGCAGATAAATTCATTAAGACTTTAAATAAATTTACTCCCTGTAGGATTTTCAACCTAGAGCCAGAGGGTACGTTGGAAGCCAGCTAGTGCCCATCTCTCACTTTATGGATGGGGAAAAGCAACAAAAACAGAAACTCAAGGAGGTTATATAACTTCCCTATCACACAAATAGTAAAGCAGAATTTGAACTCAATTCCTTTGATTACACAGTCAGTGTACTTTCTTCTATAACTAACTGCCTCACATAATTTATTAATGATTATAGCTTAATATTCTAGGTTAGTTGCTTGAACAAGAGATTTGAGTCTCTGGTCCCACTTGTATACAAGTGAACTGGTGTTAGTTCTGACCTCAGAGCTTGGGAGCACGAGGCACTCATTTTGTCCAATTTCTTTACTATTAAAAAATGTTCCTGGGGTGGCTAGGTGGCGCAGTGAGCAAGAGCGCAGGCCTCAGAGTTGGGATGACCCGGGATTGAAACCGGCCTCAGAAAATGAGCACCTACACATAAACAATGACTAGCTGTGTAACCTTGAGCAAGTTACTTAACCCCAATTGCTTTAAAAAAATGTTCCTACAAATATTTTGAAGCATATAGACATGTATTTCTTTCTATTTTTCTCCTCTTTAGGGTATATGCCTAGCACTAGGATCCCTAGAACAAGACAGAAAGAAAAAAGATTATTTCTTCAATGGGTACTATTCACCCATTTAATACCTATCATTTACTATAATAGGTATGTCTTCTTTTGTCCCCCAATTGGTAGATGGCACAAAACTGGGAAGGACAGTTAGAAACATCAGTAATCTTGCTCTCATGGACTTCACTCATTCATAATAGTTTTTGAAAAAATGACCCATTTTAAACCAAAGGACACTGTAATGTGGTCTCAAATATTACATGCCCATATATTGTCTATATATCTTCACATTTCAATATAGAAAGAAGAAAAGAGCATTGCACATAAAACAATGACCTGATTTATATGGGTTTTAAATTTTTCTTCTGGACTGTTCTTTTGCTATTTTCATTTTTTTTACTTTTTTCTTTATGTTTTATCTTTGTGGCTGCTCTAACCCTCTCTCTTTCACCCTTCGCCATTCCTACCCTTTTATCATTCTCTTCCTGCCACACACACTAATGGAAACCCCTATTTGTAACTTTTCAATATAGTTGAGCAAAATAAATCAGTTGAGTCCAATAAACAATTGGGCACATCTGAAAAATATATGCTCCATTTTGGACCACTAGTCTATGACCTCTCTGCTAAGAGGGGGAAGGCATGCTTCATCATCAGGCTTTGGGAATCATGATTCATCTCCACAAAACAGAAATGTGATGCCTTTCAAAGCTGTTTTGTTTAACATTATTAAGGTAATCATGAAAGTTTCCTGTTTTTGCTCATTTCACTTTGTATCAATTCAAAAAGAATTCTCAGATTTCTCTGAATTTGATCTTTAATTATTTCTTATAGTACAATGATATTTACATACCACAACTTATTCAGCCATTCCCCAACTGATGGTGCTCCTTTTACTTTCTTTTTTTTTCTTTAACAAAAAAAAATGCAGGCATAATTTTTTTGTACTTACAGGTCTATTCCCTCTGTCTTTGACTCCATGAATGCATTTAACTAATAGTACCATTAGAACAAAGAAGATATATAGCTTAATGACTGCTTCAACATAATTCCAAATTGTGAGCTTTGTAGGAACCTTTGAAGGAAAACAAGAATTTTAGTATGGGAGGAGAGCATATTTTGGGAATAAGAGCAAATGTATGAAGGTAAAAGAGCTAAGGATGTGATTGCAAGTATAGTTTGGTTAGAAAGTGAAGTGCATGATGGGAAGTAGTGTGTCAGGGGAAGATTTTGTAACTTATTGAACTCCACTAAAAGAAATTTCTATTTTATCTTGTGGGCCACTGGCTTCCAAAATTGGCTGTGCCTCTCTCAGAAGGCATACAAGAAGAACCATTGAGGTACAAGAAGGAAATGGTAGAATTTCTATTTATTTATGTTTAATTGAAGAACCAAAAATAAATTCAGCTTTACTAATATGTATTATATTGATTAATACTGGTGACCTTTATTAGTTCTTGCATATGTGTTATATATGGTAAACAAGGTATCCTGGGGCAAAAGTGAGAATTCCATTATGTGGAGAGGTTGACAGTGGCACCTTCATTCATTCATTAACTTTCAGTATACTGAGATGTTTCAGTTTACATGTACTTCTAAGTGGATTTGTAGATCACATAATGTAGTTTTCAAAAATCTAACCCTCACAAAATAAAGTGGCTTACAAAGATTACTTCAAAGAAAGTGAATATAGACTATAATGTTAATAATGCAAGCACTAGCGAAGAAGAAAATTACAGAACTGACATTTTTCTTCAAGTATGAGTTCTTTGTCAGCTACATTACAAGATAAACAATGATATTTTAACAAGACCTGAAATGAAAGTGGTTAAAAATTAAAATTATAAATATTACTTGAAAAAAGGATTTATGTTCACTATAATTAACAATGAACTTTGCTCTGAGTGTGTATTTCACCTTGAGATGCTATCTAATGATTTTATGAAATCGTCAGCAAGACATTTATTTTTGGTGCCAGGAAAACTCTCATATCTGCTCAGTTTAAATCATTGGAAACATAATTTTCAACTGTTTTGCCTGTGTTTGTAACCTTACCATTTAATATGGTGCCTAACATATAGAAAGCCCTTCATAAATGCTTGTTGACTGTTTAAAAATCTTCCGGAGTGGGTTTTGAGCTTCTTTGTTAAAAATTTAAAAATGGTACAATTTCCAATTAGTTTGCAAGAACAACTGATTGACATCAGGGAAAATAGCAAATTATGATCTGAATTTCAACAAAAACCTTTGCCTAATTGATAGATGCAATTGGAAGATGAGTGCTGTGATTAAGTAAGTGCAGGCAATGATGCACTTCTTCCATTTGGATCTACATTGTGAGTTATGTTTTTCAACTATGAAAGTCATTAAAACCAGGTATCTAATTAAACTGAACATAATACTAGACCTTAGAATTGCTGTACCAAAAAGGGTTAAACTAAAATTTTCGAAAACAATGAATCATGTTCAATCACAGTAATATTATTACTATCTAATATTTTAGAGAATTAGATGGTTTTGTTCTATTAATAAAAATGAAAGTTGTTTCAAAAATACTTGTACACTTGTTTCCATCATAGGTGACTCTTTGTGACCCCATTTAGAGTTTTCTTTGCAAATATACTGAAGTGGTTTGTCATCTTCTCTCCAGATCATTTTATAGATGAGGAGACTGAGGTAAATAGGGTTAAGCAACTTGTCTACAGCCACACAGCTAGGAAGTGTCTCAGTCCAGATTTGAAATCAGAAATGAGTCTTACTGATTCCAACCCTGGCACTCTATTCACTACATCACCTAACTGCCCCCTCCTTTGCCATATTTATTTGATCATTATTTCATTCTTTTAAATGTACATACTTACGATTATTTTATAATGTGCATAATATATTGGTACAGAAGTACACACACACATAACGTGTGTTTAATGATGTATTTTCACAAATTTATAATTGATAATGGCATATGATCAAAAATTGAGAGAACTGCATTCCAAAGACCTCTGTGAAACAGTATCCACTAGAGTCCAAATAGGGTGCAAGTTGTTAACGCAATGCAGATTCCTAATGAAAGAATTTTCATTGATAAATGTTGATATTTTTGGTGAATTCTAATAAGATCTCTATTTGGTTTTTTTCTACCTCTGTGTAAACTTTTTTTCTCATTATGTTTTGAGAGCTATGTGTATGAAATTAAATTTATAATACACACTTAGTATTATTAGCTAGTGAACTTCCCAGATTTTCTGGATAGGTTTAATGAAATAGAGATGTGAGGAATCCCTCCCACAAAATGAACCCTGGCTCTTCATGTCATGTGACCCTCTGATACAATGATTATGCTTACTGTCATCTGGTCTTTACAAATTATAAAACAGAAGTTATAGAGATTAAAATTGAAAAGTGGTTACACAGCTATTAAGTGGCAGACCCAGGATGTGGACACAAATCTCCTGACTCTATATACAATAATCTTTCCATAATTCTACTATTGCATGGTTGTTTCTATATCTTAGAATTATAGTATCTTGGAGTACAATGTACCACAGAGGTTATCTAGTACAGATGTGTTAAAATGCATGGCCTAGGGAGGAGCCAAGATGGCGGAAAGGAAGCAGTAACCTTGCTGAGCTACTCGGTCACTAAGTCTCAAAGGGTGATTATGAGCGGATTCCGGAGTGACGGAGCCCACTGGAAGATGGAGTGTGGCAGAGTCCAGCCCAGGAGGTTGCCCAGTGTGTCCCAACAGGATGAGAGCAGAGCATATGGGGTCTGCACAGTTCAGACCTGAGAGCAGACAAGCAGACTACACCAGAGAGAGAAAAAGCCCCAGCCTGCAGACTTACCAAGGATGAATCACAGTCATCTCGCAGAGGGGAAGGATCATTGGAGCCAGGTAGGAGAGTCAGGCCCCCCAGTGGAGAGAGTGGCTTCTCTGGCTGCATTTGGCCCCCAGCCTGGAAGATCAGAGACTGCCTGCCTGTATAATACAGGGGCTGGAATGACAAAGTAAATTCTAGCTGCTCAGATCCTCCCATCCCTCCTTCATGAAGAAGAAAACCCAAAGATAAGTCTCCCACCCAGATTGAAATCCCAAGTTAATGGAAATAGCCCCAGGCTTGAGAGTCTCCAAGAAGGGGTGTAACTGAGACAGCCAGGAGTCTGAAGAGAGGGAGGGGTCCCAACAAGCTCCACCTCACCTCACCAATAAAAGCCTACTTATAGCCCAGGGGTATAGAGGCAGAAATCTGAAGTGGTCAGATGCACCCACACCTATGCATCTACATTCCTTACTGACTTCCCTGACTTAGCCATAAACTAGCCACCCAGAGGTATTCAAAGTCAAGGATGAGGCCCTAAACTTATAGCCTGAGAAACTAAGAAACAGGAAGTCACAATGGGAAAGAAGGAAGCTGAGAAGGAGAAGGGGAAGGCAAGAAAGTCTATTTGAGCTTACTATGCAGGGCATGAACAACCAAATGCACAGGACAATATAGACTCTCTACCCACACCTGAGACCACAGAAGGAAACATGATCTGGTCTCAAGCCCAAATAGCATTCCTGGAGGAGCTTAAGAAAAATTTTAAAGACCAAATCAGGAAGGCAGCGACCAACTTGGAAAAATGTCTCAGTGAAGTAATTGGAGAAAATACCTCCCTAAAAAAGGAACTTCAAAAAATAACTGAAGACCATAATTCGCTAAAAATTAGAAACAATCAAACTGAAACTCAGAACTCTATGATACAGCAAGAGTCAATCAAACAAAACAAGATGATCGAAAAATTGCAAGAAAATGTAAAAAATCTCACTGGAAAAATAACTGACCTAGAGAACAGATCCTGGAGAGACAACCTAAGAATTATTGGTCTACCAGAAAGCCATGATGAAAAAAGCAGCCTAGACAATATCCTCCAAGAGATTGTCAAAGAAAACTGTCCTGAGGTCCTGGAATCAGAAGATAAAATAGCTATCGATAGAATTCATGGGACTCCTCCTGAGAGAGATCCCAAACTGAAAACTCCAAGAAATATAGTAGCCAAATTCCAGAATTACAAGATTAAAGAAAAAATTCTACAAGCAGCCAAAAAGAAACAATTCAAATATTGAGGAACTACAGTTAGGATCACACAGGACCTAGCAGCTTCTTCATTAAAAGAGCAGAGGGACTGGAATTTGATATTTCATAGGGCAAGAGAGCTAGGACTACAACCAAGGATTAACTACCCAGCAAAACTGAGCATAATCTTTCAGGCAAGGAGATGGTCGTTTAATGAAATAAGAGACTTCCAGACTTTCCTGATGAAAAAGCCAGAGCTCAATGGAAAATGTGATCTCCAGTTACAAGACTCAAGAAAGACATAAAAAGGTAAAATGCATGGCTTATATCACTCCCAGGGGCAGATCAAAATGTAATTGGATAATAGTTGACAAAATAAATTTTAAAATGTGTGTATGTAGAATATATATTACTTTTAATCACATTACAATTTCAATATTATATCTCCATATATATAGTATATATACATATAGCACATATGTATATCCATGTACAGATATGTAATATTGAAATTGTGATGTTAAATATATATTATTTATGTATGCATGTATATATGTACATAAAATAGCATTTTAGATTAACATGTGGCTTACAGGAATCCTTTATGTATGGTTTCAGCAACCCTCATTTCCAGGAAGGAAGTTAGGTGGTATAGTGGATAGAATTCTTGGCCTATAGTCAGGAACACTGAAATTCCTTAGTTCAAATCTAGCTTCAGATACTTACTGGCTGTGTGACCCTGAAAAGTCACTTAACCCTATTTGCCTCAAGTTCCTCATCTGAAGAATGATCTGGAGAAGCAAATGGCAAATCACTCCAGTATCTTTGCCAAGATACTTGCCAAGACCCTAAATAGGGTCATGAAGAATGAGACACAACTAAGGAACAGTAACAACAAATTTCTATTTGAATTTGATACCATTGATTTAGTGTAAATATTAACTGAATGAAAAGCATCCTTGACAAATAATCATACAACTACCACCTGAAAATTTTAGACATGCAGTGAAGACTTAGTGTCATATATAGCATCATAGCTCTAGAGTTGGGAAGAACCCAAGAGCCCATTTAGTTTAATCCTCTCATTTTACAGATGGGGAAACTGATGCTAACTAAGATTAAGTCATTTGCCCACGATCACACAATTGGTAAGCATTAGAGGCAGGAATTCAATTCAGGTCCACTGACATAAGAGTCATTGTTCTTTCCACTGTACAGAGTCAAAAGACCATGTTTCAATTCCAGACCTGATGCTTATTACCTATGGAACTTTGGGCAAGTGATTCAACATCTCTGAGACTCAGTTTCCTCATCTGTAAAAATGGTTTTGGACTAGATGACCTCTGAGGTCCCTTTCAGTTCTAAATAAATAAACAATCTTCATGGTTCTTTAACCAAGAAGTCCAAAAATAGAATTGCTTGCCTTTAGTAACAAGTTATCTTATAACACTTTCACTAGAGAATCTAGACTCTTACTTTCCCCTCATTATATTCCAGTTTGATATATATTTTATTTGTTCATATGTCATCATTCTGTGAAATTGTAAGCTCTCTGAGGGGAGAAACTATCGTTTTTTCATTCTGATGCCCCAATACCTAGCAAAGAAATGTTCATATAACATGAGTGATAGAGATGTTCTTTCAGCACTCACCATGACCTACTACCTGAAGCCTTTCCTGATCTTCCCAGATGCTAGTATTCTCCTTCCCTATCTGTGTATTTATTTCCTATTCCTTATGATTATACTTTTGTATGCACATATTCTCTTCCCCCAGGAGAAGGTAAATTCATTGATATCAATACCTGTTTCATCATAGTCTTTATGTCTCCAGTGCCCATCACAGTGCCAGGCACAGTGCCTGATTGATTTGTGAGCTGGAATGAAATGTAAGTGTGATATAATATAGGATTGGAGATAAAGGGGATGGTATGGTCTTGAAACACTATAACAACAATAACGATACAACAAAAACAAATACAAAGCCCTGCATGGTGGTTGCAAAGCCAGGAATCTATTGTGAATGGATAGAAACTAATCACCTCAAGTGGTATAGCAACATTTCTCTGGTATTGATGCATTGTGTGATATATAAAGTTGCATACTGAATTAAAAGACGGGAGTGATCATGAGACATGGTGGATTCATTGTGCCTTATTTGAAAGGAGGATAATTTAAATGCATCAGATGAGCTCATAGTGAAGTTGTGTGAGATGGTGAATGAAGAGTCAACCTTGAGAATGGGAAGATCTAGATTCAAGTATTATCTCTGATACATAATACTCATTAACTCCTTGCACACACGTGTGACCATTGGCACTCCTCTGAGTCTCTCAGTATGCCAGCCAACTCTTAAAGATCAGAAGTAACAGACAAGTTGCATGTCTCTGTTCGTGGAGGGAGTTTCCTACAATTATGAAATCACAGATCTATACCAAAAGGAAAAAAGGGGGGATGCTTGTTAATTAAAAGGATTTGCTTATTCAAAGAAGGGATGACTACTCTGAAACGAATAATCATCCCTTGAATTGGAGTTTTGATCTAAAGCATTGCTTTAATTTTGAGTTAAAACAAGATGCCACTAGTATACACAGCAGGCTTCCTGAGGAGTGAAGAAAATGTATTCTGTACAGGTACTGTATCTCACCAAAGGTGAAACCTCAACACATTTCAAATAATATGTAGAATAAGGCTTCTTAGGACAGATTAAAGTGTCATCAGAAATAGGGTAGTCATTTCGCTAACATAAAAATAGTAAAATATTTCCCACGGCTCTCAGGATTGTTTCTCCCTTTGTTAATTTGATGACCCACCTTTTTTAACTCATAAGGCTATAACAAATATATATGCATTCCTTATCCTGTCTTCATTGCATCCCAGAGATTCCAAAACAGAATTAGTTTCTGGAACTATATGTTTTGAGGGAATGTGCTTTGGGTACCCTAGAATAAGGTCCTAAGAATAGTTTTTCATGCATCCATATCAGTCGACAAATGAACCACAGAATATATTTCTTTTTTCTTCTCTACTAAGGAGGAAGCAAGGTCAAGGCCCTCCCTGAATTACTACCAGAAAGGAATGGTCAATTTTTGCCAATAGCCCTTCAATGCATACAATTAAATGTAATTATTTATTGTAATCTTTGCCAAATTACTGTTTATGCATATCCATGTCTAAAGCTAGCTGGTAAGTGTCCATGGTTATTGAGGAAGCAAACTATCAAGTATTTTCAGGAAAAGAGACTGACTAAGAAATCCTAACAAAAAACACTTGATATCTAATATATTGTAGACTGAGGGTGAGGGAGGTTAGGAAGAGGTGAATTAAAGATTCCAATAGACATTTGAAAAGACCTTCTTGGATACCAAAGGAAAGAGGCTCATCTCCATGAATACCAACAATGTACCAGAAAAAAACAAAAAAACAAAATAAAAACCTACTGTTTCTCTCACCAGGGGAGTCCTCCTCAAGGACCCAGAAGGTCATATGTGGCCTCAAGGGTGCAGGTTCCCCACCCCTGTAAGTAGACCAAGAGCCATTATCAGGAACCCAGGTAGTAGAAGCAGACAAAATTAGAAAGGAAAAAAGGTACAGTATTCATAATAGATGAGGATGAAAGATATGGACTGGCTGGGCTTGAGTGACTGAGCACATACCCTGAACTGAGAGTCAAGATAAAGAACAGTTTCCTAAGTTAGACAAAAGTAGAATTGGTGCCCATATTATTTAATGGATATGTGATGCCATCAACGTGGGACCTTTCTCTATGGGAGCAAATATATTGCTATGCTAACTGAATGAGTAGCCATCGATATCTTTACATACAGTGCAATTTTTTCCCCATGCTTTTCTATAGATCCACCACAGAGGATTTCCCCAATGTACTGGAGGTTTACTGCTAGGCCTCTCTGCAATCCCCATGTTATGGTGACAGGTTCAGACTGTTCACTTGTTACCCCTTGTTATTGCTATAATAAGACCAGCTTACCTCCATTCCTGATCAAATATTTGCTTTATGATACTCAGAACATGACTTCTTGTACCCATGTCATCATTGGAAATATTCTACAGCCTACCTGTAACTACCGTGTCCCTTTCTATTACCCGTCTGGGGGCATGTGCCTCTATGACTCATCAATGATTGTTGTATCCCAAGATTCAACCTTATACATCATTTCCAGAAGGACGTATCTTTTAAACCTGATTTTAAAAAATAAAAGTTTTCCAAACACAATCCAGTCTACTCTCTTTCTCTGATTCAAATCTGTGCTCAACTGATGATCCATCTGCAGTGTCTGTCCCAGATATATGTACTGATAAACTCAAGGGGCTGGCTGTCCTACTGTTTGTCATAATCATCACAATAGATATTTTAATCCATTTAATTTTTCCTGAATGGATTGTTAGGCCTGTCTAACGAGCAGTGATGGATCTCATTGAGGTGGTCCTATAATCAGGCTGAATGCCATCAATAGATGTATGCAAACAGAAATATCTCTTCCCACCTTACATACTTTATATCCATGTAATTGTCCTGAGGTTACCTACATGTGGTACTTATTCTTAAAGTATCAGAGATTTAGAACCAGAAAGAACCTTAGCATTCTATTAATGCAATCCTTTTTACGTCACAAATAAGGAAACACAGGTCTGGAGAGGTTGAGTGAGTCATCTAAAGTCAAACAAAGAGTAAGTATCAGAGCCTAGATCATCCGACCTTTAATCCAGCTCTCAAATCCTCACTTGCAGAAAAATAATTTATGTTTATGCATAACAACAGATCTGTAGCTATCAAGGACTTCCAACAAAGAAAGCAGCAGGAGATGGGAGGCAGGCTCTGTTACTTGAGTAGTATCCACAGGAAGAAATCTTAAACTCTTATGTAGTAAGCAAAATGGAAGTGAGTAGGACTGTCTGGTATCCATCCTTTGACAGATCTGGCTCTTGCTGAGGAATGTGAATGCTTTTTTGAAGGCACTTCCCCCTCATGTACCTACCCCTATTCACAATAGCATTAAAAATAAAACTTATGAGAAAAAAAAGCTGCTGAGACTATTGTACACATCCTCCACTGTGAGCCATGACACTTTACTGGATGGTGTAGCCTGTTCATATCAGCTGGTAACAATATTGCAGAGGACATCTTATCTACTCAAGTCTCCCACATCCTTCCTTATCTGCATCGTAAGGGCACTGAAAACTCTCTCATAGGTCCAAATGACAACCAACTTCCTGTTATGTGAGAGGACAATGAGTGCATGTAAGTGTGGTCCTAAGTATGCAAACACCAAAAAGGGGCTGAGTCAGAGTATGCTGGGAGGAGTGATGGATGGCCCCAGGTGTGTTACTAGAAGAATCTGTCCCCCACAGCAGTCTAATGGGCTCAGGTGCATTTTCTGGAAAGAAGGCAGGAGGACAAAACTATACACCTTTTGAGAAATCACCCATTCCCCCATTACCATTTTTGTTGGCCTGTCTCCCTGATGTTTTATGGGATAATACTATAAAATGGCCAAAAGCATGTCAAAGTGAAAAAATAAAAAGGCAGATTTACTATATACAACATTTAATTTAATTTTGACTGAGTCCACTGAGGATTTCAACTATATTTAGGTAGCTAAGCTGGTTTGTCACTTCATTTTGTCTTTTGGCCCAGCCTTAAGCTTCCTTGCATGCACCTGCTGTTGATGGACAGATGTGACAATGGAAAACAAACATTATGCAAACAAGCAATTGTTTTGCAACATAATTGATGGTGATGAAAATATAGTAATAGGATCATAAAATGGTGGTGCTGGATGTGGTTTTATAAAGCCTGGGTTCAAGTCCTGCCTTGGATCCCTGTGCTGGCTTTGTATCCCTTGGCAAATCACTTGATGTCTCACTGCTCTAAATAATTCTCTGAATTTGAGAGTTGAGGAGAAGTTGTTGACCAGCATAAAAAGAGCATTTCTTCCCCTAGAAGTTCCATATAGCAATGAAATCATAGGCCTAGTCCCTATCCCTAACCCTCAGTTTTTTCTATCTGTATTGTTAGGTCAGTGTTTTAACTAATCACTGCCCTCCTCTCCCCAGCTCTGGAGTTAAAATCTTTTTTGTAAGAAAGAAAAAATAGTTAAACAAAACACTAATTCAATGACTGTATCTGATAACATATACAATATTTTACTCTAGTAGCTCCCTACTTTTCCACCAGGAGAGGGAGGAATGTTTTATTTGTATTTTCTCTGGAACTACTACTGGGTTATTGTTTTTTTCCTTCTGCTTATTCAGAATTTGGCTTCCCTTTAGTCATCTTTTCATAAATTTATTTTAATCTATACCAATTCATGCAAATCCCGTGTTTCCTCTAAATTCCTCATATTCCTCATTTCTTACTGAGCATTAATCTTCCATTACATGCACATGACATAGTTTTTAGCCATTCTCCAGTAAATGTACACCCACTTTCCCCCAGGTCTTTGCAATTACAAAAAGCACCATTATTATAAAATTATTAATCTGTCCCTCCTACTACCTCCCCTACTGAACAAATAGATAAAACAAACTTCCCCAATTAAAGCTTTCATAGCAGCAAAACAAATTCCCATACTGGCAATGTCCAAAAATGTATGTCTCTGGATTTTGAGTTTATCACCTCTTTGTCAAGAGGTGAGCTACATTTTATATCTTCAGTCTTCTTGACCATTTCAGTGATCAGAGTTCTTAACATCTTTCAAAGTTGTTTTTTCTCTATAGTGTTTTCACTGCATAAATTGTCCTCCTAGTTCTTGCTTTTCTCTGCCTCAGTTCATAGAGGTCTTCCCAGTTACCTCTGCAATTGTCAATTTTATCATTTCTTATTCATTCCACCTTTCTTCCTGGACTATAAACATGCATTATTTTCTTCTTTTTCAAAATCTCTCCATGATAATTTTTCCTTTTAAAGACCTGCTCCTTTTCAGTTCCTACAAATATACAATAGTGAATATATAGATGTGTGTATTCATATATATATATATATCATACATATATATACATATAGTATATGTACATGTATATGTTTGTGTGCCTGTTTGCATGTGTGTGTATTTCTTCCTCTCAAGTTAGTAAGAAGTCTCTCCATTTCCCCAGAGATTTAAATGTGCACAAACATTTGATAGGATAAACAAGATGGGAAAATGGCTATTGCAGCAACCTAGAAATGGCTCCAGTATTCTCAAAATAATGACCTACTACCTGCAAAACAGGCATAGAATAGATCATTAGTTATCTCAACACATAGCAAATCCATTAGGTTTCAAATGTCTGAAGCATCATGTTCTTTACATAAGTAATAGCACAAAAGACAGCTGATGTATCTAGTTCCTTATCAATATTTTAAAAGCTTTCAATATTCAGCATTTCACACCATTTCTCCTGTGACTTGTCCCTTCCAGATGATCAATTACACGCTAAAGTAAACATCTAAAAAGACATACACAGTATGGTGAACAAGAGCTAACACAGATATTGAATCCCATTAATGAATATGATTATTAATGTTTCTTTGATTAAACCCAAAATAAAAAAAAACTGTGACACCATCTTAATATTCCATATAAAATTTTATACTTCGAATAGAGCAATTCAAAGGCTTAGATTGAATTCTGGGTCCCTACAACCAAATATTTCCCTGTAGTTTATCCTATCTTTTGTTATAGGATACACAAATAGATCTCAGGAAGGCTTGGGATTCTACAGTTTCACCTCCTTACCCCTGTTCCTATAAAATAGTGGTTTATTGGAAATATTTATTTCTATAAGGTCAATTGTTATCCATCTGTCATAGCACAACTGATGGCCTTGATAGGATCAATCTAGTTGTTTCAGTTTGGTGGCCAGATATAGACAGAGTTCTAGAATCAGAGGGTCATAGACTCTTAGATATGGGAGAAATACTATAGCTCATCTAGTCTACCATTCTTATTTTACAGATGAGGAAACTGAGGCCCCTGCAGGTGAGTCAATTTAAGGTTACTTGGATACAGATTGTGGTAGAAAATTTAGGACTTTAAATCTCCTATGCCAGTGGTCTTTTCCTCTATACCATGTTGCTACCCCACCACATTTTTTACTGTGTCTATCATGAGCTTCTCTCTTTTTTCTCCTTCTATAAGGAATGAAGCAAAAACTCTAATCCAAAGTATTATGTAAGCTTCTTTGAGGTCAAAAAAGTTAATAGAAAGCATTTGGAGCTTTAACAACTTGTGCCAATATATAAATGGATATGTCAGAGCTAAAGACAAATGCTGGCTAAAGTGGAGGTTAGCTGTAGGGCTATGCTTAATGTCAATATCTAAGAGAAGAACAAGGGGCTATCAATCAACCAATAACAATAGCAACTATAGTGTTGATTGAGTTTCTAGTGAAGACCTGTGATTTTTATCTGTTCTCACTTGTGAATTAAACTATAAATAATAGAAGTATGGTTTCTTAGAAATTCCCACCCAGCTCACCCTCCCCTGCCCCTTTCCTCTTAAGTGTGACTGATGGCTATGATATATGAGAGCCTTTTAAAAATTATTTTAAATGTTGCACTAATTTCTATGCTGCCTTTATAATGTGTCTCATTATGTCATCTCTCCCCAACTAGATTATAAGCCCCTTGAGTCTGACTTCATGCTATCATTTCTAATGAAGTCTTCATGAAGTCTCAATTGAAGAATCAATCCTTTCCCTTAGTTATTACACACGTAGTCTTTCCCACACAATTTAGCACTCACTTATGTACAGTCTTGAATTGGTTCTTAATTGCATCTCCCCATCTTGAGAATAAGCTCCTTCAAGGCAGAGGTAGTAACTGTAACTTCTATGCTCGCTACAGCCTTGAACATGTCATGGAACTGCAGAATCTCAGAGCTGGACAGGATCTCAAAGAATATCTTTTCCAACTAGTATGCAAATGCTAGCACCCTTCTCCAAACCATTCTCTAAATGGATCGTTCAGGTCTCTAGTGAAGATCTCTACTTCGTGAAGTTGCCCATCTCTCCTTTGGATAACTCTAAATATTAACA
Organism: Gymnobelideus leadbeateri; assembly: GCA_011680675.1. Taxonomy (NCBI): domain Eukaryota; kingdom Metazoa; phylum Chordata; class Mammalia; order Diprotodontia; family Petauridae; genus Gymnobelideus; species Gymnobelideus leadbeateri. The sequence goes on from WOXC01005544.1 coordinate 277,650, forward strand.
GGTGTTTTGTCTGTTTTTTTCTTGCAGTCAGCTGACATCTACCTCTGCAATTTATACCCATTTTTCTTCACTTTACTCTCTGTAACCAAGGAGAAAAACTTCTTCCTTCTACCATACGACAGACCTCAGATTATAAAAAACAGCTGACAATTCACTTTCCTTCCAAGTCTTCTTTTTGCCCCACTATCTGCAGTTCTTGCATGTTTTCCAAATATCCAGGTCACCCTTCTCTAGACCTTCTCAAGTCTATCCATGTCATTAAAATGTAGCACCATAAACTGAACAAAATAGTTTTAAGTGTGGTCATGTCAGGATAGAGGACAATGGGATTTTCACCTCCTTTGCTCTGGACACATTATATTTCTCTTAATGAAGCCCAAGTTGGAGTTAGCCTTTATGACAACCAAGTTACACTGCTGATTTATATTGATTTGAAGGCTACTAAAACCTCCAGATCCTTTTCATGTATATTCTTCCTAGCAACTCCTTCTGTATCTTGTACTTGCAAAGGTAATTTTTGAACTCTTTAGCTAAAGTATACATTTCATCAAATTAGATTTGGCACTGTATTATAGCCTGTCAAGCTATTTCTGACTCCTGACTCTGTCATCCAACATTCTCCTAGATTTGTGCCATATGCAAATTTTATAAGCATGCCATCTGTGCCTTTATTCAAGTCATTAATAAAAAGTTCATATGGCATAGGGCTAAAGACAGATCTCTGTGTCACTTATTAGAGGCTTCTTACCAACTAGATGTAGAACACTCTTTGGGGGTAGCCATTCAACCAGTCTTTAGTTCCCTTACCTGTACTATTGTCTATTTGCCCATTAATATCTCCATCTTTTCCCAAATGATGAAATGAGCAACTTCATTAAACACTCTACTAAAATATAGGCAGATTATATCTGTAACATCCTCTTGTTCCTTAAGTCTAATAACTCTTTTGGAATGGGAAATAAAATTGGTTCTTGATAAAACCATGCTGATTCTTAGGGATTACTTCCTTTCAGACCATTTTTTAATAGAACATTTTCTAATTTTGGCAAATATTAAAGTCAGGCTTATTGGCCTATCAGATATAGATTCCATTCTTAATCTCATGAGTGCTCAAAATACATTTGTTGAATGAATAATCAATTTAAAACAGCAGTTGATTCCAGTGTTTTAACAAAGCGCAATATTAGAACATTCCTTATATTTTGTAGGCTCCCCAAACCAGCTTCAATGGACTTGAGACACTGTCTAAACCAGGGGTAGGGAACCTGCAGCCTCCAGGCTACATGGGGCCCTCTAATTCCTCAAGTGCAGCCCTTTGACTGAATTCAAATTTCACAGTATAAATTTCCTTAATAAAAGGATTCGTTCTATAAAAACTGGACTCAAGTCAAAAGGCCACACCCCTAGAAGGCTAGAGGTGACTTCGGTGTTGCAGGTTCCCTGCCCCTGGACTCTAAAAAAATGCTTCCCAAAGTATGATCTGAAGACCTCTAGGGGTCCCCAAGATCTTTTCAGGGATCCCTGAGGTCAAAATTAGTTACATAATAATACTGAGACATTATTTGCCCATTACTATCTTCTCTCCTTTCTAACTACATATCTATATAAGACTAGATTTTCTTCATATATTTCAACAAAAACAGCATATTTCAATGCAGAAGCAAATATGAGAATCTGTTTATTAAGCCAGACATTTAAAAAGATTTGCAAGTAAAACAATGCCAGGCTTCTCATTTGTTGTTTCTTTTGAGAATTAGCTATTTTTAATGAATTTGTATTAACGTCATGTTTATTATTGCTATTTTAAATGAAGTAATAAATATATTTTCTTAAATTGTCAGTTCTAATTTCTAATATGGAAAATATCAATAGGTATTACCCACATAAACAAAAGCTCTTTGGAGTCTTCAATAATTTTTAAAAGTAAAAAAAGTCTTGAAATAATTTTTTGAGAATAGCTGATCTGAACTAAACTCCCTAGATACCGATTTTTCTCTGCATTTTGCTCTTTCTCTACTCATCCTTCTGTTCTCTTCTCTCTCCTTTTTCTGCTGAAATTGAAGATTTTCATAGGAGGATAATCAACCTAGAGAATGGCATTGAAATCACGTGTTAAGATTGGTGGAAGGTACTGGGAATGTCTAAAATGCAAGTAGAAAGTCTAGAAGGTAGGGATAACAATGCAATTGTCCTCAGGCATTTGATGGGTTGAGGGGGAAGGGGAGACTTGCAATTGTTTTGCATAGTCTCAGAAGGCAGAATTAGGGGCCTGGAGACAGAATTCTACTTGACATAAGAAAAAACTTCCTAATAATTATAGCTGTCCCAAAGTGAAATTATCTATGTGAAGACCTCCTTCCTAACATTGGAGATGTTTAAGTACAGGTGAGAGGCTATTTAATGATGTATAGGGTCTCTTGTTTAGGTAAAAGGTGAACCATTTGAACTCTGAGGACCTTTCAATTCTAAATCAATAATTTAGTGATTCTTCTTCTTCTTCTTCTTCTTCTTCTTCTTCTTCTTCTTCTTCTTCTTCTTCTTCTTCTTCTTCTTCTTCTCTTTCTTCTTCTCCTTCCTTTTCTTGTTCATCATCATCATCATTGTCATTTTCATTTAACCACATTTAATGAACACTATTGGATGAATGACAATGGCACCAGGCCATGTTATATGTCTAACTGAGAAGGGAAGCATCTGCTATCATTTTCTAGATAATAATCTTTCATATGCTTTAAGACTCTACTGTCCAAGATCATTAACTTTGAAAGGGCTCTGAGAATTGGCCAAGGTCAATCATTCTAAAGGAGAGAATGAAAGAAACAGAAGACTAGCAAGGTTAAGAAGAAGAGGGAGTGCAGCCATGACTGAATGTTTTCCCCCAGCATAATGCAGCAGGCAAGGATAGGATAGGATGAGCTGTCAGCCTCTTGGTATACATCATTTGTCACAGACCTTCTTATGTCTGCAGAGGCAGGTATACCCCTGTTAGTATGCAGAGTTTGTCATGGGATTGGCAATAGCTATGCACACCCAGTGCACTTTTGTTCTTGTCAGGTAATGCAACTCAGGACTGTTATGTTGTAGGATGGCAATTTTGCCAGCATGCCTGGCAGTTGGAGTTAAAATCAGACCTCTGAATGATTTAGAAGATTGGCAGCTGTTTTCCATCTCCAAAAGGGGTGTGAGAGACAGTCGTACAGATTCTATGTTCAGTGTTTAAGTAGACTCAGATATTGGAATTCCATTCTGTTAGATTGGATGGTATGGGGATGATGCTTTATGATGCTAGCAGAATGTGGGAACTAGAGATTTGGGGATCACTAGCAAGATTTCTTGATTTCCATGCACACATTCATCTCAAAGAAAAAATCTGGTTTCGTACCCATAGAAGTTCACAGAAAAGCAAGTGCTTTTAGAAAATGTGCACAGTGCAGTTAAAGGCCAGCTCACACAAAGGCCTGAATTTGTCCACCCTGATCTGTTCTGTATGCAGGATGTAAGGAAGGGGAAAGTTACAACTCGTGATTATTAAAAAAAAATCCTCTCTTCTATTTTCCCTGCCAAAAGTCTGAGCTATTCCTAGATGATGCTTCACATTCAGCTTTCTACACATTGCCTTTTCAGTAGATTCAAAAGCATATAGCATGATATAAATGAGATCTTTTCCTAATTTCAGCTTTTTGGCTCAGGGAATTCAAATAAATTTAGCTGAAAGATGAAAAGCGGGGGCCTATCAAGGCAGCAACAAAGAAACTGAAAATAAAGAATAAGAAAAAAGTTAAAAAAAACTCTGATAGGAAAAAATGTTCTTAATTGTACTTAGATTCTGTTTCCTCACAATTCATTCCTCTCCTTCCTCTATTCCCTCCTGACCAGTCACTCAAAAAAGGGCACTGATAAATGTAAAATCAGCCCTGAGCAGATAGATTCTATAACCTGTCATTGGACTACACATAAAAGCTTCCTTATAATCATGGATAATGCAGAAACTGCAATTACTTAAGGAAATACTGAAATTTCCTTAGGAACATTTATTTGGAGTTTGAAGGAATCATAGAAATTATTTCACAGATAAGGAACTGAGACCCAGAGTTGTACTTGAGGTCACATAGCTAAGAAGTGACTAAACTAGAATTTGAAACCAGATGTTCTGTCTCCAAACCCATCACTCTTCCCACTATACTGATCAAGGAAGATTACAACAGAGTTATCTGGTCATGTCTATGCTTAGTGAACATAGTCCATATTGAACAAATTCATTTATTCTGTTATTATACACAAATTTATGTAAATTTGTTCAAAATAACCAAGTAAACTAAAAATACATCAAAATCTAGGTAGACTATGTTGTGCCAACATCTGCCACCTTTTGTGGTTACATCAACAAAATTATATAATAAGAATTTAAACCTGATGGGCAAGATGGTACAGTAGATACAGTTTTGGCTTTTGAGTGAAAGGCACTTGCTTCAAATCCTAGTTCAAATCTCATGTGTCTTGCTATCTTTGTGATCTTAGGCAAGTCGTGTAATCAGTCAGTCAACAGGCATTTGTTAAGGGCTTTCTACATGCCAGGCACTGTCCTAGGCACCAGGAATAGAGACAAAAGTAAAAAAAAATGCTCACACCCCTCTTGGCTTCAGTTTCTTCATCTCTAAAATGAATCAATTGAATCACATGATCTCTAAATTATTTCTTGCTCTAAAACTATGATCCTGACATCAAGCATCAAAGAAAATCAACTCATGATCACTTTTTGAACCTCTTCACCCTTTGAGGGAATTTCATCTGAAAAACATTAGTAATACGAGAATATGTCCTGCTATATCAATCGGGAGCACTTTTGTGCAAAGAGGGATGTGTTCTCAATGCAAAAATACTCCTTTTCTCCAAAGCTCTTTCTTCCAGTGCTCTTTAAATTCATTTGATTATACCAAGAAATGGTCTCTATTAGACCTTACTCCATTACTCTCTTTTTAACATTTCATATATTCTGATTATCTGTAAACAGGGAGGGTTCCTGAAATTCCCCTTTAAAAAGAATGTGTCCTTAGGTCTATCTCTTTCAAGAAGTAGAAGCCAGCGTGATAGATAGTAACCACTGAGCAGGAAGAAGGTGAACCCAACATATCTTGGAATGGTATATTATATATATGCATACATTTAGGCACATATATATGCTGTATAATAAATGTATATATCGTAAATATGATATGTATATCATATATATAGTTGATTATTATATGCATTTGGTGACACACACACATACACAGATAGCTAGATAAACTACAAATATTTGTTAAGTGCCTACCATGTGCTAGTTGTTGTTATTCAGTCATGTCTGACTCTTTATCACCCCATTTAGGGTTTTCTTGGCAGATAATAGAGCAGTTTGCCATTTCTTCTCCAACTTATTTTACAACTGAGGAAACTGAGTCAAACAAGGATAAGTGACTTGCCCAGGGTCACACAGCTAGTAACTGTTTGAGACCTTGTTTGAATTCAGATTTTCTTGACTCCAGGTCCAGTGCTCTATCCACTGAGACACATAGCTGTCCCACTATGTACTAGGCAGTATGCTAAACACTTTAAAATATTATCTCCTTTGATTTTCACAACAACTTTGAGAAATAGATGCTATTATTGTCCCCACTTGACAAATGAGGAAAATGAGGCAGCCAGAGGTTTAGTGACTTGCCTAGGGTCACATAACTAATAATCTGGATTTGAATTCAAATCTTCCTAACTTCAGGTCCAGGATTTCAGTGAATACTACACCATCTAACTGTCTCTAATTGAAATAGAGAATCTTCATAGCTAAGTGATTTCCTTTATTGTAGTAGGACCAGAGATTTCGGGCACAACTCTATTTAAAGATCATTTGTCCAATCTCTTTATTTGGCAGAAGAGAAAAGTGAGGTTGGGAGTTAAAATCCTGATCCTCTGATTCCAAATTTTCTGTTCTTGCCATTGCAAAAAAAATGTTTGACATGGAGGGGAATGGTGGGACATGCCACTAATGCCATCTACCAGGCAGGCTAAGGTCAGCTGGGGGATCTCTGGAGTTTTTGAGTTCTGAATTGCAGTGTGAGCTCTGGCAATGTGTGCATCAATCTCATTAGGAACAAAGAATGATCTCACTTTGAACATCTAGTCTACTAGGAAGAGGGATAACTCAGGTGAGGATTTCAGACCAAATTGAAGCCTGTAATTCTGCCACTCTAAGCAAAGAGACTTTCCAACTGACCAATGGGGCAGAGTCCAGCAGCAGTACATGGTTGCTCAGATCCAAACCCACCTAGGTCAGGAACATGAAGAACTCCAACCAAGGGGGCAGCAATCAGACTTTGCCCTGGATCAGATCACTTTGGGAACACTGAAAGTTCATGAATCTCTATTCCTTATATGAAATAGTTAAAAAAATCAACAAAATATATATATATATATATTTTAAAATTTCATCTTATTAGATTGAAACAGCTATATGGTCCTCAGTGGCCAAATGGTGGATCTGGAGTCAGGAAACTCTGAATTAACATTCTGCCTCAAAGACTTTTCTAGTTATGTGACCTTGGGTAATTCACTTAACCACTTTGAGCCTCAGTTTCCTTATTTGTAAAATGGAAATAGTAACATCTTCCTCGCAGCATTGCTATGAAAATAAAATCTCACATGTGATATGTCATTAAAGTATTTTACTAACCTTGAAGCTCTACATAAATGCTATTATTAGTACTATTATCATTATTGTGTCTACATGGAGAGAGGTTATCTGTTCCATGAAGATGGAAACTTAGTCTTGTAGTATATAGCTGAATATCTTATATAGATTGACTACAATTTTGGGGGAATTTCTCTTACCCTTTCCTTTGTCTAACATCTATTTCATAAAAGCATTTTAGTAGCAGGAGCAGTAATGAATGAATTAACAAAACAAAATCCTTTCTTTCATTCTTTCTTAGGGTCTACAGCTAAGGACTGAGGGATATAGTAGGTACCAGTGAGCAAGAGGCACAAACCCTCTTCCTTCCTTTGACCCCATCCCCATCCCACCCCTTTGCATATTCTCATCTATCTCTAGCTTAATCCTAACCTTCCTCATACTCCATTTGTATATAGGGAGCTCACAGGGTACAAGACAAATAATTCAATACTTTAAGGATCTATACATTTATCAATGTAATTCCATTAATGAAGATTATGACCCCTCCACAGGTTGAATGTTCTTTTAAAATTGTTCTGACCCCCCCAAATTATGACCCTGAAGTCTATCTGATGATGTACCTCACCATAATTAATTAAGTTGTTCCTTTGATGATAGACATAGATTTTGACAATGTGCTAATCTTCCAAAGCTTTCTAGCTGGTCAATGTATGACAGAGTTTGGAATGTGAAGACAATAGTCATAGTCACCTCCATGCAATGGTGAGGCATCCCAGTGTAACTTGCTAAGGGAAAAGAACTAATAGAGGAGTAAAACTTATCCAATTCACTTTTAAAAATTATCTCTTCCCTGCACCCCTCCACCAAGAAGCTTATTTCTATTCTATTTCCTATCATTTTGAATTTAATGCACCTAAAACTGAACTCTTACTCTTCTCAATTTTTTACCCCTAAAACTGAACTTTCCATATCTCCCTGACCTTTCAAAAAGCCAACAACTTGCTCCTCCTTCTAATTTCTTATATTCATACTAATAAGCTTGGTTATTCTCTGTGATACAAATACTAAAAGGTGTCAGAATGAACTGAATGGTTATATGGTGAGCTCAAGGGCAAGGAATGAGAAAAGCCACAGTTGAAAACAGACCCATAATTCTTATTTGGGTTTACCTTCCTCTGTAGTGGGTGTTGCTATCATACTCTGGGAGGGAGGAAGAATGATTTGTATGGAAGAAAGGCAACAGCTATTACCAATAATTTGTCAGCATTGAGAACAATGCCTGGCACATAGTAGTTGTCTAATAAATGTTTATTGACTGACTGATGAGGGATTTGTTTTCTTCTCCATTTGGAAGCTGCCTTTTGGAAGGCCATCCTCTGAAGCCAGAGTTAACTCAGGCTTCTCTTCTGATATCTCTAAACTTCCTCTCATATAGGGTCATACACAGTCTGCCTTGGACTGTGGTGCCACCCTGCTGTTTGAGCCCCCAACCCTCACTCCAAAAAGTAGAAGGAATGCTTTGGGGCCAGACAGGTGTTCAATACTCCAGTATTCCATCTCCTAATGCATAGAGATAGTCTGAGGACTTAGAGTCCCCCAGAATGCAAACTGAAAATAAGCACCCACATTCCTATTGGACTCACATACAATAGGAGCAATGACTAACTGTTCTATTATTATGCAATAATACTACTCCTCCATCAATTTTTCTTCTTTCTTTTTTTATTGACTTCTCTATGGGAGATACATGAGCCATTCTTCAATTTAGCTGCAATGTAGGGGTTCAAATCTCACATTTAGATGACCAGCAGTTAAAGTTATATTTTAGATGGTTACTCCTTCCCATTTTTCTCATACTCTGCCACCATCCCTAGAAGGATAAGAGAGATTACTCAGGACTGATGTTTGTTTTAATTATTTTTGTTCATTTTCTAGGTCGCCATAACCAGAAATTCATCATTTTGTGGAAAGCCTACTCATGATGAGCTGCTTTTTACTAATGTAGGCTGGTTATTAGATGACAGACGTTTTGCCTCTGAGATTGTGCTCAGAGCTTTTCCAGGAAAATCTTGTGTTCTCTGCATTTTAAAATCAGTTGTGTTATTGAGAAAATGTGGTTTGCTGCAAAATAATTGCAAAATTCTGCCTGTTCCCTGCCATATCTTGTGTTCCATTGGCATAACCTTCAAGAACAAGGGTCACCTACAGGCCATCCTTCTTCATTATGAGTAGATTTTTTATTTAGTAAATAACTATAATTCAAAGTAATGCACAGTAAGTGCATTTGAGAGGCATAAACAGTTCCACTATCAGTTGTTTTTCTTTTTTGACTAATGAGGTTTGTTCATTCAGTCAAAAAGGTTGGTTCAGTTTTGTAAAAAGACAAATCAGAGGGTCAGGTAACCTATACCCAAACTACCGAATGCATCTTCTTTTCCCCCCATTGTTGGTATAACTCAACACAAATTATCTAAGCAAAGAAACCATTGGATGTTAACAGACAGTCTCTTAATATTGTTGAAATCTCATTAGTTCAGATCACTGCTAAATGGTGGGTAATATTGTAATTTAGAGAAGAGGACAGTTTTGATAAAAAATAGAAATCATGAAAAAGAAAGTTAATAACCAGAATCACCTCAATGTAGCCCCCATCTACAGAATTTGCCTGCTCTGCTTTCTGATCATAGGTCTCAATATCATTATTTAATCAATTCATAGTATGTATTAAACACTTACTGTGTGACAAGCACTGTGTTAAGTGCTGCAGATACCAAAAAAAATGGTGAAAGATAGTCCATGCCCTAAAGAGGGATTGGGAAAGTTTTAATGTAAAAGGTAGGATCTTTAATCGGGACTTAACAGAATCCAAAAAAGTCAGTATGTGGAGATGAGGACAGAGAGTATTTCAGGCATGGGGTACAGAGAAAATGAACAGAGAAAAGGGATGCTCATGGAAAAACCAAAAAGCCAGGATCACTGAATTGAAAAAAAATATGTGTCTGGGAAAAAAACAAAACAAAACTGGAAAGCTAGGAAGAGGCTATTGTGAAGGGAGTTATGTACCAGAGAATTTTGTATTTTATCCTGGAGATGATAAGGAGTCAACAGAATTTATTGAGTAGGTAATTTATGTGTTAGACCTGAACTTTACATAAAATCATTTTAGTGGGTGGAGGTGGCAACAGGGTCCAGAAATAGTAAGGGGACTGAATATTTGGTTAGTAAGTAATCTCAGGAGAGTCTTATAGTAGCATGGGACATAGGATCAGGTGCTATTTGACATCTCTGTTGCCCATTGCCCAGTTCTAGGTTGCAGTTCCAAGGAAGAAAGGAATGACAATAGTCATGAGGGAGCAGGGACCCTACCTGTGTAAGGACCAGAGTGCAGATCTGGAAGGCAGTGACCAGATTTCTTTCTGGATTACACCATGTTGGAAAGACCAGAAACTTTCAGGTCCTCATATTAAGCTGGGAAAACAACAGAAGGACATAAAAGATAGAGGCTCAGGCCTGTTTTCCCTTTATAGGTGGTCAGAACCCAACTGTAACATAAAGTTCAGGGTCAAGACATAGGATGAAAAAATTCACAATTAAAAGAAAAAGAACCTGACCATAAAAAAAAAAAAAACTACTATAACAAAGAACCTCAACTCATAAACTTAGAAGACAATGTCTTTTTTATTGTTTTTAACAAATGCTTTATTAATGTCTGGTAAACATCATTCATTTCCACCAGATTTTGACTTACAATTTTCCCCCATTTTCCCCTACCCACCACCCCAGAATAGCAGTCCCACAAAATATGCCCTCATCCAATCTGCTCTCTCCCATATCTTCTCCCATACCCCCTTCGACTTTACCATTAGGGCAAGGTGAGTCTCTGTGCCCCATTGCCTGAACATCTTATCTCCCAATTACATGTAAAATAGTATTAATATTTGTATTTACATATATTTGAAACATTTAATTTTAAAACCTTGAATTTCAGATCCATTCCCTTCCTCCCTTGTCACCCATTCCCTCTGGGAAGATAAGTAATTCAGTATGTCTTGTACATGTATAGCTATGCAAAACATTACCATAGTAGATATATTGTAAAAGGATGCTTATAATTCCCTCCCACCCACCCCACCCCCCACCTCGTCCATTCCATACTTTGATCCTTTCCCTCTTCGATAGTGGGTGCTTCCAACCTCCCCTCCCCCCCAGAATGCCCTCCTCTCCATCATCTCCCCTCTCATCCCCCTTCTCTCCTGCAGGGTGAGATATCCCATTTAGCATGTATGTCATTCTCTCTCTGAGCCAAATTCAACCAGAATATGGTTTTGCCTCTTTGCCTTCCTATTCTTCCCCTCCTCTGCAGCCACTTTCCCTTGCTTCTTCTACATGAGATAGTTTACCCTACCAAGTCTCTCCCCATCTCCTCTTGTCACATTCCTCTCTCACCTCATAACTTCATCCCTTAAATATCATCCCTTCCCACCAAGTTCAACCTGTGCCCTCTATCCATGTATACCTGTAAACATATACCCATATACTCTTCTTCCATTATTTTCATAGTGAGAAAGGGTTCATCAGTCACAGTTATTGCTTTTCCATATAGGAATGTAAATAATTCAACTTTGATAAGTTCCTTTTGATTTCTTTTCCCTGATTACCTTCTTAGGCATCTCTTGCTAATTGTGTCTGGATATCAAATTTTCTATTCAACTCTGGTTTTTTCCTTAAGAATGCTTGAAATTCCCCTATTCCACTGAATGACCATATTTTCCCCTGAAACAAAATACTCAGTCTTGCTGGGTAGGTGACCCTTGGGTTCATTTCCAGCTCTTTTGCCCTCTGGAATATCATATTCCATGCCCTTCGATCCCTCGGTGTAGAAGTTGCCAGGTCCTGTGTTATTCTGATTGTGTTTCCACAGTATTGAAATTGTTTCTTCCTGGCTACTTGGAGTATTATCTCCTTGATCTTGGAATTCTGGAACCTGGCTATAATATTCCTGGGAGTTTTCTTTTTGGGATCTTTTTCAGGAGGTGAGCTATGGGTTCTTTCAACTTCTATTTCACCCTCTGGGTCTAAAACACCAGGGCAATTTTCCTTGAGAATTTCTTGAAGGGTGATTTCTAGGTTCTTTCTTTGATTGTGGCTTTCAAGTAGTCCAATAATTTTTAAATGATTTCTTCTGGATCTATTTTCTAGGTCAGTGGTTTTTCCCATGAGATATTTCACATTGCCTTCTATTCTTTCATTTGTTTGGATCTGTTTAACAGCATCTTGATTTCTCATAAAGTCATTAGCTTCCAATTGCCCCAGTCTAACTCTGAAGGAATGAATCTCCTCAGTGAGCTTTTGAAATTCTTTTTCCATCTGGCAAATTTGGCTTTTTAAGGCATTCTTCTCCTCATTGCCCTTTTGGGCCTCCTTTGTCATTTGAGTTAGTCTGGTTTTTAGGGTGTTATTTTCCTCAGTCAGGCTGTTGACTCTCATTTCATACATTTCCTGCATCCTTCTCATTTCTCTTCCCAATTTTTCCTCCACTTCTCTTATCTTAAGGTCCTCTATGGCCTGTATCCTGCTCATATTTTCCTTTGGGGCTTTTGGAGCAGGATTTCTGACCTCATAGTCCTCCTCCTGTTCCCTGCTTCAATCCTCTTTGCCCCCAAAATAGGAGTTTAATGTTGCATTTTCTGTTTATTTTGTTTCCTTTGCCTAGGCATGTTGCCACTTAATTACTTGACATTTGGGCTTGTTGCCGCAGTAGAACTCTGCCACCAGACAGGGGAGCTTCCAATCCGGAATGTTGGGGTCTTCACAACTTCCGGTTCTGGCAAGTGGATACCCACCCCAGACCTCCCTCCAGATCGCAATCCAGATCCAAGCAGGTTAATGCAGGAGCGATTAACCTCCAAGACTGATCACTGGATATCCCTACAGTTTGCAGGCCAGGAGCTGATGCTGCCACTGAAGCTGCAAAATGGTGAATGTCTCCTCAGTGGTTTCTCGCCCCCGGGGGAGGAACCTGATGCATTCCCCAAATACTGGTCCCAAAGTCCATAGGGCACTAACCTCTTACTTTGTCCTTGGCGTGTCTGTGTTGATAATTCTGGAATCACCACAGCTGCTGGTGTTCTGGGGTCCCTCCAGCGGGCTGCTGGCCCAGCCCCCCTGGGGCTAAAACTGCAGCTCACGTGGACCTGGGCTCAGCTCTCCACGGGCTGGGCTGTTGGCTTCCAGAGCACTGTGCTGGCCCTCCCTGCAGGGCTGCTGGGCTGTCCTCAGTGGGAGGTTAGGTTCTCTGTATTATTTTGTGTGTGCTTGGCTTCCAGAAGTTGTTCAGAGTCCCCTTTTACATAGTTTGGAAGTGGTGTGGGGGCAGAGTGCCTTGGAAGTGCTGTTTCTACTCTGCCATCTTGGCCCCCACCCCCCAGAAGACAATGTCTTAAAAACATCTACAAGCAAAGCCTCAAAGAAAAATGCAGATTAGCCAGAAGCTCAACAAGAATTGCAAGAAGAGCTAAAGAAATAGATTTTTAAAAGATCCAAAATATTTTTTTGAATAAAGCAAGAGCAGTAGTGGGAAACAGGTGGGAGGGAATAAAAGTTTTGTAAGCAAAATATGAAAAGTGAACAATAGTTTGGTAGAAGAGGCATAGAAATACTGAAGAAAATAACTACTTAAAAATAACAATTGTTCAAGTAGAAGCTAACAGGACACCATGATACAATAAAACAAAGTCAAATGATTGAAAAAATAGAAGTAAATGTGAAATGTCTCATCAAAATAGCAACTGATTTGCAAAATAGATTGAGGAGAGAGAATTTAAAAATTGCTGTACTATCTGAAATCCATGAACAGTAAAAAGTGCTTAGACATTGTACTTCATGAAATTATGAGTGAAAACTACCCAGATACCTTAGGACAAGAGCATAAAATAGAAATTTAAAGAATCTACTAATCACCTCCTGAAATAAAGCCCAAAATGGAATATTATAGCCAAGATTCAGAGCTCTCAGGTCAAGGACAAACTGCTGAAAACAATCAGAAACAGATAATTCAAATACCATGGAGCCACAGTCAGGATCACATAAGATTTAACTGCTATCACTATAAAGTAACAAAAGGCAGAGTATATGATTTTCTGGAAATAAAGAATCTAGTATTACAGTCTAGAACAACCTACCTAGCAAAACTGAGTATAATCTGTCCTTGTGGGTTGGGAGGGAAAGGAACATTTAATGAAATAAAGTCATCAACATTCTTGATGAGAAGACCAGAACTGGATAGAAACTTTGACATTCAATCTATATGACACTCAAGAGAAGCAAATAAAGGCAAACATAAGGGAGAAATTGTAAGGAACTTAATAATGTTAAACTATTAATATTTCCAAACGAGAAGATGATACATATAACCCCTGAGGACTTTATCATTATTAGAACAGCTGGAAAGAGACTATTTAAATAGAGGCCATGGGGTGAGTGTATTATTTTGGGATGGTCACAAAAGAAAAATGGAAGGTTGCAAAAGAGGGATATACTCGAGAAAGAAGAATGGAGAGGAAGAAAGAGGGAAATCATCTCAAATAAAAGAGGCACTCAAGGAAGAATATTTATAATAGAGAGGAAAATGGGAGGAAGAAATGATTCTTGGCCTTCACTTTTATCTGAACCAATTAAAAGAGGGAAGAATATATATGCACAATGCAGTTGAGTATATAAATTCATCTTACACAAAAGGGAAGTAGGAGGGGAAGGGACTAAGAAAAAGTGAAGTCGGGGCGGCTAGGTGGCGCAGTGAATAGAGCGCGGGCCCTGGAATCAGAAGGACCTGAGTTTGGAGCCGGCCTCCACACTTAATCCACACAAACAAAAACCTAGCCATGTAACCTTGGGCAAGTTACTTAACCCCAATTGCCCTAAAGGGGTGGCTAGGTGGCGCAGTGAGTAAGAGTGCTGGCCTCGAAGTTTGGATGACCCGAGATCAGATCCGGCCTCAGAAAATGAGCACCCACGCATAAATAATGACTAGCCGTGTAACCTTGAGCAAGTTACTTAACCCCAATTGCTTTAAAAAAAAAAAGTGAAGGCATAAGAAGGAAGGCAGATTAAAGGAGGTAGAAGTCGGAAACAAAAGAGGAGGGGACAGGTGAAAAAAAAAGAGAAGGATAAACAGAAGAGAATAGGATGAAGGGAAATACAGTAAGTGATCATATTGTGAATGTGAATGGGAAAAACACCCACAAAACTGAAGTAGGTAACAGAAGAAATTAGAAACCAGAATCCAACAATATATTGTTTACAAGAGACTATTCTTTTTTTTTCCCTTTGGCTTTTTATTTCACTTTTTTTTAAACAAAGTCTGGTCCCCAGTGAGAAGGACATCCTTCCTTCTCTTCCTCCCTCCCTCCCCATTCCCCTCTCCAGCCTCTCCACTAGAGCTCAGGTCTAAGTTCAATCTTCAGCAGCTCCACTTCAAACACCAGTGTGGCTCTACCTGGGATCTTCGGGGCGGGGGGGGGGGCTCCTCGATCCCCATATCCCAGCTCTGAAGGGATCAACAGCTTCCGTTTTACCCCCTCACACATCCCAAGGAGCCCCTGGTCCCAGCCCTTGATGACCTGGCCTGTCCCCAAGGAGAAGACAAAAGGCTGGTCACGGTGGAGACTACTATCAAATTCAGTGCCATCCTCCAGCCTCCCCGTGTAATGGATGTGGAGCACGTCACCCTTTCGAGACTTGAGGGGGCAGTGGTCTACCCGCTTTTTGACTCCAATCTGGAGCTTTCGCTTCCCCTCCCCTGCCCTGGTGGGCAGGACACCCAGGCAGAGGGACAGGAAGACCAGAAGCCAGCTCAGCTGCATGACCCTCCTCACCGCGCCTCCGGAATCCTGACTAGAGCCACCGCCGCCCAACAAGAGACTATTCTGAAACAGGAATACACAAAGAGGGTCAAAATAAGGGACTGGAGCAGAATCTGTTATGGTTCAACTGAAGTGAAAAAGGCAGGAGTAGCATTCATGATCACATAAAAGCAAAAGCAAAAATAGTCCCATTTAAAAGAATCAGGGAAGCTACGTTTTGTTAAAGGTACTATAGACAATAAAATGATATTAATACTAAACATATATGCCACAAATAGAATGCTGTCCAAATTCTTAAAGGAAAAGTTATAAGAGAAAACATACTGTAAAACTGAACCAGTGGGAGACCTCACTTCATCTCTTGGACATAGATAAATCTAACCATAAAATTAAATATAAAAGAAATTAAGGAGATGAATAGAATTTTAGAAAAATTAAGTAGATATACCTCAGGAGAATATCAGATAGAAATAGAAAGGAATATACCTTTTTTTTCTTAGCTGTATATGGCACTTTCACAAAAATGGACTATGTATTAGGGCATACAAACCTAAGAGCAAATGCAGAAAAGTAGAAACAGTAAATGCACCCTTTTCAGTGTATAATGTAATAAAAATTACATTCAATAAAGGACTTTGGAAGCATAATTTAAAAAATTAATTAAAAATAGAATAATCTAATCATAAAGAATGAGTGGGTCAAAGAACAAATCATAGAAACAATAAATAATTTCTTTAAAAGTAATGATAATAATGATACAACATACCAAATTTGCAAGATGCAGTATTTTGGGGAAAATTTATATCTCCAAGTGCTTACATCAATAAAAGAGAGAAAGAACAGATAAATAAATTGGTAATGCAATAAAAAATAGAAAGCCCCCAAATAACCACAAAATAACAATTCTGAAAATCCAAAGAGAGATTAATAAAATTTAAAATAAAAAAATGAGCTAATGAACTAATAAACTAGGACTTGTTTTATGGGAAAAAATAAAATAATGAACCATTTGTTAATTTGATTGAAAAATGATAGAAGAAAATCAAATTGCCAGCATCAAAATGAAAATGTATAATGGCCCACTAATAAAAATGAAATTAATACAATTATTAAGAGCTATATTTCCAATTACAAGCCAGTAAACCTGACAATCTAAATGAAATGAGTGATATTTCCAAATATATCAGTTGTCTTGATTAACAGAAGAAATAGAATACTTAAATCACACCCCCCAAAAAATTGAACAAGTCATAAATGGGCTAGCTAATAAAAAATCCTCAGGACTAGATGAATTTACAGTTGAATATTATCAAGCATTTAAAGAAAAAATTCCCAGGATTAGATGAATTTACAATAGAATACGTTCAAACAGTTAAAGATCAATTAATTCCAACATTATGTAAACAATTCAAAATAGTAAGTAACAGAGGAATCTTACCAAATTTCTTCTGTCACACAAATATAATTTTAATACCTAAACCAGGGGAAGCAAAAACAGAGAAAGAAAACCATTGACCAACTTCTCTAATGAATATTGATGCAAAAAAATTTAAACTAAAATACGAACAATGAGCTTAGCAACACATTATGAAAATCGTACACCATGATGAGGTTGAATTTATACCAGGAATGCAGGGTTAATTCAATAGTAGGAAAACTATGAGCGTAATTGAGCATATCAAATACAAAAACAGGAAAAATCATACATTATTTCAATAAATGGAGAAAAAGCTTTTGGAAAAATATAATTCCCCTTCTTTTAAAAAAATAGTAGAAAGCATATAGCAATAAATGGAGTTTTTATTAAAATGACAAGTTGATTGGAAGCATCTGGAAGCATAAATTTAAAAAAAATAAAGAATAAAATAACCTAATCATAAAGAATGAGTGGGTGGGTCAAGGAACAAATCATAGAAACAATAAATAATTTCTTTAAAGGTAATAACAATGAGGTAACATACCAAACTTGTAAGATGCAGTACTTAGGGGAAAATTTACATCCCATTCTCGAAGAGGACCAAAATGACATTCCTATGCTAGATTCAAGTTTCAGTGTATCTGATTGTGGCCAATCAGACCAATATTAGCTCAGAATGTTCTACCATAGGTCAGGCACAAATAGTTCATGTGACTATTTGTGGTAGATTCTCTAAATTGGTGCATCTTGCATTTCTTTTGAGCCATTTCCATTCTGCTTTTCTCATATAGCACGGCACCTTCTCTGATGTGGGAATGCCATGCTGAGTGGGCCTGTATCATTGTGTCCCATGTCACACATCCAATTCCAAAATTCTTAAGAAAGACCTTGAGAGTGTCCTTGGATGATTTCTTTTTACCAACATGTGAACACTTGCTCTTTGTGAGTTCTCATAAAATAGTCTTTTTGGCAAGTGTATGCTTTGCATTTGAACAATGTGACCAGCTCAGCAGAGTTGTACTCTCTGAAGTAGAATTTGAATACTTGTCAGTATAGTTCGAGAAAAGACCTCAGTGTCTGTTATCCTACCAGCTGATCTTCAGAATCTTCCTAAGACAATTCAAATGGAAGCAATTCACTTTCCTGGCATGGTGCTGGTAGACTGTCCAGGTTTCACAGGCATACAACAATGAGGTCAGCACAGCAGTCTGTAAACCTTCTGTTTGGTAGATAATCTAATATCTCTTTTCTCCCATACTTTCCTTAGGAGACTCCCAAACACTGAGCTAGCCCAGGTAATGCATGCATCAACCTCGTTATCAATGTGTACATCCCTGGAAAGTATGCTATCAAGGTAAGTGAACTTATCTACAACACTCAAAGCTTCTCTATTTGCTGTAACTTATGGTTCCATGTATAAATAGTGTTGTGGTGGCTCATGGAGCACCTGTGTTTTCTTGGTGTTAATTGCTAGGCCAAAATTAGCACAAGCAGCAGAGAACCGATCTTTACTTTGTTGCATCTCAGCTTCAGAAGCTGCATTGAGTGCACCATCCCCTGCAAACAGAAAATCAAGCACCAATACTCCTTCCACTTTGGTCTTGGTTTGTAGCCTTTTCAAGTTGAAGAATTTATCATAAGTGCTGTAGCTGACCATGATACTGTGTTTATCCTTATTGAAAGCATTGATAACATAGCTGAAAATATCATGTTAAAAAGCATGCAACCAAGCACATAGCCTTGTATCACTCCATTGGTGACCGGAAAGGCACTAGAGCATTGTTCATTATTCAGAAGCCAGGCAAGAATGCCATCATGAAGTTGATGTACAATGCTGATGAACTTTTCTAAAGTAACCAAATTTTTACATTTTCCTTAAGTCCTCATGACTGACAGTATCAAAGACCTTGGTCAGATCTATAAATGTTGTATACACACCTCTGTTCTACTCCTGGCATTTTTACTTAAATTGTCAGGCTGCAAACACCATATCCAGTATTCCTCGGCTCCTTCTGAAGCTGTACGGGTTCTCAGATGGATGATCATCTTTCAGGTGAAGTATCAACCTATTAAGGAGGACTCTGGAAAGAATCCTTTTATCTAAAACCAAAAGCAAGCATTATCCTTAATGGGGATAAACTAGAAGCCTTCACAATAAGACTAGGTATGAAGCAAGGATTTCCATGATCACTATTACTATTTAATATTGTACTGAATATACTAGCTATAGGAATAAGACAGATGATAGGACAGTGTACTTAGAGAAATTAAAGGAATTAGCATAGGTAATAAGGAAACAAAGATATCTCTTTTGCAGATGATATGGCAATATACTTAAAGAATATAATCTACTAAAAATACTAGCCAAAACAATGAACAATTGTAACAAAATTGCAGGACATAAAATAAACCCATACAAATCAACAGCATTTCTTGGTATTACCCACAAAATCAGCAGAGATAGAAAGAAAAATGTCATTTAAAATAATTGCAGAGTACAAAACACTCCTCTATATATGAGCAAAGCAATACAGTGAAATTATAACACACTTTTAACACAGAGAAATATTAATTACTCATAGGTAGGCTGAGCCAATATAATAAAAATGAAAACACTATTTTAAAAATTTACTTATTTAAAATATGAATAACTTATTTGTTATAATTATATTATATAATATAAATATGTTATAATTATAATACAATGCCACATTGTGTACTAAGATAATTTCAAACTGGGTACATGATTTAGACACAAAGTTGACATCAAAAGCAAATTAGAGGAGTATGTGAAAAATTCCTGTCTGATTTTTGGATAAGAGAGTTCATGACCAAATAAGAGAAAGAGGTTCATGGGGGGGTAAAACAGATAATTTTTATTACATTAAATGTAATTTTTTTTTTAAAGCAATTGGGGTTAAGTAACTTGCTCAAGGTTACACGGCTAGTCATGATTTATGTGTGGGTGCTCATTTTCTGAGGCCGGATCTGATCTCGGGTCATCCCAACTCCGAGGCCGGCGCTCTTACTCACTGCGCCACCTAGCCGCCCCTTTAGGGCAATTGGGGTTAAGTAACTTGCCCAAGGTTACATGGCTAGGTTTTTTTTTTGTTTGTATGGATTAAGTGTCGGAGGCCGGCTCCGAACTCAGGTCCTTCTGATTCCAGGGCCGGCGCTCTATTCACTGCGCCACCTAGCCACCCCTAAATGTAAATTTTTTGAATAAATAAATGCAATGCTGCCAAAATTAGAAGGAAAGCAAGAAATAAGAGAAAATTCTTTATAACAATTTTCTTTGATAGAAGTCTCATTTCTGAAATTTATATGGAACTGAGAAAAATTTATAAAAATAAGATCACTTACTGTTTTATACATGGTCAAAGGTTCTGATTAGCCAATTTTCAGGTGAAGACATCAAATTAATAGTCATACGAAATAATATTCTAAATCACTAATAGAGAAATGCAAATTAAAAAAACTCTGAGAGTCTACCTCATACTCATTATACTGGCTAAGATTACAGAAAATCAAAATGGAAAATGCTGGAAGTTATGTGAAAAAAGTACAGTAATGCACCATTGGTGAAGCTTTGAACTGGTTCAACCATTCTGGAGGACAATTTGGGTCTTTGTTCAAAGGACTATTAAACTGCAGCAATAGTACTACTAGGCTTGAATCTCAAAGAAAGCAAAGAAAAAGTAAAAGGACACATATGGACAAAACTATAGCAGCTCTTTTTGTAGTGGCAAAGAATTGGAAATTGGGAGGACACTCATCAATTGGGGAATGACTGAAATAGCTATGGCATATGTTTGTGATAGAATACTATTATGCTGTAAGAAATGATGAGGGGGGATGGTTCCAGAAAAAACTTGGGAGACTTATTTGAGAATGTAAAATAAAGTGAACAGAACCAGGATAACACTGTACACAGTAATAGCTATATTGAAAAGATAGCTAATGTGGGAATGTGTTTTTCATGACTTCATACTTCCTTATCTGCACTCATATTTCCATATAGGTATCAAATTTCTGGCCTTCTCAGTGGGTGGGAAAGAAGCTAAGGGAGGGAGAAAATTTCAAACTGAAAATAAAAATAAAATTAATACAAAAGAAAACTAGACATAAGAAGAGGCCAGGTACTGAGCTTCTTTAAATGACAAAGGAGTTTGTATTTGATGCTAGAGGTAGCAGGGAGCCCTCTCTCCCCAAAATGGAAAGGGAGCAACAGAAGTCCCAATAATTAAATGAAATAATAGCAAATGTTTGTATAGAGCTTTAAAGTTTATAAAGGACTTTACAAATATTATCTCATTTTTTTTTCCTCTCACAATAACCATGGGTGGTAGGTGCTATTATTATCATCACCACTTTCTGAAAGAAGCTACAGATTTGAGCTCAGGTCTTCCTGACTTCAGGTCCAGTGTTGTATCTACTGTGCCATGTGGTCTCTTCTCTTCATTCCTACATATTTATGGGTGAGTGTTGAGTTTTCTTGATATTAAATTTTCAGCTTTATCCTTTAAAGAATTAAATTAGAATTCTTTCCTGTGAGCTACCTTGTGGCTCCATAGGTAGCCTGTCTTGCCAGGTGAGATAGGTTTACTTTCCTAGGCTATGGGAAAACCCCAGAGGCAGAGGCCATAGACAGTTTAAATTCAGCCTGAAACCTTGTGAATCATCTGCCCAACTCATTCAGGAATCTAGGGGACTACCCTTATAGTTAACAGGGTGACCTCTTCTTCCTCTTTCCAAAGGTATTTGCTTTGTGTGAGGTCTCAAATTGTCCTGTTCTGCAGAGGTCATCTACCTGTTGCTGGAGCATTAAGGGCTCTAGGTATCTCAGCTGAAAGGGTAAAAGGGATTAAAAAATTATGTGAAGAGTATTTTAGTTTGGTGTTGATGAGCTCTTTGGAAAGGGATAGGGCCTTACATGTGCTAATGATGAGGAATTCCTTTGTACAGTCTAGGTAAAGAACTTAACTAGGAAAAGAGGATATGATCCAAATCATGCTCTGAAAGATTAACGGAAGCTACGTAAAGCTAGAGTTTATAGGGTAACCCAGTCTAAGGAGGAGGCAGGAGGCAGCAATGTTTGGTAGAAGAAAATGAGCACAGAATGAGTGAAGACACACAAGGATGAATAGGCACCATCAAGATGGGAGTTTCTCTTAAGCAACTTTTATTCCTAAGAAAGCTTTGTTTACTATCATAGATGTATTGGCCATAGCCTAGATGGGGTCTTAGAAGGTTATTGCTAATTGATGATTAGCTTTAAATGATGATGCAGAAAGAGTACTGGATTTCATATCAGAAGAGCTGGGATTCAAATCAGAGATCAGCTTCTTACTATTTGGCTATCTGCAGGCAAGTCCTTTCAGTCCTTTGGGTTCCAGTTTCCCTCTACTATGAAATGAGGAAGCTGTGCCAAATGACTGTTGCTCTAAATCTGTGAGCCTACAATTCAATATTCTCATTAGTACCCTTGTGAGTCCTGCTACTATTTTGTCAATCTAAATTATATGTGTGCTATATCTAACAAGTTTAGTAAGTTGATGGTCCTTTTGTTTCAGCTGGGGATTCACAATGAGGAAGGTTTGGATTTTTTTCTGTGATGTTTAAACAGGGATATAGTTTTCAGTTTTAAAACATTATCCCAAATATAATGTTCTGTGATAGAAGACACAAACATTGCATCAAAAGACAGTCTGCAAATGGCATAGGTTGCTAGGGGAAACCACGCCTGATGAAACACTTGTTCTGTATTTAGACTCCAAGCAACACCTAATAACTCAGGTATGTGCTGGATTCCTGGTGGGATAGAGATGGGGATGCTTATCTCTTCTTTTAGGAGGGCCAGAAAGTGATTCACATCCTAAATAAAACCAATCATGCAGGCTCTGCACGGTTGGCATGGAGACACAGCCCTGCTTCGTGTGAACTTGCACACTCTCGTTTTGTTTCTCCTAGGTGAAAGGAAGGTATGCTGGAGAACTGGTGGCAACAGCAAACCTTCCTAGCTGATTAGGAGGATAAGAAGGTAAACTAAGGATATCCTTTAATTAACTTGAACAGCCTGATTAGGTACACAGGCCACCTACATCTGAAATGGAAAGAGAGTGGGCAGAAACCTTGAGAAGCAATGAAAAGTAGTGAGGTATGCTAGAAAGAAGACCTGGGTTTTAGTTACCCCTCATTCATTCATTCATTCATTCATTCATTCATTCATTCAGCAAATATTTATTATGCATCTACTATAAGGTAGGAACTTTGTTAGGTGCTAGGGATACATAATCAAAATTAAAAAAAAAAAAGAAACAGTACTTGCCTTCAAGGATCTTAAATTCTACAGAGAGGTGGGAGGCAACATGTACATAATGAGGTTAATATAGCATATTAACAAAGTAATTTCTGGGGGTGGATAGGGTAAAAGCAGCTGGGGAAAGGTCTCACTAGAAGCTGACTTCTGGTAACCTTGGACAGGTTAATTAGCTTCACTCACCTTCAGTTTCCTCATTTGCAAAATGTGGATGAAAATACCTCCCGAATGAGGTTGTTGTGCTGATCAAATGAGATAATATGTTACAAAATGCTTAATAACTATAAAGTTACAGAATTGTCATTTGACCTCTGGACCTCTGTTGTTGAGTCATATCTGACTTTTCATCACCTTAAGGACCATATTGTCCATGAGGTTTTCTTGTCAAAGATATTGGAGTAGTTTGCCATTTCCTTATCCAGTGGATTAAGGCAAACAGAGGTGAAATGATATGCCTTGGGTCATACAATGAATGAGTATCTGAGGCTAGGTTTGAACTCAGGTTTTCCTGACTCCCGAGCCAGCGTTCTATAAAGTGAGCTATCTAACTGCTTCCTCGGAGGATCTAAATCCCCCGAACTCCTCTCCCGAATCTATGCCTGATATCTCTGCATCATGTAATTGCATGCAACGGGTTTCTAAAGAGTGTACTTGGATATTCTCAGCCACAGAAATTTACCTGTGGGTCTCCTTAGCCACCTAAATTTTCTGTTATCCATTTTGCATAAAAGACAAAGATGGAGCAATCCCCCTGCTATGGTTTCACTTAAACTAGCTAGCATTTACATATAGCCTTTTAAGTTTTGTCAGTCACTATTTGATCCTCACAACAGCTGTGAGGTAGTTGTTATTATCAATCTCCATTTTGCAGATGAAGAGGTAAACTAAGAAATTCAGTGATTTGCTCAGGGTTGCACAGCTAAAATACGTGTGTGAGGAAAGATTTGAACTCAGGTCCTCCTGAATCCTGATCCACCACTCTGACTCCAGTGGACCATTTAGTCTATTCTGGCTAAAAAAAAGAGAACATTTCATAAGGATAAATAAAAAGATCTATATTTCCCTGACTGCATTTCACTGTCTCTTAATGTGTCATCAAGCTGTTCTACTTGAATTCAGGATGAAAAAGTTGTTGACATGGAGGAGGAGAAGTTCTGAGAGGGAAGAGTTATGATAGATGTGAAGTGAACATAGCCTAGTGGTCACGGCGGCTTTTTGTCAGAGACAGTCAGTCTATAGGTAGTCAATGAGCTTATTGAGCATGTTACATGCTAGGTACTCTGCTGAGTGCTACGGATACAAAGAAAGGCGATAGATAGATAGATAGATAGATAGATAGATAGATAGATAGATAGACAGATAGATAGATAAGAAAAAAGAAAAATCACTACTCTAAAGAAGTTATCAGCCTAACAAGGGAGACAACATGGAAACAACTAGGTACAAACCAGATATTTACAGAATAAGTTGGAGATAATCAACAGAAAGAATGCACTGGCATTAAGGGGAATTGGGAAAGGCTTCTGGTAGAATACGGGATTTTAGTTGGGGCTTGAGGGAAGCCAGAGAAGCCAGAAGGAGGAGGAGATGAGGAAGGAGAGAATTCTAGGCATGGGGGACAATCAGCAAAAACAGCCAGCCTTGGGAGATGGACTGTCTTCTGTGAAGAACTGCAAGGAGGTCAGTGTACTGGTTTGAAGGATCTGTAAAGTGTAAGTTAGGTATAAGAAGACTGGAAAGGTAAAAAGGGGTCATATTGTGAAGGACTTTGAAGGGAAAGTAGAAGATTTTATATTTAATCTTGTAAGTGGTAGGAAGCTATTAAAGCTTACGGAGTAGAGGAATGACATGGTCAGATCTGAGCTTCAGAAAAATCACTTGGACAGTTGACTAGAATGTGAACTGGAATGGGGAGAGAATAAAGTCAGAGAGACAAAGCAGAAGGACTTTCCCCAGCGTGGTAGCCATGTCAGTGGAGAGAAGAGGACATCTATGGGACAGAGATCATAGAGGGAAAATCAACAGACCTTGGCAACAGATTAGATATGGAGGGTAAGAAGGGGAGGAGTCGAGGGTGACCACTGGGTTTAAAGGCTGGATGATTGGGAGGATTGTGGTGCCCTTAACAATAATATGAATGGAGGGTGGAGCCAAGATGGCAGAGTAGAAACAGCTCATCCAAGCCACTCTGCCCCCAGATTCTCCCCAAACTATGTAAAAGGGGACTCTGAACAACTTCTGGAGCCCCAGCACCCACAGAACGACACAGAGAAGCTAACCTCCCGCTGAGAACATCCCAGCAGCCCTGCAGGAAGGACCAGCGCAGCAGTCTGGGACCTGGCAGCGCGCAGAGCACAGGAGCCGAGCCGAGCCCAGGTCCGCGTGAGCTGAGGTTTTAGCCCCAGGGTGGCAGGGCCAGCAGCCGGCTGGAGGAACCCCAGAACACCAGGAGCTGTGGCGACTCGAGAGTTATCAACATAGACATGCCTAGGACTAAGTAAGAGGTTAGTGTCCTATGGACTTTGGGACCTGTATTTGGGGAATGTGTCAGCTTCCTCCCCTGGGGGCTAGAAGCAACTGAGGAGACAAGCCATTTTGTAGTTTTCAGAGGCAGCTCCAGCTCCCGGCCTGCATGCTAACTGTAGGGAGATCCAGCGATCAGTCTTGGGGTGTAATCGCTTTTGCTTTAACCTCCCTGGATCTGGATTGTGATCTAGGGTGGAAGTTGTGGGTGGGTTTACAGCTTGCTAGAAACGGAAGTTGCCCCCCACACGTTCGGGACGAAAATTCCTCTATCTGGCCTTAAAGCCATAGTGTGGCAACAAGCCCAAAAGTCAAGCAATTAAGTGGCAACAATAATATGAATGTTAGAAATGACAGAAGAATGAGGAAGTTGGAGGAAAGATAATTTGTTCAGTTTTATGCCTAATGAGTTTAAGATGTCTACTCTATGGGAAACCCAGTCCTCCTGGCTCTATGGCCCATACTTTATCCATCGATCTAGCTATGTGACCTCTCTTCCTGTGATTGTTAATTCAAATTTTTAATGTCTCAGCAATCATTTTGACCTCTGTTGAAACTTCAGCATTTCTGACCTTGAGTAGTAAAGACAAATGGAACCAAGAGATTACAGGGGAAAAGAAGTGGGAGAAGTAAACAATTTGAGTAGTGCAGAGGAGAAGCAATATAACATTCTGATTTTAAAACAAGAAAGGAATTTAGAGGACCTCACTGATTAAGTGAAATGTGAAGGTAAATCCAATGCTTGCAATAACAGGGTCAGCATGTGATTTCATGGTGGAGGCTTACTTAAAGCTTTTACTGGGAGCTTGCAGAAAGGCCTGATGCATAAGCTTTGTCAGATACAGTGAATTGATTGCTAAGTCCTGGAAAGAAGCCAAGGAAAGACCAGTTATAGGGACTATTAAGTTAGTTCATTAATGCTTTTTTTTTTTTTTTGGTTTGCTAATGAAGAATGTTAAAAAAAATGTGGAAATTAAGTTTCTCCTAATAAGACTAATGGAATTTAATGGTGATAGTTCAGTCTAAGAAAAGTTTTTATTCAAAACTTTCATTCTTTGCAGATGATATGATGGTATATTTAGAGAATCAACTAAGAAACTAGTTGGAAAATTAACAACTTTAGCAAAATTGCAAGAAATAAAATAAACCCACATAAAGCATCAGCATTTCTATATATTACCAATGCAATCTAGCAGAAAGAGATAGAAAGAGAAATTCCATTTAAAATTGCCAAAGACAATATAAAATATTTGGGAGTTTTTCTGCCTAGACAAACCCAGGAACCATATGAACACAATTACAAAACACTTTCCACACAAAGTCAGATCTAAACAACTGG
Source organism: Gymnobelideus leadbeateri (assembly GCA_011680675.1). Taxonomy (NCBI): domain Eukaryota; kingdom Metazoa; phylum Chordata; class Mammalia; order Diprotodontia; family Petauridae; genus Gymnobelideus; species Gymnobelideus leadbeateri. The sequence goes on from WOXC01005544.1 coordinate 304,773, forward strand.
AGAAATATTAATTGTTCATGGGAAGTTTGAATCATAAAAGTGACAGTCCTGTTTAAGTTAACTTATTTATTCAGTGCCATACCAATCAAACTACCACAAACATTTTATAGAACTAGAAAAAATAACATAACAAAAGGCATCTGGAAGAACAAAAGGTCAAGAATGTAAAGGGAATCAAAGAAAAAAATGTGAAGGAAGATGGCCTAGTAGTACCAGATCTCAAATTATATTATAAAGTGGTAATCATCAAAATAATCTGGTACTGGCTAAGAAATTGAGTGGTGGATCAGTAGAACTGATTCGGTACACAATACATGATAGGAAATGACCCTAGTAATCTAGTGTTTGATAAACCCAGAGATCTAAGTTTTTGGGACAAAAACATATTATTTGACAAAAATTGCTGAGAAAACTGGAGAGCAGTTTGGTAGAAAGTAGGCATAGACCAAAATTTCACATCGTATACCAAGATAAGGCCAAAATGTTTACATTATTTAGACAAAAAAGGAGGATATCATAAGGAAATTAAGGGAGCACGGAAAATTTTGCCTGTCTAATCTAGGGATAAGGGGAGAATTTATGACCAAAGAAGAGATGGGGAATATTACAGGATATAAAATTGATGATTTTGATTACATTAAATTAAAAAGGTTTTGCAACAAACATAACCAATGCTGCCAAGATTAGAAGGAAAGCAGGAAACTGAGGGAAAAAATTTTAAGGCAAGTGTCACTGATAAAGGTCATATTTCTCACATATATAGAGAACAAAGTCAAATTTATAAGAAAGCAAGTTGTTTCTCAGTTGACAAATGGTCAAAGGATATAAAAAGTTTTCAGAAGAAGAAAGCAAATCTACTTGTAGTGATATTAAAAAAATGCTATAAATTACTATTGACTAGAGAAATGCAAATTAAAAAAAAAACAACTCTTACATCTATCATATTGGCTAAGATGACAGAAAAGGAAAATGACAAATTTTTGAGGGGATGTAGAAAAATTGAGACACTAATGTGCCATTGGTGGAGTTGTGAACTGATTCAACCATTTTGCAGAGTAATTTGGAACTATGCCCAAAGGGCTATGAAACTTTGCATACCCTTTGACCCCCAACAATACCACTACTAGGTCTGAATCCTAAAGGAAAAAGAAAAAGACGTATTTGTACAAAAATATTTATAGTAACTTTATTGTGGTGGCAAAGATCAGGAAATTGAAGGGAAGCCCATCAATTAGGGAATGACCAAACAAGTTGTGATATATGATTATGATGAAATATTATCATGTTACAAGAAATGAGGAGCAGAGGTCAGCTAGTTGGTGCAGTGAATAGAGCACCGGCCATGGAGTCAAGAGGACCTGGGTTCAAATCTGGCCTCAGACACTTAACACTTACTAGCTGTGTGACCTAGGGCAAATCACTTAACCCCAGCTGCCCTTCCAAAAAGAAAAAAAAATGATGAGCAGGATACTTTCAGAAAAACCTGCAAATATTTATGTGAATTGATACAAAGTAAAATTAACAGAACCAGAATATTGTACACAATAACAATATTATACAATGATCACCTGTGAATGGCTTAGCTACTAACAATACAAGACTATTTCTAAGAACTTATATGAAAAATGCTATCTACTTCCAGTTGGAGTCTCAATGCATATTTATTTTTCTTGAGTTTCCTTCCATCCTTCCTTCCTTCCTTCCCTCCTTCCTTCCCTCCTTTCTTTCTTTCTTTCTTTCTTTCTTTCTTTCTTTCTTTCTTTCTTTCTTTCTTTCTTTCTTTCTTTCTTTCTCTTTCTTTCTTTCTTCCCTTTTGCAACATGACCAATATGGAAATGTTTTCCATGATTTCACATGTTTAATCTTTATCACATTGATTTCCTTCTCAAAGCAAGAGGTGAGAGAGGGAGTAAGTGCATTTGTAACACAAAATTTTCAAAAATGAATGTTACAAATTATTTACATGCAAATGAGAAAAATTAAATTTAAAAAAGGAAAACTCTTATTCCTTCTACTAATATATACTATTTGCATTTTCTACTTTCATAAGATTTGTTTATAATGTTGATATATTCTTAGAAATGAGACTTTTAATGGTGTAATATATTTATTATCACTGTTATTAGAATTATTAATAATAACTTGTGTTTATATAACACTTTTACAGTTTACAAACACTTTCCTTACAATTAGCTCAAGAAGAAGGTACATTTAAAAAATCTCACCTCTATAGTGTCAGAAAGATATAACAGATACTATATTTCTGGTAAAAGTTTCTAATCCTTCAAGATATTAAAACTTGGCTTGTTGTTTCTGGGTCTGCAGAAGGTCAGAAAGCCTGTCATAAGGGATGGTATTAGTAGTGTCCTGTATAGCATGCTTTGTGTCTGGCAGGGGGCCTTCCCAAAAACGTCTCCCCTGTGATTTCTCATCACACCTGAAATCCTACCATTGGAGATTTGTTCCTTTGGGTTTTAAGGGTCTGGAAGAGTGGAAAGAGGGAATGACTATATATTAGAAGCCATGAATTGTTCACTCCAGTTTTACCATAAATTCAATGTATGTCTTTGGATATCATTTTTGTACCTCATTTTCTTTATATTTTAAAAGATAGTTTCAAATCCAATTTTTCCATCTAAAGTTTCTATTTGATTTCATGGACAAATATTTATTAAGTACCTACTGTGAGCAACACATTATTCCAGAAAGCAGAGATACAGAGACAAAAACAAAATTAAACTCCAACCTGAAGGAAATTAAATTACACTGGAGGTGAGGGTAAGGGTAGACACCAATACCACATAGTATCTACACAGATAAGTAAATAGAATTATTCAATGAGGCTATGACCAAGTCTTCTCTTCAAATATAATACTCCAGAGAGGTACCTTAAGAATTAATAGCTAATATGTTGCATGCAATTACTTGATAGCATTTAAGACTACTTCAGAAGAGAAAGCAGGATGGGAACATGGAAAAAAGTGGAATTTGGAGTAGAATGGGAGAATTTGGGGGAAGATTATAGACTTAGATGTGGAAGGGATCTTTGAGGCCATAGGGTCTAGCCCACTTTATTTTACAGCTGGGGGAAATCAAGGCTAAAACATCAAGAAGCTAAGTGAATTTCCCAAGGTCACACATATAGTTAAGTGTCTGAAAAAGGACTGAAGCTGTCATGTTAAAAGGGGAATTTGGAGGGAACCAGAGACAAACTTCGAGAAGTTTTCAACTTTGTCTCGGACTGGTTGTAGTGGTCATATTCCTTATGTTATGATGGCAAATCAAAATTAAGGTGAAGAGAAGATAGGACCAGGGTGTGCTGTGCCCTGCTGAGGGCTTCTTCAGATCACATTTAATCATCACTCAAACAAAGCTCACAAAATGAACATTTTGGTGGCCGCAAATGATTCTGACCTTTATTAACATAGCATGGGCAGAAAGGACAGCTGTCCCTTTAAAACTTGCCTCCTGATGTTAATAAATTAGGGACCACTTACAGTTTTATGTCAGATTTCATTTGTTGTAATATGGTATGGAAGTTTCTAGGTGAAATGAACAGCTGCCAAACTAACCTTTCAAGGAGCTGCCTTTGGGGGTATGGTACTTTATAATCTATGTTGCGCCTTTCTGCATAGGGTAGTAGTTAAAATAATGAGAGGTCTGACTAAGAGATCTATTTCAAAGTCTTTTTTCTCCTTAGCTGGTAGAGCACCTACAGGGGGTTTCATCCATCTGTTCTTCCTTAGGGCAGGAGAAGTCAGCCAGTTGGCCAGAGCTAAAGTCTTTCACCTGCTAAAGAAGGAATAAACTTTGAAGTCGATTTCAGTCTGCCTTGTTTACCTGAGAAAATGCTCTTCACTCCCTGAGAAATCAAAATTTGCCTTCATTAGTTAAGAATCCTCTTCGCTGGTTTTGGCTTTTAAGTCTTTGCCAGCTCCTGTACTTATTGGGCAAAAGCAGTTCCATTTTTTTTTTCAGACAGAGACTCTTCTCTCCCTTGTTTTCTTGCCCCACTTAACTTCCACCCTGGCAAATGACAGAACCACATCCTACTCATTAGGGCTCCAAATTCCACTTATTTCTTGCAGCACATGATTTCCCCTTAAAAGCTTTTCTGAGGAGCTCTGTTAAAGCTTTCAAAAGTTGATTTGGACACAAATATATTTTTTTTATTGTTATTGTTAAACAGAAGTTTGAAGAGTTGAGCATAAATGAATCAGAAACACATTTTGAAATGTATGGGAAAGAGCCCTTGGAAGTGTGCATCTTGAGTTATGCCATCTGCAAAACATTTGAAGACTAATTGTTATTCTGGCCAAATGCAAAGGCAAGTAACCCCAAAACCTATTCCAAAATTGGTGGGAGGAAATGGATAGAATTCAGTTCTCTGGGGAAAAGAATGTGAATCTTTCTTGCCAGGTTGTTCTATTTACTTCTTGGACCTGTGACTTTAATAGTGTGGGGACCTCCCATTGAGAACATTTCCTTCATGGATGTATATCAGGCCCTCATCTGTGATTTATAGCACTGAAAGGTTGATTTGCCCTTGGTTATATGGTCAGTATGGATCAGAGGCAGGATTGAAACCTAAATCTTCTTTCCTGACTCCAAGTCCAGCATTATGCTGGGCTGTGTCAGCGACACAAAGGAAAAAGTCTTACCTCTGGGGTGGCTAGGTGGCGCAGTGAGTAGAGCGTCGGCCCTGGAGTCAGAAGGACCTGAGTTCGGATCCAATCTCAGACAATTAATGCACACACAAACAAAAACCTAGCCGTGTGACCTTGGGCAAGTTACTTAACCCCAATTGCCCTCCAAAAAGCAAAAAAAGAGTTTTACCTCCTATCTCCTTGAATAGTGAGAATATGTATAGGAAGCTATAACCCTTGAGAAGGAACATTTGTTAGTTCTATTGTAATAGGTTGGCTGCAAGTTGCCTTGTGAAATAAACCTTTTTTATTTTTTGTTTAGAAATTGTGGGTTTTTCTCATGACCAAGATCTTTTAAAATAGTGTCAAATTATAATGACGAAAAAGATCATCAACAAAACATTAAAATTCAGAGAAAACATTCGTAAGAGGACATAAACAACCAGGGCAATTTTGTTATAGCCTCATTAAATTTAATACATGTTTAATAAAGTATATAAAAAGATTATGAATTCATATACAACTCTTTTTTCTTCTTTGTATATTCAAATACTTGTCTTTGGTGATGATTTTCAAGATCATAATAAAAATACAATTTTTAAAAAATGATGATGGGATTCTGGAAAAAGACCCCTCTTGAAATATACCTTCCTTTTTTCATTGGAGAGGTTGGGGGAATACGCTTATAGAATGTGGAATACACTGTTAGATTCTGTCACAGTATTAGTTGATTTGATTAACTGTTTTCTTTGTTTAAAAAAAAGAGCCTTGTTGCTGGGGTACAGAAAGGTAAATGTGTTGTAAAATTTTAAAAGAGCATGAGTAAAATATTATAAAATGTTTTTATAAAATGCACCTATAAAGACCCCTCTTCTGAGAAAGGTTGAAGGATGAGTTGTTACAGAGAAACTAGGAAAGTGGGTAAGTGATGTAAACATGGACTAGAAAGGGCATTAATGTTCATTGGACTGTCATCTCAGCTCCAATGAACTGAATTTTAGCATCATTTCCTAGAAAAGAAACCATAACTTAAGGTGAGGGCCAATGGGGGAAAGTGTGACATAACAGAACACTAGCTATATAACTTAGAACAAATTGCTTAACTTCTCTGGGTCTCAGTTACTTCATCTGTAAAAATGAAGCAGTTGGACTATACTATTTTTTTTAAGCAATTGGGGTTAAGTAACTTTCTCAAGGTTACACAGCTAGTCATTATTTATGCGTGGGTGCTCATTTTCTGAGGCCGGATCTGATCTCAGGTCATCCCAACTCCAAGGCCAGCGCCCTTACTCACTGCGCCACCTAGCCGCCCCACTATACTATTTTTTAAAATGGCTTCTAGCTCTAAACCTTATAAGCCAGATGCTAGCAAGAAGAGGTAATTACATTAATCTATGAACTTTCTATAGCAAACCAAAAACAGAAATGGAAATACTTCACTGGAGTCTTTCTTTAATTCCTTGAGGGCAGAGTATGGTGGCATGAGTGCTGTCCTAGAAATAGGTCAGAATTCTATTCCCCATGTGTATCATCCCTAGTCACCCTGGGTGCTACCAGAAATTTGGATCTCTGGCACCAGCTGTATGCTTCTATTCCTTCCTTCTTCTTTAGTTACCATAATTAAAACCATGCGGATGCATTGGGGACCGAAATGAGATGAATATGGGTAGTGTGTGGGGGAAGAATTAGTGAAGATGGGACAGGTAAGGGGTTGCACAATTTCGTGGAAGTATTGGAACTGGAATAAACATAGTGTTGAACAGTTAAATGGTGCAGTGAATAGAGTGCCAGTCCTGAAGTCAGGAAGACTTCTCTTCCTGAATTCAAATATAGCCTCAGACGCTTATTACTTATGTGACCCTGGACAAGTCACTTAACACTATTTGCCTCAGTTTCCTCATCTGTAAAATGAGTGCAAGGCACTCTAGTATCTTTGCCAAGAAAACTCCAAATAGGGTCACAAAGAGTTGAATATGATTGAATAACAACAACAACAACATTATTATAGATTTTAAAAAGTATACTCAAAATCAATTAGCAAAAAAGCATTTAAGTACTTACTATATGTCAGTGAATAAAAATACAAAAAATCTTTGCCCTCAAGTATCTTGCATTGAAATAAAGATAACACGATGTAGGAAGGTTATGGCTAGGGAGGAATACCTTCCAGGAAAGATAGTTTTGATTGATTACTGTCCCCAGAGATAGGAGTGGAAAGGGTAGAAAGCGGGGAGAAAGTGCACTTGCCTAGAAACATGTAGCATAAAGATCCATTGATTTAAATGAACAGGTTTGTAGCAACATAATTGGTCAAAATAGATTCTCTTGGTTTTATTTCATTTTCAATTGTGAGTTCTCATTTGTTTTTTTCATTTTTGAAATGAATGATATGTTTTTTCTCTATTTTAATCAGATTAGCTATTTATTTTATTAGTTAAAAAAGAGTTCCTAGTTATCTATCAAATTAATTTTTATATTAGCTTTTGTTTTGCCTTCAGCTTTTAAAATTTCTTTTTAGTGTTTATTTTTTTTTTGCTTTTCTATATATATTTTTAAACATGCATACCCAATTAATTGATCTTTCCTTTTTCTCCTTTGTGGATGAAAACATTTAGAAATATAATACCTGCCTTAAGAACTACTTTAGTAACACCCCAAAAGTTTTGGTGTATTGTATCATTGTTGTTATCCTATTTTATGAAATTTTCTAATTTTTTAAATTAACCTTTTATTTATTTATTTTTAGTTTTTGACATTCATTTCCACAAGATTTTGAGTTACAAATTTTCTCCCCGTCTTTCCTCTACCCCCTACCTCAATATAGCAAGTCAACTGAATATTGCTTTCCCAAATCTGTTCTCTCTTATAACCTCCCCCATCCTCCCCTAATTTTCTAGTAGGGCAAGATGGATTTCTATACCCCAGTGTCTGTGCATCTTATTTCCCAGTTGCATGTAAAAAACAATTTTTAACATTTGTTTTTAAAACTTTGATTTCCAGATTCTTTCCCTTCTACCCTCCTCACCCACTCCTACCGGGAAGACAAATAATTCAATATAGGTTGTTGTAATGGCAACGTAATTTGAATTTGAAGATCCCTTTGTGTTGGCAAAGGTAGCAGGTACTTAGCATTAATAATTGTTCAAGCCTCTGTTGGGGAAACAGAAGGTATGAACTCCTGTCTCCTGTTACTGATGTAAAAGGAAGGGGTTGGCTGAAACAGGAAGTAGCTAATGCTGTATATATAAGAAAAGCCCCAGAGAGGCACAGTCAGAATTTCTTGGGACCAGCATCTGGTGACAGGGCAACTACAGAAGAGAGAATTGAGAACTGAGCCAGAATTTCCTGATAACTTGTGGTGGGGGAGCTTCTTTTGAACAGGAGCCCAGGAGGCCAGGTGACAGAGGATCACAGGCACCCAGGAGCCCAGGAGAAGACTGAGGAAGCAGAAAACAGGAACCATGACTGGGATGCTGAGACTTTGTCTGTTTGTGGCTTGGTTGAGCCTTGAATTCCCTGGAGCAGAAATGGTGAAGGATCTGACATGGATCAGATCCTGTGAACTTTAGTGTGGAGCAGGACCTACCCAGAGAGTTGGACAGGGAACTGGGAGCTTTCTGCCATTAAACCCAGGTGACAGTCTGGTGAAATCAGATAGAATCTGGGACCATGGAAGGGAATACAGGGAATCTGAGAACCGGCTCCAGTCAAGATGAAAAAACCTCTCCTTGGATACTGAATAATAATGAAATTATAGCTTACTAGTGAACTAGGGGTATAGGGTTTGTGTATGATACTTAGTAATTGATTGATGAATAAGTGACTGATTGAGTTAACTTAAGTGTGCCCCACAAGTGGAAGACATTGACTATTGTACTTTGAGATGACTGTTCTTTGTTCCATTTTAATTATAAGCTATTGTGAATACTATATTGTATTTTCTGTGATAAGTTGTAATATTGTGAATGCTGTACCTTGATTTTCTGTGAATGTTTTGCTTTGATTTGTTATGGAATAAATAAGAGTATCCACTATACTATGTAATCAGAACCTAAAAAGCTATTCACAGTACTATTCTTTTGGAAAGTTTCTGTACATGGCATTAGAGTTGTACATGTGTAGTTACACAAAACATTTCAATAGTAGTTATATTGTGAAAGACTAACTATATTTCCCTCCATCCTATCCTGCCCCGCCAACTTATTCTATTTTCTACTTTGACCCTGTACCTTTTCAAAAGTGTTTGCTTCTAACTACCCTCTCCCGCAATCTGTCCTCCCTTCTATCATTCCCCCTCTTATCCCTGTCCCCCCTACTTTCCTGTAGGGTAAGATACCCAATTGAGTGTGTATGTTGTTCCCTCCTTAAATTAAATTCAATGAGAGTAAGGTTGACCCATTCCCTTTCACCTTTCGGGTCATCCCCCCATTGTAATAGTTTTCTGTTGCCTCTTTGACATGAGATAATTTGTTCTATTCTATCTCTCCCTTTCTCCTTCTCCCATTATATACCTCTCTCACATCTTAATTTTATATTTTAAATATCATGCCTCCTTATTCAACTGATTTTGTGCCTTCTGTCTATGTATACATGTACACACATACACACACAGTCAAATATGTATTTATACACACATGCACCCTCCTATACATACATATATATGTATCTATACATATATATTTCTTTCAACTATTCTCATACTGAGAAAAGTCTTATGAGTTACAATTATCATTTTTCCATGAAGGAATGTAAATAGTTCAACTTTAACAAGTTCCATATGATTTCTTTTTCCTGTTTACCTTCTCTTGCTTCCCTTACTTCTTTTATTGGAAGTCAAGTTTCCTGTTCAGCTCTGGTTTTTTTCATCAAGAATACTTGAAAGTTGGAGTATAAACAGCTCTTCTGCACAGCTCTTACTCCAACCACCTCCAAATTTATATAAAAGGGGACTCTGAACAACCTCTGGAGCTCCAGAACCCACAAAATGACATAGAGAAGCTAACCTCCCACTGAGGACAGCATGGCAGCCCGTCTTGGAGCAGCCAGTGCAGCACTCTGGGAGCCGAGCCCAGGACTACATGAGTCAGAGGTTTTAGCACCAGGGTGGCCAGAGCAGCAACTGGCTGGAGGGACTCTAGAACACCAGCAACTGTGGCATTTCCAGAATTGCCAACACATAGATGCCAACTAAAAAGTAAGAGGTTAGTGCAGTATGGATTTTGGGACTCATTAGTGGGGAGAGCATGTTGGCCTCTTTCCCTGGGGGTGAGAAGCGGCTGAGACTCTTCAGTGCAGCAGCAGACACAAAGAGCAGCTTCAGTTCCTGGCCTGCAAACTGTAGGGGGATCCAGCAATCAGTCTGAGGGTAATTGCTTTTGCTTTCCCTTTCTTGGATCTGGATTGCTGTCTGGGGTGGAGGTCTTGGGGTGTGTGACCAGCTTGCCAGAGCATGTGGAGTCTTCAGAGAGGCCACCCAAACTCTAGCAGTTGAGAAAACCCCAGCAGTTGGGACAGAAGCTCCCCTGGCTTGTGGCAGAGTCCTACTGTGGCAACAAGCCCAAAAGTAAAGTAATTGTGTGGCAACATGCTTAGGCAAAGGAAACAAAATAAACAGAAAAATTCCTATTTTGGGGGCAAAGAGGATCGAAGTATGGAGCAGGAGGAGGACTGGGGAGGTCAGAACTCCTGCACCTAAAGCCCCAAATGAAAATATGAGCTTTTTACAGGCCACAGAGGACCTTAAGAAGCAGATAAGAGAAATGGAGGAAAAATTGGGAAGAGAAATGAGAAAGATGGAAGAAAAGAATGAAATGGGAGTCAACAGCCTGACTGAGGAAAATAACACCTTAAAAAATAGACTAACTCAAGTGGCAAAAGAGGCTCAAAAAGGCAATGAGGAGAAGAATGCCTTAAAAAGCCGAATTTGGGCCACCAGATTCCCCCCAAACTATGTAAAAGGGGACTCAGAATAACTTCTGGAGCCCCAGCACCCATAGAATGACACAGAGAAGCTAACCTCCCACTGAGGACAGCCCAGCAGCCCTGCAGGAAGGACCAGCACAGCGCTCTGGGAGCCGGCACAGTGCACAGAGCATGGGGAGCCGAGCTGAGCAGAGCCCAGGTCCCCTTGAGCCAAGGTTTTAGCCCCAGGGCGGCAGGGCCAGCAGCCGGCTGGAGGGACCCCAGAACACCAGCAGCTTTGGCGACTCCGGAATTATGAACATAGACATGCCTAGGACAAAGTAAGAGGTTAGTGCCCTATGGACTTTGGGACCAGCATTTGGGGAATGCGTCGGCTTCCTCCCTGGGGGCTAGAAGCCGCTGAGGAGACACACCATTTTGTAGTTTTCAGAGGCAGCTCCAGCTCTTGGCCTGCAAAATGTAGGGAGATCCAGCGATCAGTCTTGGGGGGCAATCCCTCTTGCCTTAACCTCCCTGAATCTGGATTGTGATCTGGAGTGGAGGTCATAGGTGGGTTTCCAGCTTGCCAGAAATGGAAGTTGTCCCGCACAAGTTCGGGACGAAAATTCCTGTCTGGCAGCAAAGCCATAGTGTGGCAACAAGCCCAAAAGTCAAGTAATTCAGTGCCAACATGCCAAGGCAAAGGAAACAGAAAAATGCAACCCTAGACTCCTACTGTGGGGGCATAGAGTGGGAAAAGAACTGTGAGGTCAGAAGTCCTGCTCCAAAAGCCCCAGGGGAAAACATGAGTGGGTTGCAGGCCATAGAGGACCTTAAGAAGGACTTTAAAAATCAAATAAGAGAAGTGGAGGAAAAATTGGAAAGAGAAATGAGAAGGATGCAGGAAAAGTATGAAATGAGGGTCAACAGCCTGACTGAGGAAAACAACACCTTAAAAAATAGACTAGCTCAAATGGCAAAGGAGGCCCAAAAGGGCAATGAGGAGAAGAATGCCTTAAAAAGTCGAATTTGCCAGATGGAAAAAGAATCTCAAAAGTTCACTGAGGAGATTCATTCCTTCAGAGTTAGACTGGAGCAAATGGAAGCTAATGACTTTATGAGAAATCAAGATGCTGTTAAGCAGATCCAAACAAAGGAAAGATTAGAAGGCAATGTGAAATGTCTCATGGGAAAAACCACTGACCTGGAAAATAGATCCAGGAGAGACAAATTAAAAATTATTGGACTACCTGAAAGCCATGATCAGAGAAAGAACCTAGAAATCACCTTTCAAGAAATTCTCAAGGAAAACTGCGCTGATGTTTTAGACCCAGAGGGCAAAATAGAGGTTGAAAGAATCCACCAATCACCTCCTAAAAGAGATCCCAAAAAGAAAACTCCCAGGAATATTATAGCCAGATTCCAGAATCCCCAGATCAAGGAGAAAATACTCTGAGCACCCAGGAAGAAACAATTTCAATATTGTGGAAACACAACCAGAATAGCCCAGGACCTGGAAGCTTCTATACTGAGGGATAGAAGGGCATGGAATATGATATTCCAGAGGGCAAAAGAACTGAGAATGAACCCAAGGGTCACCTACCCAGCAAAACTGAGTATTTTGTTTCAGGGGAAAATATGGTCATTCAGTGGAATAGAGGACTTTCAAGCATTCTTGAGGAAAAAAACAGAATTGAATATAAAATTTGACGTCCAGACACAAGAAGGAAGAGATGCCTGAGAAGGTAATCAGGGAAAAGAAATCAAAAGGAACTTATGAACGTTGAACTATTTACATTCCTATATGGAAAAACAATAACTATGACTGATGATATCTTTCTCACTATGAAAATAATGGAAGAAGGGTGAGTGGTCATATGAATACATATGTGAATGTGTATGTATATGGATAGAGGGCATAGGTTGAATTTGTTAGGAAGGGAGAATAATCAAGGGATGAAATTATGAGGTGAGAGAGGAAAGTGGCAAGAGGAGATGGGGAGAGACAGGGTAGGGTAAACTATCTCAGTAGAAGAAGCAAGGGGAAGTGGTTGCAAGGGACGGGGAGAATAGGAAGGCAAAAAGGCAAAACCACATTCTCATTGAATTTGGTTCAGGGAGAGAATGACATACATACTAAATGGGATATCTCAACCTGCAGCAGAATAGGGGGAAGGGGGATGAGAGGAGGGATGATGGATGGGAGGGCATCCTTGGGGGGAGGGGAGGTTGGAAGTACCCACTATAGAAGAGGGACAGGATCATGTAGGGAATGGACCAGGTGGGGGGTGGGATGAGTGGGAGGGAAGTATAAGCAGCCTTGTACAATATATCTACTGTGATAATGTTTTGCATAGCTAGACATGTACAACATATACTGAATTACTTATCTCCCCAGAGGGAATGGGTGACAAGGGAGGAAGGAAATGGATCTGAAATTTGAGGTCTTAACATTGAGTGTTTCAAATATATATAAATACTGTTATTAATACTCTTTTGCTTGTAATGGAGAGATAAGATGTGCAGGCATTGGGACACAAAGATTCACCATCCTCTAATGGAAAAGTCGAAGGGGGTATGGGAGAAGGTATGGGAGAGAGCAGATTGGCGGAAGCGATTTCTTGCGGGACTGCTATTCTGGGAGGGTGGGTAGGGGAACAACAGGGGGAATATGATTTTAACTCAAAATCTGGCGGAAATGAATGATGTAAAACAGAAGTTAATAAAGCATTTGTTTAAAAAAAAAGCCAAATTTTCCAGATAGAAAAAGATTCTCAAAAGCTCACTGAGTAGAATCATTCCTTCAGAATTAGACTGGAGCAAATGGAAGCTAGTGACTTTATGAGAAATCAAGATGCTGTGAAGCAGATTCAAACAAATGATAGAAGGCAATGTGAAATATCTTATGGGAAAAACCACTGACCTGGAAAATAGATCCAGGAGAGATAATTTAAAATTTATTGGAATACCTAAAAACCATGATCAAAGAAAGAACCTGGAAATCAGCCTTCAAGAAATTCTCAAGGAAAATTTCCCTGATATTTTAGAACCAGAGGGCAAAAGAGAGGTTGAAAGAATCCACAGATTACCTCCTGAGAAAGATCCCCAAAAGAAAACTCCTAGAAATGATATAGCCAGGTTCCAGAATTCCCAGATAAAGGAGAATATATTACAAACAGCCAGGAAGAAAAATTTTGAATACTGTGGAAATGCAATCAGGATAACACAGGATCTGGCAGCTTCTACACTGAGGGATCAAAGGGCTTGGAATATGATATTCTGGAGGGCAAAGGAGCTGGGATTAAAACCAAGAATCACCTACCCAGCAAAACTGAGTATCATGGTAGGTCATTCAGTGGAATAGAGGACTTTCAAGCATTCTTGATGAAAAAAACAGAATTGAATAGAAAATTTGACATTCAGATACAAGAAGCAAGTGATGCTTGAAAAAGGTAAACAGGGAAAAGAAACCATCATGAACTTATCAAAGTTGAACTGTTTACATTGCCAAATGGAAAAACAATAACTGTAACTGATTAAACTTTTCTCAGTATGAAAATAGTTGAAGAAGGGTATATGGATATATGAATACATATGTGAATGTGTGTATATATGTTTACATGTATACATAGATAGAGGACACAGGTCGAATGTAATAGGAAGGGATGATACTTAAAAGGTGAAATTAAGACGTCAGAGAGAAATATAATGAGAGGAGATGGGGAAAGACAGAATGGGGTAAACTATTTCATATAGAAGAAGCAACAGAAAATGGTTACAAGGGAGGGGAAGAACAGGAAGGCAAAAAGCAAAACCTTATTCTCATTGAATTTGTATCACGGAGAGAATGACATACATACTAAATAGGATATCTCACCCTACAGGAGAGTAGGGGCTTAGGGTATGAGATGGGGGATGATGGAAGGGAGGGCGGGAGGGAAGGGGGTGAGGGAAGTTGGAAGCACCCACTTCTGAAAAGGGACAGGATCAAAGTAGGGAATAGACCAAGTGGGAGGTGGGATAGGAGGGAGGGAAATATAGTCAGTCTTTTACAATTTATCTACTATGGTAATGTTCTACATAGCTACACATGTACAACATATGCTGAATTGCTTATCTTAGTAGTAAGGGTTGGTGACGAGGGAAGAAGGGAATGAATCTGGAATTCAAAGTTTTAAAATCAAATGTTTAAAAATATATAAATACTATTATTAATATTATTTTACAAATAAGGGAAATAGGATGTTCAGGCACTGGGGCATGGAGATTCATCTTGCCCTACTGAAAAAGTTGAAGGGTGTTTGGGAGAAGATATGGGAGAGAGCAGATGGGGTGAGGGGATATCCTGTGGGACTGCTATTCTGGGTTGGGAGGTAGGGAAAAATGGGGAAAATTATAACTCAAAATCTGGCAGAAATGAAACATGTAAACCAGAATTTAATAAAGCATTTGGGAAAAAAATACTTGAATGTCCTCTCTTTCATCGAATGATCATATTTTTCCCTGAAACATTAAACTCAGTTTTGCTGGGTAGGTGATTCTTGGTTTTAATCCTAGCTCCATTGACCTCCAGAATATCATATTCCAAGCCCTTCAATCCCTTACTGTAGAAGCTGCTAGGTCTTGTGTTATGCTGATTGTGTTTCCACAATATTGAAATTGTTTCTTCCTGGATGCTTGTAATATTTTGTCCTTGACCTGGGAACTCTGGAATTTGACCATAATAGTCCTAGGAGTTTTCTTTTGGGGATCTTTTTCAAGAGGCAATCAGTGAATTCTTTCAATTTCTATCTTGCCCTGTGGTTCTAGAATATCAGGGCAATATTCCTTGAGAATTTCTTGAAGGATGATTTCTACACTCTTCTTTGGATCATGGCTTTAAGATAGTTTAATGATTTTTAAATGATCTCTCCTGGATCTATTTTCCAAGTCAGTGGTTTTTCCAATGAGATATTTCACATTGTCTTCTATTTTTTCATTTGTTTACATCATTTTTTAGTATCTTGATTTCTCATAAAGTCACTAGCTTCCATTTGTTCCAAACTAATTTTGAAGGAATTCTTTTCTTCAACAAGCTTTTGAAATTCCTTTTCCATCTGGCAAATTTGGCTTTTTTTTTTTTTTTAAAGCAATTGGGGTTAAGTAACTTGCTCAAGGTTACACGGCTAGTCATTTGATTTATGCATGGGTGCTCATTTTCTGAGGCCGGATCTAATCTCGGGTCATCCAAACTCCGAGGCCGGTGCTCTTACTCACTGAGCCACCTAGCCGCCCCTTTAGGGCAATTGGGCTTAAGTAACTTGCCCAAGGTTACGCGGCTAGGTTTTTGTTTGTGCGGATTAGGTGTTGGAGGCCGGCTCCGAACTCAGGTCCTTCTGATTCCAGGGCCGGCGCTCTATTCACTGCGCCACCTAGCCACCCCTCAAATTTGGCTTTTTAAGGCATTCTTTTCCTCATTGGCTTTTTGGACCTCTTTTGCCATTTGAGTTAGTCTACTTTTTAATATGTTATTTCCTTCAGTATTTTTTTGGGTCTCCTTTAGCAGGCTGTTGACTCACTTTTCATGAATTTCTTCATCATTCTTATTTCTCTTCCCAGTTTTTCCTTCACTTCTCTTACTTGATTTTCAAAATCCTTCTTGAGCTCCTCCATGCTCTATAACCAGTTTATATTTTTCTTGGAAGCTTTTGATGCAGAAGTTTTGACTTTGTGTTCTTCTTCTGGTTCCATGTTTTGACCCCTTTTCCCCCCCAAAAAGATTCTATGGTCTGATTCTGCTTCCTCTGCTTGTTTATCTTGCCAGCCTCTTACTTGACTTTTTAGCTCTTTGCCACAGTAGAATTCTGCTTCCAGAGTGGAGAGATCTGTGTCCCAAATTGCTGGGGTTTTTATAGTTGCTAGAGCTTTGAGGAGGGCACCTTCTCTACAGCCACCACAAGCTCTGGCAGTTAGTGTTCCTCACTACAAGACCACTGCCCAAGACTGCAACCCAGATCCAAGCAGGTTAAAGCAAGAGTGATTACCCTCTGAATGGTCACTTGGTCTCTCTATGATCTGCAGGCAAGGGGCACGCAAGCAGCCACATGGCAGCAGCTGCAGCTACAGCTGCAGCCACTGTGGCTCCACCATCTCTTGCCCCAGGGGCAGGGGCTAAACTACATTTTTTCCACCCAATTCCAATATAGAGTTCCTGACTGACCTTTTACGTTCTCTTTGGTGTTTATGGGTTGAGAAGTTTGGAAACTCCCACAGCTGCTAGTTATTCACTCTCCTGAAGTCTGTGCTGGCCAGTCTGTGCTACTGGTTGGGGCTGCTAGGGCCCAGCCTGGTGTGATAGACCTTTTCTGCCTGCCAGGCTGCCTCCAGCAGAAGATTTGTTTTTGTCACTTTATGGGTTCTGTAGCTCTAAAATTTGTTTAGAGTCATATTTTACAGGTATTGGAAGTGTTTGGTGCAGGAGCTCATGCAAGTTCCTGCTTTTATTCTTCCATCTTGGCTTCACCCCCTCTAATTTTTTATTATTTGTTTTTTGACCCAATAATTTTTTAAGAATTAAACTATATAGATGACAACTCATTTTTATTTTTTGTTGCTATTCAGTTGTTTTAGTCATGTCTGACTTCTTGTGACCCCTTTTGTGAGGTTTCTTGGCAAAGATAATAGAGTAGTTTGCTGTTTCCTTCTCCAGCTCACTTTACAGATGAGGAAACTGAAGCAAAAAAGATTAAGTGACTTGCCAAGGGTCATACAGCTAGTAAGTGTCTAAGGTCAGATTTGAACTCAGGAACAAGAGTCTTCCTGACTCTAAGCTTGGCACACTATCCTCTACTCCACCTAACTGCCCTATTAATTTTCCTACCTTTCTTCAAAGAACCTTTATATACTGTGATTCCTATTTCATTATGGACAATAAAGAATATGCTTAATATTTCTAGCATAACATTTGTCTATGAGACTTTTATACCATACCATGTGGTTAATTTTTATAAAGGTTCCACACATAGCTAAGGAATATATACAAAATTTCCCTAAAATATCAGTACAAATCCATGTACTTTTAAGCATCAATAGTTTAAAAGTGCACTAAGACATTGGGTACACCCTGTGTATGCTCCATTTTTGTCTTTATTCAATAATTGTCATATATCTATCATATCTCTCATAATATTATAATTGGGTTCTTAAATTCTTTCATGTTTATCTTTTTGCTAGATTTGTTTAGATCTATGACAAATATATAGAAATACCCAACTATTAGAGATTTGCTGTCTATTTCTTCCTATAATCCTGGAACCTTTTCTTTATGTATTTATAATACCATGCTATTTGATGCATATACAATTCAATATTGCTATCTATCCATCAACAATGGCACAGTTTATTATAAAGCAGTTTATTTATCTTTGCTTTCCTGTCACTTTTTTTTTTGCTATGGTTTCTGCTCTGACTTGGGCATGGGAAGCCTCCATACTGGTTTGGGAATGGGTTGTCTGGGTATTGGTCCTGTTCCGTATTAAATCTTTCTCCTTTTATGTGTCAGGAAGACAACCTTAGCCTTGCATTGTGCACTGGTGAGGCTCTATCTCTTGATGTCGTTCAAGTAGGGGCATCTTGAACTGTGCTACATGGGTGCTGGTGTGGTCCTGTCTTCTGTGATGGTTTGGTGGGACTGCCTAGGTGGTGGTGTAGCCCAATCTTTTATGGTGGCTTAGGTATGGATTGCTTAGGACCTATGATTAGCACTGTTCTGGCCCTGTCTTTAGCTATGGGCCAGAGATATTTATGTTCTATGCCTACCTTTCTTTTATCTCTGTTCTCAGCTGCCACTGGTTCTTAATAATCTTCTTGTGCAGCTTTGGACCATCTCCTCTTGGTTTTCTTTATCATTGTTACTTCTGGTGCATTTTTATAACTTTTCTGGGGCATCTGTGGGGAATCTAGATTCTCCTAAATACTAGTCTTGGCATCTTAAGCAGAAACCTGATTGATGGTTTTGAAAAGAGTAGTTTCAATTAGGGATTAAGGTTGGAACAATTAAAACTTGAGAACTACTTCTTTTAGTAGTTTTAATCATCCCCATATACTCATAATCTCGAGGATACATGGAATGAAATACTTTCCAAATGTAGAGATCTGGCAGAGTAGATAAAAATCTAGGAATGGGATGAGTGGGTATTATCCTTGTTGTTCTGTCTGCTATGGTAGTTGTACTAAGCATGCTTTAATTAAGCTGACAAAGGATTAAATGACATCCTAATAATTCAACCAATAAAAAGCAGCTATTTTATTCACTTGCTCTCTCTGGAACATCCCTCTACCATGCCAGTCACCTTCTCCCACTGTTAAGTTCTTCTTGGTGCTTCCATTTTGGTTAGGCACCCAGGGCAGCCATCTTTCATTATATCCCTAACAAATCTGTTTCTTAGTCTTCAGATTTTGCCACCATCCCCCATGTAGGTACTTCTACTGCCCTTTTTTTCAATTCCTTTCTATGAGTTTTGTGAGTTGTTTTCTGCCATCAAAATTTATGTTTCTTGAGGGTAGGGACTATTTTTTGTTTTATTGTTATTTGTATACCCAGCCCTTATCTTAATGCCTGACATACAGTAGGCACTTAATAAATGCTTGCTATTGGATTGGCTATACAGCAGTCCTTAGAACAACAAATGCAAAACATTACTAGCAAGATAGCAACTTGTTTTAGGACTGTGTCCAGTCACATAAGAGAATTATGTTATTTTATTGTTTTGTGACTTTAAAACTGGGGAAGAAAATACTATAATCCCAGGAGATTTCATTTAACATAAATGTCAAAGAGTGGGGACTCTGCTGTGAAATATCTGACTAGATAACACTGGCAGGTGCTTCAAAATTAAAGATTTTCCACTCTGTATATTTCACTATGTATAAAACTTTGGAAAAGGTCAAGATCAGAAAAGTTTCTTAACAGTTGCCCAGGGCCCCTATTAACCTCTTAGACCCATATATGATAACACCCTGACTCATCAACTTGACAAATGGGAAATTGCTCCTGAGCTGAAAGAATGTATTTATTTTGAGCATATTTAATGAGTGCATTTGTTGCTTGCCAGCCTTAGCATCTAAGGCAATTGATTACCATTCTAGAGCCAGCGATTCCTGGGAACATTCTAAATGCAAAATGGCCCCCAAGCCCTTCAGTCCTACATTAAGGCACTGCCATCTTTGAAAAGCTTGAAACTGCTGGCTGCGAGGAAACTCTGAGTGAGAACCCTGCATACCAGAATTGACAGAGGGCAGCAGAAAGCCTCCAAGCTGTCTTCCAGTCAATGCAAAAAGTAATTAATCGCAGCTGCCTGTTTTTGTTGCCGAGCTGGGAAATGTCACTGCATACAGAAATTTCGAAGAGAATGACAAGGCCTTTCCATAATTTCTCTAGCCTAAACTGAAAGCTGATGAGCTCATTGTTGACTGTTTGGGGTAATGAGGAGGTGGGGCAACATTCTTCTGGGTAAGAAGAGCAAGTTTAGATTTCAAGTTCCACACCCATTCTATGTTTCACCTAGGATCAAAGCAGTAACTCCAGCCTCTGGAAAAATAGTGTTGTAAGGCTCTTCCCAGACATTTCGTGCCTTTCATCAGTCGGGTGTTTCTCCAGGTTTTTGTGAGAAATCTTATATTAGAGTCAATGTGTTCTCCATGGGGAGATTGGCAAGGGAAGCAGTCATGGAAGAGAAAAATGTCAAAATGGCAACTCTGGCAATGGGTCATGATCTGTCATGATCCATCATTTTTGTATATACCTATCAAAAGGAAACTTCTAAGTGCATGAAAGTTTTCATGTGCATTCTATAAGAATAAAAATGGGCAAGTACTATGGGATGTGGGTATCTCTGCTTTCAAAATGAAAGCTTGGGATAATGTCAGTGAAAAAGAAATCAGTGCTTTGAGAAATCTTGAAGACATATAATTTAGATAAAATTATGGTGTATATAACATATTCACACATATTTGTGCACACATACAAATGTGTATGTAGAAATATATATGTATATATACATATGCATATAGAAATATAAAAATATTTACATACATATTTGTAAATATGTGTATATGTTATGTGTATAATTATATATGTATATGTGTACATATAGGTATACAGAATTATATCTCTATGAATATACATTTATGTCTCTGTATATACATATACACAGAAATAACAAATATATGTATGTGAATTTTACATGTATATATGCATGCATCTATTCATTAATATTTCATGAAGAACATTGCAAAGAAAAATATAGGACTGACTACAAGGGAGACTCAAGATTGAGTTGAATCATAGGAAACTTTGTAGCATGTATCTGATTAAACAGACAAAATAAGGGCTTTCTCTCTTTCTACTGACATAATCTCCTACTTCCCAATGTTTGAAAAAATAGAGAAAGAAACTTTATTTTAGAAAAATAGAGAGTCACCATGGAAGAAAAACACCTTAGTCATTTATAGTAATTATTCACTTTTTTATTAAACTTTATAAATTATAATATTTTTCTCATAAGAACCAGGTCAGGAAGGGAGTATGAATATCATTATTCTTATTTTATAACTTAGGAAACTGAAACTCAGTTGTGTTAAGAGTCTTTCTCACTGTCATGCAGATAATAAATGATAAACCCAGGACTCAGATCCAAATTTTAAGACTCAAAAAACAATGATATTTGCCTTTTTTTTTAAAGCTGCTATTGAGTAGTACTTTATTTTTCTGTCATATGATTCAAAGTCTGTTTATTCTAGATTAGTGCATTTATAAAGAATGCACACTTTGGGGAAAGCTAGGTGACACAACGAATAGAGCACCAGCCCCAGAGTCAGGAAGACCTGAGTCCAAATCTGACCTCAGACACTTGACAGTTACTAGCTGTGTGGGCAAACTACTTAGCCCTGATTGCCTTGCCTCCCCTTCCAAAAAAAAAAACCAATCAGACACCCTCCCTCCTCCTTTTTACTTCACTGTAAAAAATATTATAAGCCTCAGAGGTAAGTGGTCACTCATGATCAGTCTGTAATCCTGACTATCTCCTTATTGAGCCTCATGTGTTCTTTAACCCAAAACAGATCAAAGGGGAACCTAGATGTCTGTCATGGCACATATGATTGCTATAACCTTTCTTTCAATATCAATTAATTATAGATAAGTAAGAAGAAAGGCCTAGAAGTTGGGGAAAGGCAGAATACAGTGAGCTATATAATTATAATTAAGTATTTTCATGCCACAAGAAACAATAATAATAATAGCTAACACTTACTTACATAGCTCTTCTATATGCCAGGCAATGAATACAAAAAATTCAGGGAAATATGGGAAGATGATGAAGGAATGCAAAGTGAAACAAGCAGAACCAGGAGAATAATTTATATCGGGCTCACAATAACATAAGGCAGATGACACTAAGAGTCATGAATCTTCTCAAAGCAGGGAATAACTCTGAATTTAAGGGACTGACAGTAAACTATTCTTCCCCCCTCTGGTCTGAGAGATAGGGGATTAGATGTGGATGTACATGACTAATGTGTTGATTTGTTTTGCCCAGATATATTGCTTTATTGAGATGATGGTGCCAGTGGTGGTGGTGGTAATGGCAATGGTGATTAAGAAGTGAGGAGTCCAAAGGAAGTGACAACAATATCACAAAGCACATTAATACATTTGTTCAAGATTAAATAATTAATTATCAATAAATTTTTTAAATCCAAGAAATCTCATAAACTAGCACTAAATTAGATGACAGATAACAGACAGACAGACTGATAGATAGAGAGATAGATAGAGAACGATAGAGACAGAATTTATAAAACACTTAATGTATGTCAGGCCTTCTGCTAAACACTGGGGATAAGTATCAACAAGTAAGATGGGCCCTGTCTTACATTCTCATAGGAGGGAGGGGAAGGAGCAGTGGGCAGGGGCATGGTATGGAAATAGTAGGAAGTAAGATGGAGGCCAGGATCCCTGTAGGGCAAGATCATCAATCAGGGTTCAGGGTGGTCACTGACTTATAGTTTGCCTTGAGCCAAAAGAGATGGAACTAAAGAACATGGAAACACATCCATCCAAAGCAATTATTTCTTGGAGGCTTTAAATTTCCAGCTTTGCTCTCCATACATTTTCTTTCCCTATATTTTGTGCATCTGCAGGGAATCAAGAAGAAAGGGAAAGAGGAAAAGAGACCTTGAGGAAATAGGCAATTTGGATAAAACTGGAAAAGGATAGAAACCAAATCCTCAGGTAACTTAGTTTCTAAAGGTAGAAATACTATTTGCAGTTCCAATAAGCAAACATTCTTTGTTTTAGTCTTTGTCATGCCTTTCCTTGGATTATCTCATGGTCATATGGGTTTCCCATTATATCCTGGGACAGCTCCAGTCCTCCTGATGAATATCTGGTCACTGGATCCAGATGACTCTGGAGGAGAAAGTGAGGCTGGTGATCTTACACAGCCTTCCCTAACCCAAATCAAAGTCGACTGCAAGTTTTGTCATCATTTCTCTGATGCCATGTTCCTCTTTGAAAATGAAGGGCAAACAGAATCATAGTCATATGGCCTGGGGAAGAGTATGCCCTCTCATGGCTTCTTCCTTTTCCACAATCAGCTGATGGTGTTGGCTGACTGTACAAAGGAAGGAAAATAAAGGCTTAACTTTTCTTCTCTAGCTACATCTGAATTCTAAATTTCTTCCTTTGGTTGGGTTGGGATATTTTATTTTATTTTATTTTATTTTATTTTATTTTATTTTATTTTATTTTATTTTATTTTATTTTATTTTATTTTATTTTATTTTATTTTTTGCCTTTTGGAGGGAAATTGGGGTTAAGTAACTTGCCCAGGGTCACACAGCTAGGTTTTTGTTTGTGTGTGCCTTAAGTGTCTGAGGCCGGATCTGAACTCAGGTCCTTCTGACTCCAGGGCCAATGCTCTACTCACTGCGCCACCTAGCCGCCCCTGGGGTTGGAATAGAATGGAGATCTGAGTAGGACCAAGTACTACAGTTCCTTTCCCATTTTTAATCTTGGTCTTTAGTCATCCAGTAAAGGAAAGCATTAGTGAGTTCTGGCTTTGGCAATAGAGGTTAATTTTTAATCCATCTTTGGTCTTTGTCTTTTCCTTCCCAGTAGGTGTGGTTCTGGCTTCCAGACCTCGAAGGACAGTGCATTGGAGAGCATAGTCAGTCAATCAGCATTTATTAAGAACGTACTATGTACATTCACATCTAATCCCCTATCTCTCAGACCAGAGGAGGCAAGAACAATTTACTGTCAGGTACTATACTAAGAACTAAGGATTAAAATAAAGTCAAAAGAAGAGAAATATTGCTCAAGGAGTTCAAGTTCTAATGGGGGAGAATAC
Source organism: Gymnobelideus leadbeateri (assembly GCA_011680675.1). Lineage (NCBI taxonomy): Eukaryota > Metazoa > Chordata > Mammalia > Diprotodontia > Petauridae > Gymnobelideus > Gymnobelideus leadbeateri. The sequence goes on from WOXC01005544.1 coordinate 328,711, forward strand.
ATGCAAACAACTAGATATGAAGAAGATATATACAGAATAAATTGAGGGTCATTTCAGAGGGAGGCATTAAAATTTAAAATGACTGGAGAAACCTTTTTGAAGGCAGAGGAATTTTAGTTTGAGACTTGAAAAATAAACCTGTGAAGGAAGAAGAGATCCAAGGAGGAAGAGCATTCTAGGCATGAATGAAACACAGTGACACTCTGAACTGAGAGCGGGAGTGTCATGAGTGGTAAATATCAAGGAAGCCGGTGTCACTGGATCATAAAGTACATGAAAGAGGGGAAGTCATAAAAAGATTGGAAAGGTGGGAAGGGGCAAGGTTATGAAAAGCTCTGAAAGCAAAGCAGAAGATTTTTATATATGATACCGGAGGGAGTAGAGAGTCACTGGAGTTTATTGAATGGGAAGGTGACATGGTCACATCTGTGTTTTAAAATTAATTTGATGGATGAGTGGAGGACAGATCAGAGTAGGGAGAGACCTTAGGCAGGGAGACCAGCCAGATGCCTCCAGAAGTAGTCCAGGAGGGAGGTGATGAGGGTCTGCATCAGGGTAGTGGCAGTATCATAGGAGAGAAGGAGCCATATCATAGAGATGTAATGAAGATAGAAATGGAAGGACTTGACCACTGACTGGATATGGGGGATAAGAAGGACTGAGTATTTGAGAATGAAACCTAGAATGTGAGCCTGGGAAGCTGAGAAAATGGTAGACAGTAATAGGGAAGCTAGGAAGAAAGGATGATTTTGAGGGGGAAATAATGAGTTCTGTTTTAAATGTTGAGCTTAAAATGTCCATAGGAAACCCAACTCAAAATGTTTAAAATGCAGCTGGATTTGGAGTTTAGAGGACCTGAGTTCAGACCCTAGCAAATCACATAACTTTTCTCAGATACAATGAGAAGCTAGACTAGAAAATCTCTAATGTCCATTCCAGAGCTAAATGTATGACCCTAACATTAACAGGTTCCTTCCACATCTTTTCCTCTCAGGTGGCCTTTTCCAGTTTTTATCAAGTAGAATTCCACTTAATCCCCCAGGTCAAGTTTCCATGTTTGGAGTAAAGAGAGTTTCTCCTTTTTGTGCAGTGCCTTGATTCCTTCTTCCCTTTCCACACAATGTTGTTTCCCCTCCACTCCTATTTAGAGATCATAGTACCTGTCTGGTCAAAATGACAATCCTGATGTGGTGTGTCTTTCTGTTGATCCGAGTGAGGTAGTCAAGTTATACTTGACTTCTTTTCTGAGAGGAATAGGAGGATAAACAGAAGATATAGTCATGGTAAATAGTATAGAAGTGTAGCCATTTATGACCAGTAAATTGCACCTATCTGCATATATATCTTTATTTATCTTACTCTTGATCAATATATTCAGCCATGCCTGGAGTCTGGTCCTGCTAGATTGCTGCATTTATGAATGATGCACCCCCTCCCTTTTACTCTCTAGTATAAAACAGTATAAATTCCAGGGATCAAAGGTCACTCATGGTTAGTCTGTAATCCTGGCATAACTGGGCAGTTGATAATTTATATGTTCTTTGACATGGCACAAATGAGCCAAAATGGGACCCAGTTTTCTATGTCAGGTGCCTGGCATACATGCCTACTATAACCTTTCCTTTTGTATTAATTAATTATAAATTATATAAGTTCCCTGGGAAGGTGAACTGGGTGTATTTTCCTTAAATATGAAAGCAAACTGGTGCATTTGGGAAGGAAGGCTAGGTGGGCCATGGACAAATAGCCAAACAGAAAGTTGTGTGGCCATACCTGATTGGTATCTAATCACTTAATACATGAAGTATTCCTAATCCTGCCTATGATATATCTGTCTCAGGAGCTCTGATAGATGTCAGAATAGGTATTAACCAATAACACTTCAATAGTTGAGCCAAAGCATGGCAGATCCATGCTAAAAATCTATTCCATGACACCCACTCTTTCATTCCCATCCTCACTGCCATGATTACCTATCTCTTAGGTTGCTTGGTGGTATCCATGAGTGTTCACTCATCCAACTCCATCTGTAGAGAGTATTTGTTGTATCTAAACCCATACTGATGAATCCTATGGGAGCTGGTCTACCTGAAAAAATGTATTTGATCATTAGATTTATTTACAACAGTTAAAGAGGTTTTAATTGGTCAGAAGTAATGCTGACCCAACAGAAGCCCTTCCATCCTTCCAAAAGAGCAGAATTCAAATTGGTGTTGAGGTAATAAGAAGAATGGCTGTCAAGAGCGGGTGGAAAAATTTGGTGTTTCTCTATTAAAGAGTTAAAAATAACAGTTTAGTCCTTTAGCATCACTGATGATTACAAGTTGCCCATCAGCTGTCCATTTTATATATTTTCAAATATGTAGAGAACAGAGTAAAATTTATAAGAATACAAGTCATTACTCAATTCATAATTTGTCAAAAGATATAAACAGCCAGTTTTCAGACAAAGAAATTGAAACTATCTACAGTAATATGAAAAAATTCTCTAAATCACTATTAATTAGATAAATGAAAATTAAAAGAACCTGAGGCACCATCTGATGGTGGTTAGATTGGCTAATATGAGAGAATATTGGCTAATATGGAAGAAGAAAATGATAAATATCGGAGAGGATGTTGGAAAGTCGGGACACTAATGTGGAGTTGAGAACTGATCTAACCAGTGTGGAGAACAATTTGGAACTATGCCCACATAGCAATGAAATTGTGAATATGTGAATACTCTTTGATCCAGTAATACATCTACTAGGTCTGTATCCCAGAGAAATTTTTTTAAAGGGAAAAGGTCTTATTTGTACACAAATATTTATATAAGTTATCAACTCTTTTTATAGTTGCAAAGAATTGGAAACTTAGAAGATGTCCATCATTTGGGGAATGGCTAAACAATTTATGGTGTATGAATGTGATAAAATACTATTATGCTATAAGAAGTGATAATCAAGATCAAAAAAACCTAGAAAGGCTTAAATGAACTGATGCAGAGTGAACTGAGCAAAACCAGGAGAACATAGTACATAGTAACAGCAATATTGTATGATGATCAACTGTGAATGACTTAGGTATTCTCAGAAATACAATGATTAAGATAATTCCAAAGGACTCATGATGAAAAAGGCTATCCACCTTCAGAGAAAGAACCAATGGAGTCAGAATACTGACTCCATTAAATGTTTTTCTTTTGTTTCCAAAAAATGTTTTTCTTTATTTTTGTCTGGTTTTTAGTAACAATATAATAATAAAACATGTTTTGTATGATTGCACATGAATAACCTATATCAAATTATTTCTCATCTCCAGGATGAGTGAGGGTGAGGAAGAAAGGAGACAATTTGGAACTCAAATATTTAAAAAGTGAATGTTAAAAATTGTTTTTACATGTAATTGAGAAAAATAAAATATTCATTAAAAAAGAAAACAAGAAAATTATATTTCAGTTTTTACTCAGAGTTTCATCAGTCCTCTCATTTTTTTCATCACAAATCCTTGTAATTGTCTTGGATCATTGTATTTTTCAGAGTAACTGAGTCTTTCACATTCCTGTTACTATGCACAATGATCTCCCAGTTCTCTCATCACTTTGTATCAGTTCATATAGGTCTTACCATGTTTTTATGGAACTACTCCCTCATTTCTTATATCACAATAATGCTCCTTCACAATCATATGCCACATCTTGTTCAGCCATTCTCCAGTTAATGAGCATCCCCTCAATTTCCAATTCCAATCCTTTGCCACCAAAAAAAGTTACTGTAAATATTTTTGTACATACAGGTTCTTTTCCTTTTCCTTTGATCTCTTTGAGGAACAGACCTAGTATTGATATTGCTGGGTCAAAGTACGTGAACAATTTTATAGACTTTGGGCATAATTATGGATCGTTTTCCAAAATAGTAGGACCATGTCATTACTCTACCAACAATTCATTAATTTACTTGTTTTTTCTCATTCCCTCCAATACTTGTAATTTCTGATAGATGTGAGGTGGAACTACAGAGTTGTTTTAACTTGTTTTTCTCTAATCAGTAGTAATTTAGAGCATTTTCCTATATGACTATAGATAGCTTTGATTTCTTCTTCTAAAAACAGCTTGTTTATATCTTTTGACCATTTATCAATTGGGGAAGGGATCTTATTTGTATAAAATTGACTCCATTCCATACTGGTGCAACCTTCATTGGACTTAGCTCTTCTCTTACCCTGATGCAAAAGATCCTTCCTGATTACCTTCTAAGTTGTCTTGAACTGGAAAATGGTTTAACTCCTTCTTTTGTGGATTCTGCAACTCCATAATTATACTAAAGTCATTATTTAAAGGTATTTGGAGGGCTTGGTGGGGGTGGGGGGTGGGGGGGGTGGGAGATCAGGTGTGTCCCCGGTTTTATTCCATCATCTTGACTCCTCCTCTTCCTATTCCTTTGATTTTGATTGTTTATTTCTTCTGTGAATTTTTGTGCCACCTTTACAAGTAGGCAAATTCTGTTTTTTATTGTGTTGTTTTCTTTAGTAGTTTTTTGTGCCTCTTTTATCAAGCTGTTAATCCTCTTTTTGTAATTTTCTTTCATTAATCTCATTTCTTTTCCTAAATTTTCCTCTACCACTCATCTCTTTCCTTAACTCTTCCAGTAATTCCTACTGGCTTTGAGTCCAGTTAGCATTTTTCTCTGAGGCTTTGCTTGTAGCTGTTTCACATTGTTTCCTTCTTCTAAGTTTATGTCTTGGTCTTCCCCGCTACTTTAGTGAATTTTTATGGTCAATTTTTTTTTTGTTGTTGTTTATTTTTCTAGCCTATTTCTTGATTTTGAACTTTATGTTAAAGTTGGGTTTTGTTCACCTGTGATGCTTCCACGTTGGTAATATCTTGCTCTCCCAGTCTGTGCTTTGGTTGTTACCCAAGAATGGCTCCTGTTCCATTTAACTGAAAGTACTACCACTCCTCTTGGCTCTGGAACTATGATCAAGGCCCCTGCTCCCCTGAGACTGATCATAAGAAATCCTTTCCATTGTGAAACTGTGACCCAGAATTCTTTATGGGCAATTGAGTTATCATTCAGTGCCAGCTACACTAAGTGCCAACAGAGGATCCCCTGTAATCCCTTTCTGGAGAGTTGTTTGACCCTTTACCATCTCTGGGTTGAGAGATCCCAAAGCTGATGCTATAATCTGGGCTTTTCTGCCACCCTTCCCCCCACCCCCCACCCCTATTACAGATCTCTCCTTCAGACTTTCTAAGTTGTCTTAGACTAGAATAATGTCTTAGACTATAATAATGTCTCCCTCTGGCCTTTTTTTGGCTCTGCCATTCCAAAATTTTATTTTATATGTTTTAAAATTGTTTGGAGGGGAATGTTGGGAGAGGAAGTTGAGTCCTGACTTGTATTTCACCATCTTGATTCTATCCATCAAACCCCAGGACTTAAAACTCTTTATGAAGTGATCTTTGTCTTCTTTTTTAAATCATTGTTGCCATAAAGAAAGGTTGTTTGTCTTCCAAATGGGGAAACTGAGGCCCAGAGAAATTGAAGTATCTTGTTTAAGGTCACATAGGAGGAAAGTGGAAGAGGAAGGGTTTGAACCCAGTTTCTATGACTATATTCATTTCTCTTTCCCAGTGTATCACACCATTTTCTATGTGGTTCAAATTGAATAAATAATGGGCTAGACAATGATTTGTGTTTCAGATTTAGCAAAAAGGTATACTGAGTGAGGGATCAAGTTGTTACAGGCATTAATCCATCTCTAGTAGCTCCCACATTAGCAGGTAATGAATAGTAGTGTGAGGTTTCAGTAGTCAGTCATTTGTAATTTTATGGACTCTTGTAAGTGCTTAGCAGAGATCTGACTTTCTCCTTTTTCCCTCTCTGTCATTTTCTGCTTAAAAAAAATGCCAGGATTGACATCCAAAGTCACATCACCTTTTTGGTGGTAGAAGGGTTACTTAGAGGTCCATGGGCTTTCCTATTTCATTTGACATTTATGTTTCTTCTTATGTTCCTTCTCCTCATCTCCTGAAATAAGACATGTTCAGTGATATGAGATGTGTTGTCTGACAATGTAATCAAGAGAGCAGAAAGCTAGTTCAAGCCTCCCTGGGACCTATGTCTCATATTCATAAAAGTAGTTATTACTTTGGGTGCTACTAGCCTGCAGAGCTTCTCAATTTTTTATTAATTACATCTCTATTGCCCTAGATAGCAAAGCACAACCATTTTATGAGTTTCCACATTTCCCCAAATCCAATAGTCTTACTTCCTCTGAATGGGTAAGAAGAAAATAATCACAAAAACAACAATTGTTGTGTGTCTCATACAATTAAATTTTTTGTATTAGTCTCAGAGGTTGTGTTTTAAAGGGAGACAGGTTATTGGTCTTAATGTCTATGCTATTTGTTGAAACAGGAATTTATTTTGGAGGAAAACAAAAATCTAATAAGATAAATGCTGAACTAAGATGGAAATTCAGACACTCGCATTCTTGTCTAAGTTTTTCTGATAGATTTCTGAGAAATTTAGAGTTAGCACACATAAGTTTTCTGCTCTTTGGTTTTCTTATCTTCAAATGCAGCTAACTGGATTTATTTACTTCTCCCCGCACTCATATAATATATGTAACTAAAGACATTAAAAGCCAATTGTACTTGCTTTCCTGTTATATATTCAAGCAGTATTTTGAGAGACACTGTTGCATAATGGGTAGGGTGCAGGACCAGACTCAATTAGGCCTGGGTTCAAATATTGCCTCTAATTTTGTGTGATCCAAGCAACATCAAGATCATTCTGGAGTCTTGACACATTCACAAAAATTGCAATGAGGGGCGGCTAGGTGGCGCAGTGAGTAAGAGCACCGGCCTCGGAGTTGGGATGACCTGAGATCGAATCCAACCTCAGAAAATGAGCACCCACACATAAATAATATCTAGCCATGTGACCTTGAGCAAGTTACTTAATCCCAATTGCTTTAAAAAAAATTGCAATGAAATCCCAGATTCCCAGATTCCATTTTCACAAGGTTGCTGAACAGTAGTTCCTTATTTACAATATTGAAAGGGAGATTGTATTTGTTTGCCTGGATTTTATAGGATATAGTTTAATCTTACATAAGCCAGTTCCTCCAGGAAGGGATTACTGGCTTTCTTACTTCTTTGAAAGACGCCCTTTGGTCCAAATGCTTCCTTATCACTGTTATTTTATATCTTTAAAAAGGTTTTCTTTTGTCCAGGTTGAGACTTTATTCTGTTAACTGTAATCTTGTAATAGCTACTGTAATAATGGAAAGAGGACAGCACTTAAAAGTTAACAGTCTAGGACTTATATCTTATCTTCAAGTTACTAGCTATATGTTTATAGGCAAGTCATGTTATCTCTCCCAGACTCAGTTCCCTCACCTGTAAAATAGTAAACCTGTAATACCTGCCTCACTGGGTTGCTGTGAGTCTCAAATGAGATACAATATACAAAGCATTTTGTAAATCTTAATGTGCTGTATAAATGTTACTTATTGTTATTACCCAGGCAACTGATAGCTATCAAGAAAGACTCATCTAGTAAGTTGACAATCAAGAGAAAAGAGAGTGCTGAGCTGACAACACAGCCTGCTGTTGCTATTTAGTTCCATTCAATAACATGTACTGAGCCCCTACTATGTAAAGGTACTACAACCAGGTCCCAACTAGTGTGAATAATAAAGTTCCTGAAGTGGCATCATGTATTCAAATCTGCTCTATTCTAAGTTACAATTCTGTAAAATTTGGTAATTGATTCCTGTCCAAGGTAAATAGGCAGAACTACCAAAACAGATCAGCAAATCTCCAATGTAGTCTTAGGTGCTGAAAATCCCTAAAAGATAAGTGACTTGCTTATGGTTACACAGTCAGTATACATTAGAGTCAGCCTTTGAATCCAATTTGTGTTCCCTCTTCATCACCTGATCGCATGTCCCCATATTTTAAAAATCAAACTCTGTTAAATTCTGTATGCAACCACATTGATTTCCTGAGACAACTTCCTCCCTTTCCTTTCTAATCATAAGTGTTTCTCTTTGTGTCTACAGAATTGAGAAATTGCTATTCCCTACTGGCTAGCTTCCATAGTATTTTACTCATAGGTCAGCCTATGATCCCTTTCTTTGAACCTTTTAAAATATACTTTCCAAAATACTGGTGTACATTTTAAACTATGCTCAACTTCCCCCTTCTTAGCAAATATAATTTGTCACAAATATAAAAACTCAAAAAATGATAAGCTCCAAGTCTGTTTGGCCAAGTGTTAGCACAAATCCAAATATAGATGCAGTTACTATAAATAGGATATCTTTAGAGTTTGGTGGGTTTTTTTGTTTGTTTGTTTTTTTATAGAGTACTGGTTAAGTGGATATTTTGAGAATTTCAGAGTTTCAGGTTTTGGATTTTACAATTGGATTCAAAGAAAATGAAATATTTCTAGAGATATGAGGAAGTTGAGTTTTTGATAGTGATTAGGTTTGGGAGAAATCAGAACAAAAAGAAATTATTAAATAGCTTGGATGACAAAATACTAATAGAATACAGTGACAAGTATCATATGAGGAACAAACAAATTACAAGTAGCTCAATTAAAGGCAATGCCTTAAAGGAATAACAATGACATTAAAATGAAATTATCTCAGAGTAGTTTTTACAGAAATAAGCTGAATGCTACTTCAATCAAATATATTTTTAAATTAAAAAAATTAAAATCAATGTTTATTTCCAAGCAAGGGAACAAATAGCAATTGGTGGTTGATTCCCTAGCCAGAATAAAGTCTAATTATTGAGGCAGTATATTTTTAAAATGAGTGAAGAGGTGCCATCTGTGGTTCCATGTGCATCATGACTTAGTTTGGCTCAGTGTGTGGCAAAAAGGGAACTAGACTTGGACTCAAGAAAGAACTTGGTATAAATCCTGCTTCTTGTGTTTCTTGCTATTTGACCATGGGCAAACTAGGTACCACAGTGGATAGACTGGAGTCAGGGAAGCTCTGAGTCTGCATCCTGATTCAGACACCAACTGTGTGGCCCTATACAAGTCACTTAACCTTTATTTGCCTCAGTTTCTTCATCTGTAAAGTGGTGATAATAATAGCACCTACTTCCCAGGGTTGCTATGAACTTCAAATGAAATAATATTTGTGGAGTGTTTGGCAAACCTCAAAGTTGTAGATAAATGCTAGCTATTAGATAAATACAGGCATTATTTAATGCCTCTGAAACTCAGTTTCTATCAGTAAAACAGAGGTAGCGATAACTATGGCACCATTACCATATGGTTGTTGTGGTAATTGGATGGTAGTTTGTTAGTTTACATGTGAAATATTAAAAAAAAGAGGAACGTTTAAAAGTTATTATTTGTAATAATAGTAATTATAACTTTTTATTGCTTTTAATTCATCTGAAGGAAATTAATCCATAGCCTTAGACTCTTTCATTAAATAGAGTCTCACTTCAACTGGAAATGAGGAGAGGGTAGGAATGATTCAGAATAACCCAAAGTCTCTAGAAAAGCAAATCAAAGCATATGCCATACTGATGGGGTCAGTTACTCAATAAACATTTCTTAAGGTTTTGTTAATGTAAGCACTGGGCATATAAAGAAAGGCAAAATATGATGAGGGCACTCCTTGCCCTCAAGGAGCTCATAATCTAATGGAATCAATAAAGTCTTCTTCATACTGGAACATTACATTTTGTTGTTGAATTATTTCAGTCACATCTAACTCTGTGACTTCATTTGGAGTTTTCTTGGCAAAGGTACTGACGTGATTTGCCAATTGCCTTTTGCAGCTCATTTTATAGATGAGGAAACTAAGGTAAAGAAGGTTGTGACTTGCCCAGCATGACACAAATAGTAAATGTGAGGCCAAATTTGAACTCAGGATGATTAGTCTTCCTGATTTCAAGCCCAGTGCTCTATCAACTGTGCCACATAGCTGCCTATATTACACTTTAATGTCATTTTAAATAATAAATAGCATGAATCTCTCTCACTTTCATAGAACTGTTGTAGTCAAAATCTTATTTTCCATCATTTTAATCAAAATATTACTAAGCACTTGAAACTACTCAGAGTAAGAAATGTTCATTTGCAAGATTTTTAAATGGCTTTCCATGGTCTTGCCTTACATACAATTCATGGACTTCCTCTAATTAGGCTTGTAGTTCTTATCTTCACTATGCATTCAGTTCATTAGAATGTGTCCTTCAAAACTTTGGAGGTGAAGAAAGTCTCTGCAGGCCATTCCTATCAGAAGAGAAGCTAGATTTTTCCATTCCCAAATATAAACCCTCAGAGGTCATCCTTATGTAGATTTAAGATATGTAGTCTTTTCATTGGTGACTCAGAAACTGGGGGCATTATTGTCTTCTCTTGCCTCAAGGCTCTAGGCATAGTAGTCCTGAGATTCAATTCACTATTTAAAACAATGATGCACAATGAGGTTTTTTTTTCCCCAAAAGTATGTCAGAAAGAAAAATTCCTTCTTGGCTTCAAGGCCAAATAACTCAGCAGGTTAAAAAGAAGGTGAACACATTGGAGACTAGAAATTTAAATCATAGCTGACAGATTTTTCCTTTGCCGTCATGAATGCTGAAACAACATGTGACAGATCCACAGAACAGATAGCTAGGGAATATAGCCTGTCTTCTGTCATGGGAGATCACAGGCAAGGCATTATTAGTTCCACGTTGGAGACGCACCACTTGTCACTGAGACAGGTAAAGTGATGATATTCTTAGTGATGCTTATATTTTCTTTCCGTTGTCTGTAATATTGTTGTGTCTGATTTAGAAGAGAAAAAACCCCAATTAACCAGAACCTCTATTACCAGAACCTTGCATTAATCAGATGCTAT